>JAFIDM010004315.1:51465009-51496553 GCA_023159025.1 Thereuonema tuberculata | reverse complement strand
ATGACTTATTATTTGTTTATTTTAATTCTGCCATCTTTGATTAAAAATTAACAATTGATTTTTGGAAAATGATGACGGTGACATTTATCTCTTTATTGAATTATTGCAAATTTTTAGCTGATATATAATTAATAATAATTTAGTATTAATAGTATTTAATTTTTCTACATTCCTCTTTCATTAATTATGTTTTTCGTTTTCATAGGACACTGCTATTAATCAATATACGTACAACAAATGTCACAAGTGAAGAAACTGGAGCGGAAGTGGGATTCAATCAAGGGGGTTCAATCAATACTCACAATAAATAACTTAATCAACAGAAACAAATAAATTCTAGTCTAGGCAATTTGTTGCGGAACCTCAAACTAATTGCAACACAATTTCTGTGAGTGGATTCTTATTGAAAATTTTTCGTAGAAAACCATGGTGAAAAGTCTACCACTCTACGATGACGCGTTAATCCAATATGGCGGATTTTTCAAAATGTCTGTCCATTATTTGAGATATTAGAGTATAAATGTTTATATGCCCAGGTATGGTATCATTTTATATGTTTTTTGGGACGAAAATGTCAAAAATACCATCAAAAATAGTTTCTGATGACAATAATATCAAATAATAGCGGAATATGTCATAATTACTGACAATTTTTTTATAATTTTCTTGTCGACTTTTATGACGAAGTGTGAACATAACTATTACAATTAACTTTTTATATAAAAATGTTGTTATTGTTTGTATTTTGTTTTATAACTTTGTAGTTATTATTTGTTTTTTGTTAATCAAAAATGTTTCATTTATGGGTTACATTTATGGTTTTTGCGAGTTGCTGTGAGATGCAATGAAAATGGACGTAGAAAAGTGTTTCATTTGAGATGTGGTATTTCAAAAAGATGACGATGTATCTGTACTCACTGAAAGAGGAGTGACTGGAATTCAAAAAACATGCGAGGAGAGAAAAATATCTCAGTTTCACGTTTGTGTTGGAAAGTTCACGAGAAAAGTAGAGCACTTTTTGTTAACTTGAAAACTCCGTTCCAGGAGAAAGAATCCCAAAACTTCTAGGTTCTACGTTCATGTGAAACTCCGTTTGATTTTAGAAAAAAAATTGTTTTTTCTTTAATACTGAGTTAAGTTATAAAGAATTATTTCTGAGTAACAATGAAAATAAACAAGCCCTCATTGCTCAGTTATCGGAAAAGTTATCAACAAAGGAAAGCAAGCTCATCAAAGCAGTGATGCAGACGTCATGGTCATAATGGAGGCTGTAGAGTCGGCCAAAAAACATCCTACAGCCATTGTTGGCGAGGACACCATTCTTCTCATACCATTCCTTCATTATTTCAAGAAAACATATGTGATATTTTCCTTTGCCCAGAACCTAAGAAATATTCCAAAAGCATAAATATGTATGATATTATGATAATAGAAAAGCTTTAGGTGATGACGTCTGCTCTCACATCTTATTTGTTCATGCCATATTATGATGTGATACCACCTCCAAACCATTTGGATAAGGAAAAAGTGACTCCATAAAGTTGCTAAGAAAATCAGGCAGCTTCAAAGATAGTGCTGCTACATTCCAAACTTCACAAAAATCAACACAAGAAATTGAAAATGCAGGTCTTAATGCCATTATATCGTTGTATGGAGGAAAAACACACCACATGATACGAGACTTCGAACTTTCACTTCAAAGGCAACAAAATCATTAATACATGTGAAACCGGAAGTCTTGCCTCCTACAGAGGATGCCTGCAAATTTCATTCTCTCAGAGTATATCATCAGGTACAGCAGTAGATGGGTATTCATATGGATCCATTACAGTGGGGATTTGAAGTGAAAGATGGAAGATTGACTCCCATTAGAATGAGTCAAGCACCAGCATCAGATCATTTATTAAAATTTGTGAAATGTGACTGTATCAAGAGTCAATGTGAAACTCTGCAAGTGTATGCAAAAGACAGGAAGTAGTGTGCACAGATGCGAGAACGGATTGTCGAGGAATAAGCTGATACAATTTTATGGAAGTGGACATGGACGATGATTGAAATGATGTACTATTCTTGTACTTAGGAGTGCTATATTATCTTTTTGAAATTTTTCATCCTTTTCAAATAATGTAAAACAAAAAAAAATGTAAATAAAATATAAGGTCAAAACTGTGTTTGGCATATTTACATATAGTTATCGTTGTTTATTGTATTAATCCCGATTATTTGATATTATTGTCTTCAGAAACAATGTTTGATGGTATTTTTTACTTTCCCGTCCTAAAAATCATATAAAATGATACCACACATGGGCATATAAACATTTATACTCTATACCTCAAATAATGGACAGCCATTTTGAAAAATCAGCCATATGGGATTAACGCGTCATCGTAGAATGGTAGACTTTTCACCATCGTTTTCTACGGAAAATTTCAATAAGAATCCACTCACAGAAATTGTATTGCAATTAGTTTGAGGTTAGCCCATTTTTTGTGCTAATTTGCCTAGACTATTCGGAATAGCTATTAAATAGCTGATAAATGTTTTATGCTTTTTAAGTTATCTCTGTACGAATAAAAGACGAACAATATGTTATGATAACAATATGAAATTGTATATTTCCATTTATTTAACAACGATTACATGCCAGTGCTGAATACAAATGCTGATGAAATTATATTTCTTGGAATAAGGAAAGGTAATCTTGCATATTAATTCTTTCCAGTTCATTAGTTTCATATATTTCTAGTTTATTAGAAATATATAATACGTTGATATTCTACAAAAATAAAAATCTATTAAAATATGTACTCTTTTAATGAAAGAAAATTTTTGAATAAATTTTTTGATACAGATTACATTAAAAGAAATAGAAAATGTTTGGTTATGCAAAAAGAATGGATCTCATCCTTGTATATGGCATTTCCCACATTAAGTAATGAAAATTCATAAGTAAAAACTCAGATTTTTATATATTGAGCAAAAGAAATTTGGGCGAACTGTATAACCTAGAAAATAATCATTGATTGATAGCAAAAATAAGAAATATGCGGGAGTATCTCACCCATTTATTTAAGCTGTCGTAGCAAGACAAAAAAATGTAATTTTGTTTTAGTTATGAGAAAGCTTTTAATTCGGTATTTCAGATCATTTCTCGGAGAATCTTACATCAATCTTTCGATTTATCAATCCTTTTTAGTATAGATGATACTACATTGATTTTTTTTTAATCTCTACAGAACAAAATCGTCTGCAATTAATCAAATTTAAGGAAAACGAGTTTTGTTTTTGAAAGATTTATATTCAGTACAAAAAAGTTTAATTTACATTAAAAATTTTTGAGACATAATTTTTGAGACATAAATTTTCCAGAGTAGTAGATTGTAAGAAATTCAAATAATGATCCAGACTGTTACTAGAAGTAACTAGTAGAAAATATTTCAATGAATGCTATCAAATACATACCAGATTTTTTTCAATAACATTAAAGGCCATAAATAATGATCTCATGTTTATGAATAATTACAATTTTATATGTAAAGTTCCCATATTTCTTTTGTAGATCCCTCCTTCTACAGCCTCTACCATTAAATATTTCCAACATCCCACTAAATTTAAATGTAAAAAAAACTACATTTAATACTAAAAAGCAAATTTTCAAAAAGATTACGTTTTTTCTTTTTCAAGTCTAAAATAACAATAAGTTGAAGAACAATTAAATTCATCGAGAAAATATTAACAATATCATTTGCTTACAATCTTTGTTTTCTTTAACATGATACAGCTTAACAATTTAGTTCCTTGATTGTAACCTTATTATTACATTTTGTGGACATTTCATCTACAAAACTTTTAGCTAATCTTATGAAATATTTCTCTATTTCAATACCATCATTCCTATTCATATTTTTTCTTTTTGTGTTCCTGATAAACATACTTTCTATTATCTTTCTTAGCTTGGTGTCTCTTTCAATATATAAAATTTGTATTTCGTTGTTAATGCAATGATTTCTGTTCACACAACGTTCTGCCACTTCTGATTTTTCAATGTAGCCTACTTGTTCCTAATGCTGGAACCATGTTCCGTCATTCGTTCCTTCACTGTTTTTTTACTCTCGCCCAAATAGAATAAATCGCAATTCTTGCATTTTATTTTGTAAATTATACCCATTTCATGTTTCTTAACACTATTATTCAATTTGCAACATAAAATGTTTTTCAGTTTGTTGTTATATTCAAATCCAACATTGAAACCAAAACTTTTGCAAGTTTCTTTTAAAGTCAGACTATTTTTGTTTATGTATGGTATGAAATATCTTCTGTTGTTATTTGTTGTTAACTCTTTAATTTTCAATGTGTGGTATTTCTTTATAGTTTTATTTATGAATTTTTCCTGATAACCATTTTTACTAAGGATCCTTTTCATATTTATAATTTCTCTATTGGATTCATCTTTACTACTCGTGTTGACGTCAATCCTTTGCATATAGTTTTCAATTATGTTTCTTTTTATGTTTATATCATGTCCTGATTCATAATGTAGTATGTGTTCACTTTTGTATTTTTTTGTATAATGTTTCATAATTATCTTATTCTCATTTCTAGTTAAACATATATCCAAAAAATTTAGACTATTGTCCACTTCTTTTTCTACCTTAAATTTGATTTCATCAGTAATTTTGTTAATTTCTGAGAAAAACTTGGCAAATTGTCTAACGGTCCCGTACCAGATTATTAAGATATCGTCCGCATATCTGTAATATTCAAATTTATATTTCGTCTTTTCCAGTAATTTGCATTCCCAAAAATTCAAAAATATATCACACAAGGTTCCTGATAATGGAGATCCCATTGGGAATCCTTTTACCTGTTGATATATTTTATCTCTATGTTTGAAATATGCGTTCTTTGTGATTTATTCAATTGTATTCATCAATTCATTATTATCCAATTTTTGTTTCATGAGCCATTCTTTATTCTTAAATGCCATACTTTCTACTATGGACAATGTCTCATCCACTGGAATGTCGGTATACTGTAATGTCATTTATAATTACAATTTGTCTGCAAACAAAACTGTTAGATTTAAGATTGTAGAAGTAAAACTTTAAAAAGGTAATATTAAAGAAAGATAGATAAAATAAAATTGAAGATATTTAAAAGTGACTAATGCTACGACGCTATCCGATTATCAGAAATTAAAAAGTTTTGTTTCGATTTCAGAACTAATGGCGCTTTTGTTCTGGCCTTCCTTATGGCTTTTTCCAAGTTTTTATAAACAAATAATTCCTTAAAATTTAGTTTTAAGTGTTGAAAATATTATTCTGCTTTTCTACATGGATTTCTACGTGGGCATGCAAAATTTCATATTTCTAGCTACTGTAGATTTTCAGTAAAACGGTTCACAAAATATGATCGATTATTAAAACTATAGACAAGGTCTTTTATCTACAATATGAAAGGGATGGAATATTTGGGCTGACATTAGTAAACTTCTGAGGAATATAGTATTGAAAGTGTCACGAAAACATAACATTGAATAAGGGCAACTGCTGATTCAAGAACTAAAAGAGCTATAATAAACTAGAATTTAAAACTCTGTGCAGAAACACACTTACAAATCAACAATTGCTGAAAAGAAAAAACATAAAATAACATTTAAAAAAATTCAATCTTAGATACAACGAGTAGAATTAACAATAATTTTACTGTTAATATCTGTTAACATTTTAATGTTAATATCTTATGACATCAGTAGATTAAATCCTTAAAGGAAGTTTACTGATCGACCCGACATTAATCTTTTTGTATAAAAAATATTTTTTTTATATGTTACATACAAAAAATATATTTCATATAAAAATTAATATCGGGTTGGTCAGAAAACAGTAAACAGTATTATTTTGTTACAAAATTTTAGAATTAAGTTAATTATATTATTTTATAATTTTTAATTTTATTTTCTTATAATTTGGATAATAATTTTATTTTGAAATTTTAGTTAATTTTATTACAATTACAATTTGATTTAATTAGTCTTAAATAATTTTACTCTCCATTTAAATTTATTTTACTAATCTATTAGACTATAAATAAAGATCAAATAATAACATTGTAAATAAATTTCAATAAGTTTAAATCTCCAATCAGTATTCAAAGTTTTTTTATTGCATTTTATTTTAAAGAAAATATGAGCAGCTGCCATGCAAAACGTGTTTTGTTACAACAATCATTTACATGGGTATAATCAAACAATTGATTGGTACAAAAGTGTTAACCCACTTATGATATTCATGTGCTATATAATTTTATACATTGTTAAGAATTCAATCAGAATAAGTCTCAAAAATCAAAAGGTTTTATTTAAGGATCTTATTAATGTTTGAAGTTTGGATAAAATACTTTTTGCAGGAACGGATTGGACAAAAAATGTTTTGCCTGAGAACGCGAAGGAGAAAATTTGGTTTGCTAGAAAAACTTGGGCATTTAGCAATTACTCAAATAAGAAAAAATCTGTTTATTAGTAAAATAAAATATTCGTAATTTTGTTAGTCTTACAAACTGTATCTTAATTTAACAAAATGACAAAAAATAAAAAAAGTAAAAACACAATATGAAATTTTTAGAAATAAGAAAAGCTTCAATTAATTTAAATTTAAAATTTGGTAGTCCAAAAATTTTACAATATGAAAAAAGGTTTGAAAAAAAAATCTATTATAATCGCAGCTTCATGTTCTAATCAGTCACATTCAGTGTGTTGCGGATCTTCATTGATTTCAACATTGTAAAAATTATCTTTCAGATCTTCCTAGTCGTGTGATTCACCCAGTACTCCGCGCTCTCTGAAATTAATCCCAGCTGGTTGAAAGCTTAGCCTATGAAAGCTTAGCCTAGTAAAGCCCTTATTTAAGGGGATTAATTAATTTCTGTTTTTATTCTTAATTTTTTTTTTTTGAGATTGAAGGGGCATTGTTTTGTTTTATTTTGTCTTTTGTCTATGTTTCTTTGGATTTCACTGACAGGAAAGGTCACGGTCTGTAGCTCGCGAAAATCAATGCCCTCTTCTTAAATTAAAATACTTTACTATTTGCCACTTTATTAGGGAGACCCCTGCTGTGTGCATGAATGTCTGGACCCGTCGTGTCTCACAACAACTGTTCAAGCCGGCGGGGCAGTGTCATGGTGTAGGGGATGTTTTCCTGGCACAGCTTGGTTCCATTGATACCTCTGGAGGCACATCAGTACGCTAGGGCGTACCTAAACATCGTAGCTGACCAAGTGCTTCCGTACATGTTAACAGTTTATCCTCATGCAGATGACTACTTCCAGCATCGTAATCCGCAGATGCACAAAGCCCGCATCACTACAGGATGATTTGAGGAACATGTCGATGACTTTTCCTTACTGCAGTGGCCCGCTCAGTCCCCGGATCTCAGCCCGACTGAAAATTTGTGGGATGATCAGGAACAGTTTGTTCGCTCTAGGCCTACACCTCCATCAAATCTTCAGGAATTGCGTGACATACTCATGTCTGCATGGTACACAATACCTCAACAACGTTTTCAGCATCTTGTTGAATCCATGCCTCGACTTCAGACTGTTTTGAGAGCTAAAGGAGGCCCAACACGCTTCTTAGTAGGTGCATCTGATAAAGTGTATATTGGGTTGAGGGCCAATTCTAAAGCATTTTCTAGATATTTGACATTGTTTTCATCGATTTTCGAGTATTAGCTCCTTAACTTCCTGTTTGTTCTTTAAACAAGTGTCGTTCAGGTCCAACAGATGACATCGTTGGTCTGTAGATTTAAGGATCGATTCTCAAAGGGGACAAGCGGCTTTTTTTTTGCTTTCATTTTTAATGATTATTATTATTTATTATTATGTTTATTTGATTTTTTCTTTAATAATTAATTTTTTTTCCCTTTTTTTTCCAATTTTTTTCCCCCATTTACTTTTTTTTTTCTTTAATGCAACGTAACTTTTATTTTCTCTTTTATTTTTCTGATTATGTTAGAAGTATTAGATTGAAAAGTAATATACAATTAGAAATATATAAATAATATTCTCCTTAAATTATTTTTTATAAAAATTCTTTAAAATTTTAAATATAAAATAAGACATATATATATATATCTACAAAAATAATCTCAAAAGTAATCATGTGCTGTATTTTCATTCAGGACACAGTATATATACTGGAAAAGCAAATTATATTAAGAAATTATATTAAGAAATTAAAAGAATATGAATTGTCAGTAAATAATGTTAATTGAATGTGTAAATTTGGAGTAAATTGCAAGTTGTATATGAACTAATTGACCCGTGCGAATAATTCTCAACAAAAAAAACACCTTTGAGAAATAATAAACAAATCCAACAGCTGTCGTGGATGTTAGTTAAGCACATTGTCAATAGATGGCGCCTTCTCCATTTTTATAAAAAGGTTGACCTGTCCGAATAATTCGCATGGTATCCGTCGCCGAATGGTAATGTGGAAATAAATAAATGAACAGATTGTCAATAGATGGCTCCTTCTACATTTTTATAAAAAGATTTTTAAAATAAAGTTTTTTTAACAAAAATATTAATTTTAAACAATTTGTTTATTTTTCGTCATTAGCGGTGAACGTAATCTTCAAAATGATATCTCAATCATTGATTTTGATAAAGTATTAAGGGAAATAAAAAAAAAAACCTTTGAGTTAACAAAGTTTTATGTTTTTTATCATAATAAATCGTTTATTTTTATTAAAATATAAATCTTTCTTTGTTTTTTTTATCTGTTCTTATTAAATAAACGATGAAATATCATTTTAAGTGCATTTTTACTCCAAAAAGGTATATTTGAAGTTTACGACGCAATAGCATTATTTGAAATGTTGTTTCGCTTTCGAAAGATAAGTCTCTTCTATTGAACATGTCTATATTTTTATAAAAAGGTTTTTAAAATAAAGTTTTTAAACGAAAACATTAGTTTTAAACAATTTGTTTAAATTACTTTTCGTCATTAGCTGTGAACGTAATCTTCAAAATAATGTCTCAATCATTGATTTTGATGAAGTATTAAGCGAGTTATGGCGTACCGACACGAAAACATCTTTGAGAAATAATATATAAGGATTGTCAGAAAATAATGTAATGATTTCCTGTCCTCAATTTAACCTGAAGAAGTTTTCTATTGAAGAAAACGAAATATCGTGAATAAAGAAAGGAATTTTAAGAAGACATTTTAGTTGTATATCCTGATTGAATATATCTAAAAAAAATTTTTAATGCTATCTTTCTTCTCTCCTATTGTAATACGCATTTCTCTTGACATTTTATCGAGTATTAATAATAGTAACAAAATATTAGGAGAAAAGTGCATTAGTACAGAAAAGAAAAAAGACAAGATAAAAAAATAGTTAAGTTCCATATTTTTAACATTTGTCTTTTTTTATATTTAATAACTAAAAATATTTCTAATAAGCTGGGGATAATATTATTTATTTATTTCTATTCTTATATTATTTTTCTGCCTAATATTCCTAAAATAATCAGGAAAAATAAAAAGAAAAAAATAACATGTATTATATGGAAGAAAAAAAGAATGCAAAATAGGGAAAAAGGTGACAAAAAAAAGGGAAAAAAAATTAAATAAATAAATAATAATAAATAATAATTAAAAAAAAGAGACACTTGTAAACTTCGAGAGTCGATTCTTCCTTTTTGGGGCTAACCCTTTAATCCAGTGGACTACAAAAAACACTTGCTTAAAAAAGGAGCAGTAATATAATAACCTAATATCCGAAAATCGATTGTATTCACTTGAATATCTTATATTTAATTCATAAAAAATTACGTCTACTTTTTATTTTTCAAGGAGAGAATTTCAATTATTTTGCTAGTGTAAAAGGTTTATATCTGATTTTTCAGACGATATCTATTACAAGAATTAAAAAAAAAAAAGTTCATAAGAAAAATAATTCAATTAATGCAAGAATTCAATAAAAATATCTTATTTTATTATTTTTAAATAACGTTCAAAAAGAAATAATTACGAGTAGGAAACAGGAAGAGACTTTTTTTTTTCTTTCTCTTCTTCCTGCATCCTTTCTTGGAAGTTTGTGATTCCTATTGATGTTTTATTCTTGAAGTAAAATTAAACCCACTCACAGAGAAGAGGAGATGGGTGAGTACGTTTAATTATTTTAAAAATTCATGTTACATTCTTTTCTACAAATAATAGTGTAAAAACAAAAAGCTTCAGCTTCTTCTCCCCGAATTTCAGTATCCAAATAGAGTATTGTTTTATGAAATAATAATCATACAACCATTTTTAATTGAATTAGGATGTGTTTTTCTTAAAATATGAATTTTTATAAATCTTATGAAGTCATGAACCAAAACATTAAAATTTTTAAATCTTTAATTCAATTTAATTTAATTTAAGTTTAATTTTTAATTAGAAAATTTATCAGCAAATTGCAAAATGCTGAAGTTGAAGTAATCTAACTTAATTTTTATATTTTTAAAAAATAAATAAAAACTATTTTTTTATATATTTCGAAATACTGCATTAATATTATCTGAAGAAATGAATAATATATTAGTTAACGTGAATTCATTCATTTCTTTCTGACAATTTTGATGGGGCTTTGATTTGAAATCTAAAAAATGTAGTGTAAGTTCTCCAAATCACTTTTAAAAGTTTTTGTTTGTATTTCTTCCTTTTACTTTATTTACTTGCAATTTAGTATTTAAATTGTTTACGTTAAATACTAAATAGCAAGTAAAGCAAAAGTGAGAAATACAAACAAAGACCTTTAAAAGCATTAAAAGCTGATTTTTATTTATAATTGTTTTTGTTAGTACTTAAGAGAAAATAATAGAAATTTTGAAAAACAATATTTACAAATACTTTTTTTTTATTTCCGCTTAGCAGCTGGTCCTGTTAAGAGGTAATAACTTTGATTATTTTTTTGATGTTAATTCAGTCCTTTTTTTCTGATTTCTATGCGGAATTCACTGAAGCTATTTATTGTAAAAATAAAAGAAATTAATTTGATTAGAATTTATTTAGTATATATAAAAGTAATACATTTTAATATAGTATATTATGAAATATATAATACATAAAATTAACGTGCATACAACATCATAACAATAATTGTAAATTTTGTGCATTTTATTGTTATTTTTCTTTGTTATTATGAAATATTGAAGTATACTAACATTGAAATATTGTTATCACTAAGTAATTGTGATGTTATTAGAAGGTCATATCATTAGAGTATTTAGATATCTATTCATATAATAAGGATATCATGGAAAGATCTAGAATCATCATATCAAATCATGGATATGATGCTCTTTACCATTATGCTCTTATTTACATTTATTAATAACCTCTTTTCAGGATAAAAAATGGATTATAAATGCAGTGGGGATTATAATTAAACTATTAGAACTCACTAGAGTGGCGTAGAGAAGGATTTACTCGATGGATCACAGCGAAAATTGATGGGAACCTTAATAAGATCAGGAAAAAGATAATTTGAGAATAAAAAAAAAAATTGTATCTTAAGTGCTTCCAGATAGCATTGGTATTCAAAAAACGTGTTAAAACATGCTAATTGTTCGTGACATTGCAGTCAATCACACATAATGTCTTCCTGTTAACGCTGGAAGTATCCATGTGTGTCTGCAAGAAGGACCGAGCTTGCTAGTGAAACTCTTTATCAAAATAGTCATTTGCTTTATGCCAGTGAAAGAAATAAAGAAAGGTCCTAAATGAACTAAAGAATACGATAAAGAACCTCGAAAAAACAGGTAGGTAGTAGCTCCGTGTAGAGGTCGCATTTAACGTTCCAGAAATCCAGTTGCATTCGCAGCTACCAGTCGTTAGCGCCAGACCCGTATCCAGACAACTTCAAGTTCCATACTCAACTGTCCTAAAATTCTATGTTATATGCTGAAATGGTATTCTTACAAAATTCTGAGGGTGTGGGAGCTGGAACTATACCGACTTCGCTTTGCTATTTCTTCGAAATACGAACATGTGGTCTTCGAAAGCCTTATGGACTGATAAAGCATATGTTTCCGTACAATAATCGAAAATGGGGCCAGACACGTCCGAATGCTGTCCTTGCAGAAGCCCTGTACTCCGACTACTTAACCGTATCGTGTCGATTTCCCTCCGACTTTCTAATCGGACTATTTTTATTTCAGGAGATCACGCCTCAAGACCCCTTGCCTAATTCAAAGAAGAGTAATTGCATAGAGTCTGTAACCTTCATGCAGGATGGGTCGCCACTCCACATCTCACTTACGGCTACACAATTGTTGTTTATAAGATTTGGTGAGGACAAAGTAAGTTCCCGAACGTTTTCCAACGCTTGGCCACTACGATCCCCCGATTTTAACTCAAGCGTTTTTTGATTATAGGGTTATTTGGAAAATCAATTTTACCAGACAATGTTGAATCGGTTGCAGAACTGAAAGTAAGAATAACACAACAGGTTACAGCCAGTTTTCTCGAGAGGCTTCAAGGAACTTAGGACGAAAATTTTATACGAAAAGTTTACGGTTTCCACCACATTTTACATATGAAAAATTCCTATCTTGAGCATCTTGATTTTAATTAAAGGTTGTGTTTGTTCAACTTCCCAAGTGACTTTACTTTACTTCAACTTCACTCCCAAGTATGTAGCAACTCAACATCGTACTTTGCTCATTTATTGTTATATTAGTCGACATTTGAGTAGAGAAAAAGGTTAATTACAAAAGAAGAAGATAAAGTGGTTTAAGCTACAAGAGCCTGATTTGAGGAATAAATTTAAGGAAGATGTTCTTGCAAAGATATCCACAAATTATGAAATGTCTAGCAATGGTGGACAAAAAAATGCAGATATTATTAGAACTGTGGGAGTCCAGGTGTTAGGTGAAACGACTAGCAAGCAATGGATAAACAAAGAAAAGCTGGTGGTGGAGTTAGGCGGTTCAGATAGCTGTCAAGGAAAAGAAGATGGCCAAGAAGAAGTGGGACACCACGCACTTACCAGAGGAGTTCCAAAGATATAAAAAGAAGAAAATGATGACTAAGAGGATCTTTGCACAAGCAAAAGCAAGAGATTACCAGGAAATATATGAAGATCTGGAAACGAAAGAAGGACAAAAGAAACTATAAAACAATGCAAAGAATAGGGTCATTCCATGCCAAGTGGTCTAAAATTAAAAAAAGTTCCCGCCATCATGTCCAATTTTGTTCAAATTTTAGCTGTAGCACCGGTAAGGTGTTAAACTAAGTTCCCCAAAATTTGAGGTCCCAAGCTTTAATAGTTGTTGATCTAGACCCCCTATCTGAAGGGTGGTCGGTCCATGTTCGCGAAACATTGAACAAAATACCACTTTTGGGGTCTAACAAAATTGAAATTAACTTACAAAAATGGCTAAAAATTTGAGATCCTATACAATTTTTCCTGTTAATTCCAATAAAATTAATTTTAACATTATGGGTGCAAAATTCAGTCAAACCAGTTGACTCGAAGTGTGCTTAAAAATTTGTTGTGACTTCCCGCCACAAAATTTGACAATATTTAGACTCTAACAAATTCAGGCAAAAAAAGGTATGGACTTGAAATTTTGAACAAGCATTATGCTTGGGCTAGACATGTTACTGCCAAATTTGCAACTATTTAGCATCTATAGTCGCCCTGCAGGATCTCTTCAAATTTGGCACTGTTGGCACGCATGATAAAATTTACAAAGTTTATAGCCAATTATTAAAAAATAGTCTATCTGAATCTGTTGGTGAATAGTATCATCTGAAAGAAAAAACGTTGCTCTACAAGACTGACGTATTTTTTTTTTGCAATGCGACCATTAAGTAGCCATGTAGGTCAAAATATGTTAAAATTTGTGTGTGTGTGACATATTGCATCCTGATTACAGTATGTTTACTGCAAGATCCTAAGCCTGATTGTGGCTATCTTTGCTTCTGGAAAATTTTGCTCTTTGCAATTACTATGAATTTGAGTCTTAATATTTATTTAAAATTATTGATATTATTATAAATTCATTTGCACTTCATTTAGGGTCAATCCATACCAAACGGTCCAGCACTAGTTGCTCGACTTTTTTTAAAAAATTGATTTTTTTATTGTTGTTACCCCTATATATGAGTACTTCAAAACAGAAATTATTTTTTTTTTATTTGATTTTGTTTAAAAATCCTTTTTGCCTTTGCAGACAGTTGTGGTAATTCTCAGCTAACACGGGTATCTTACTTAAAAATCAAACTCAAATATCAAACTCAAAAATTTTTTCACAGATACCTCTCATAAAGTTCTCTTTATACTGTAAATATCAAATTTTTATTAGATCCCCACCAGAGAAATTGGGGCTGAAACTTTGAAAAAAATAAAAAAGAGCATTTTTAAAGCGCTGTAACTTAATTAGGAAGCCAGTAGCAGAGCTGAAATATTTTTTACTAATCCTTTGGATGTGTATCTTTTCTCAAAAATATTTATAGCTTTGCTATTTCATTCCTTCCTGCTCAAAAAAAAAACCCGGAAGTTTGATTTTTGTTCAAAAGCAAATATAAGTTTCAATTCCAAATATCAGCCATTTCTGTTAGAGATATGGTAAAAAAGTATAGGACATAAAATGTAGTTTAGAATGTGCTGAAAATAACGGTTTTTACCACTGCTTTCTATCGTTTTTGTTAGCTGAGTTATCGAAATTACCGCAGCTGTCTGCAAAGGCCAAAATGCCTGAAACCCTAAAACAAAAATGGACGCTATTTTTAAAAACGAAATCAAATAAAAAAAACAATAATGCCTGTTTTAAAGTACTCACGTATAGGGGTATCAACAGTAAAAAAAATCAATTTTTTTAAAAAAGGTCGAGCAACTAGTGTTGGGCCGTTTGGTATGGATTGACCCTAAATGAAGTGCAAATTAATTTATAATTATATCAATAATTTTAAGTGACTATTAAGACTCAAATTCATAGAAATTGCAAAGAGCAAAATTTTTATATTAAAATACAGAGGGATAAAACTTATATCACACACTATGAAAATTTTTGAAAGAATAATTGATAAGATACTGAGAAGTATAATTGAAATTAGAAGGGAACATTTTTGATTTATGCCAGGACGGTCAACTGTCGATGCAATTTTTGGGCTCAGATAGTTGATGGAGAGATTCCGTGAATACCAAGAGGAACTTCATTTGGTCTTTATAGACTTAGAAAAAGCTTATGATCGGGTGCCTAGGCAGGAAATCTGGAGATGTCTAAGAACAAGGAATGCTCCTGAAAAGTATGTCCGGTTTATTCGGGAATTGTATATAGACGCGAGAAAGAGAGTTCGAAGTTGTCTTGGAGAAACTGAAAGTTTTATGGTGAAAGTGGGGTTGCACCAAGGTTCAGCCCTGAGTCCATTGTTGTTTAATATTGTAATGGAGGTGTTAACAGAAAAGGTACGTGAAGAACTTCCTTGGAACTTTATGTATGCAGATGATATCGTTTTATGTGCAAAATCACAAGAAGAGACTGAAGAAAACTAGAGAAAAACTAGAAAAATCAGTAGGAGTAAGACTAAATATATGGCATGCAATAGGCGGATTCAACAGCAAGGAACTATCAGGCTGCATGATAACTGACATTAAATGTAACTTTAGATATTTGGGGTCAACGGTGGACATGGATGGAAAGACGGAACTAGAAGTCAACTGTCGAGCCCAAGCGGAGTGGAAAAACTGGAGGGACACCTCTGGCCTACTTTGTGATAGGAAGGTCCCAGTGAAGTTAAAAGGCAAGGTATACAAATCACTAGTGAGACCGGCACTGCTGTATGGAACAGAAACCTTGCCTTTGAAAAGATCCAACATTCATTATCTGAAGATGGTGGAAATGAGGATGCTGAGATGGATGTGTGGGGTGGTGAAGACAGATAGACTAAGAAATGAATATATTCTGGGAACTACGAAAGTGGCAAATATTGAAGATAAAATGCAAGAAAAAAGGCTTAGATGGTTTGGACATTTGGTAAGAAGAGAAGATTATGTGGGGCACAGAGTAATGAAGATGGAGATACAGGAGACAAGAAAGAGAGGATGGCCTAAGAAGTGATGGCTAGCCTTGGTGGAGGAAGACCTCAAAGCTAAAGGGATACGGAAGAGTGGGAGCTGGATGCGAAACGATGGAAGCAGCTCATCTAAAATGGGAACAGCTGCAGAGGAAGAAGAAGAAGAAGAGTTTTTCAACTTTGTTTTTTGTTTTTTTACGCCCTTCGGCACGTGGTGGCATTTACAATAACTAAGTACTTTTATTCGCAAAGTCTCTTCCAATGTTTTTATTAAAACAAACAGGTTTTTATTAAGATACCCACCAATTCTCGTAGGGATCCATCGAGTAGATCATCCTTATCTACATCGCTCTAAATATTATCAGTTTAACTGTAACCACCCGGATTTAATCCATGTTTATTTTAAATTTTTAATATAGTTAAATCTTTAAATTCTTTTCTTTTATTTTGACTTTGTTATTTCTATTCAAATAGTTTTAATTTCTTACAATGGTCCACAATGAATAGAAATTCAATTTTATATATATATATTTGTTTTTTAGAATTGAAGATTAATCCCAACATTTTTAGACAAATTTTAAAAAAACTTTAAACACATTGAATATTATTTTATGATTTACGAGCAAATAATGATGTGTAAAGAAAAGAATCTGCAACACTGTATCAAAAAGGAGATTTATTTGTGATAGAAAAGATTAAGTTTTATTAAAAAGTTTCTTAGAATTCTTTTATAAAATACTTGCAATTAAATTTTTCAGCGTTTCAATTCAAAACAAATAGTAAACCACCTAATTGTAATAGTTGAATGTTAATAGTAAATATTCATGTTAGATTGGAGTAAAAAATATCATCTTACGAAACTAATAATTTAATAAAATTTCTGTCAAACAAGTAGATATATTTTGACATTATATCAATAAGTTAAAGGGCTTCTTTAAGTCTTGATGCAAGGTTAAGAAAGTAGTAATATTAAACAGGTACTATTTTTGATAAGAACCTTATTGATATCTAAATCAATAAAGAAAACAATAAGTATTACTATACAATCTCATCTAGTCCATAATTGGATAACTTTTTGTTTATCTTCTATATTTGGTAAAGATCTATCACTAAAGTTGTTTTGTTCTGTACACGAATTGGTTTTCATGCATGAATTTTTTTTCAGTGAAACAAAGAAGTTTAACGTCCTACAGAATGATGACATTTATGTTGTGAAAGCTTGTTGTCTTGAAGAACTGAAACAAAATAGTAAGATTTAAAAAATGGGTTTTCTTTTGGCATATATTTTTTTATTTATCTTTTTTTTTTAATTGCTTTTATGGTGTCTATAAATTGATTGATTATATTTTGTATCATTTTGTTCATGCTTCTCTTTTCTCAGTAAGAAAAAAACTGAACCTACCTGAATGTGTTGAATGTATTAAGCTTGGTAAAAGAGTGATAGCAGATGATGATGACTTAGAAGACATAGGTGATGGCCAATTACGAGTTTTTACAAAAAATTCAAAGGTAAATGAATAATATATGTTCACCGATATGTAAGCACAATACGTTCTTTTCTTTCGAAGGTTTTTATATTAAATTTGGAAAATTAAGAATTTTGATTCAGTCATTGGTTTGTGTTATAAATTAACCTTTATTATTCAATTTAGTTTATAATACCTGATTAAATTGGAGATAGAATTTAATTAAGAATTATGGCTTCTGTATAGTATGAGCTTTTTCCCACACTTAAAATTAATATACAATATCAAATTGATTTAATAAATTGTACAGCTTTTGATAAAGTGTTTAGCAAAATATCATTCTTCTATAAATTAAGTCAGAATTATATGCAAGTAAAATTATTTTTCATTAGTTGTATATCTGAATTTATTCCAGACAAACACAGTATTAGAATTTATTGTTTTGTAAGTTATTGTGATGAAATTTATTCTCAT
The DNA here is from genome assembly GCA_023159025.1 of Thereuonema tuberculata. Classification (NCBI taxonomy): domain Eukaryota; kingdom Metazoa; phylum Arthropoda; class Chilopoda; order Scutigeromorpha; family Scutigeridae; genus Thereuonema; species Thereuonema tuberculata. Next base: position 51,478,541 of record JAFIDM010004315.1, on the reverse strand, counting down.
AATATATAAATTCTTGGAATAAACAACTAAAATGTAAATCATTTTTCATCTTATGCCCTTTAAGAAGGCATGAGTGAATTGTCACTATCAAAATAAATGTTTCTTCTTTTTATGCTGATTTTTCTTTTTAGTATTCATTGTTACTCATCTTTTCTATTGATATTTTTTACTTTTCAAACGATTTTAAAGGATATTATAATTGCATATATCTTTATATCTTTTTATTAATATTAATAACATCTTATCTGGCTTATTTTTAATAATAATTATTTTAAATAAATAACTTTAATATGCAGGCATATGATATAGTGAAGAAAATACAAAACTGAACATAAGTAAACAAGTTCAGGGCGACATGATAACTCAGGGTGTGAGAACCTTTTGTTTACTTATGTGTAGTTTTGCATTTTCTTCACAATAATTAGTTCACTTTACGTTGTTTAATCAATCCATTAAATCTTAACTTTCTATTTATCAGATCAAACTAAGAATAACAATCTATTTATCAGATGTAGCAGCATGAATATTCAGAACCTTAAAAAGAATATTTGGACAGATGACTTTAATAAATCATTAGCATATGAAATCATTAATTAATGCTATTTAGACGGTATGTTAAATGACGTTCAGTCCAAAGAACAATAAGCGTTGATGCATTTTCAAAATCAAACATATGACATAAAACTGCTTTTATCACGAAAGCACACAAGATGGTTATACACATGCGTTTTTAGCACTACAAATTAAATAATAAATATGTAAAAGAAATAAGATTGATTCACATAATGACCACAATCAAAGCCATTGCTTTCAATATGTTTCTAAAAGTATTTCATTTCAGGAAGAAGAAGTCGATGGTAAAACTGGGCAGCAATTCAAAGCAGACGTAGGTTTCAACAAATTTATCTTATCTTTATTGAATACACTTTATCATCACTGTTAACAGAAATGGAATGAAAAAAAAATCCGGGATAAATTTTCAGTTCAATATTAAAATTCAAAATATAAATGGATGTCTTTCTTCATTCTTTTGATCTAAAATTTTCAGCAGCGGTTTCTAGTTCTAAGGTGAAAATTAGAGATGTTTGGAGCCTAAAAGTTTTTGATTTTTATTTAACTACAAACTACAACTGTTTGAAACAAGAAGCCTTTAATATAATTTTCTTACTGTGATAGAAAGTTATCTTAGTGTATAGTTGATTATTTCGTTAAGAATCGGAAGGGGCTTCACAATTTTGATAACAGTGTATTATAAAAAAAATAGTCTTTAAAAGTCTTATAAAGGTTTGCTTCTACATAAAAAGTAATATATATGTAAACAAAAACAATTTAAAAGTTACTGAGTTATCTAAAACTTCTTTCAGTTAAAAATTAACTTTCAGTTATCCTATAACTAAACCTAAATAGAGTAGAAATATATCGGGTGTCCAAGAAATAACGTGAGGAGTTTGAAGTGCCGTAAGTTGATAAATATTAGGTGAATCGATCTAAAACTTTGGATTGTAGGCTTACAGGTCATGGGGAGCGCAATCAAAAGCTTCTAGTTCACAGTCACCACCAGAGGGCATGTGGCGCTGCTGTCAGCTATGTAAAAATCTTCTGGTTTTCGTTGCTCGTTCGAATTCGGAATTCTTGAACTGAATGGTTGGTCACAGAAGATGATCAGTGTATCCACCATCCTCAGATACCGTTTGCATTCGATGCATACCATTATCTATAACATGTCGGAGCAATTCAACTTGCAGACACTCACATTCACGTATTTCGGCGTTTTTCGAGTCATATAGCCTGTGCACTGTACATCAATAGACCCTATCCTTGAGATAATCCCAGAGCAAAAAGTCACGTGGATTAATGTCAGGGGATCGCAGGGGCCATGCATAAGAATAATGACTGCTGATTATACGACCATTACAGATGCACTCTGCAGTAGCATTCCTAGCAACATGTATTGCATGTACTGTTGACACTGTAGCTGTAACTGTCGTGAGACGGCTCTACCACCGTTGTATCGAAATTGGTTCGTAGCGGCTTGATCCGTTAGGGCTTCCGCAAGTTCATCAACAGTTTCGTCTTCGGCCTCTGCCCGCTGCTACTGCCAACTTTCCTATTGTCTCAAATTTACGAACCATACATCGTAAATTTGTTATCGATAGTGGTCCTGGACCCCTTCTGATAAGTCTGATACGCCTGTATTCACGTAATAACATTCGAATGCAACTGATAATAAAGCTTCAAGAGTAAAGCAGGTCAATTGTTAATGGCATTGGTGTGCAAGAGCATGAGTCATCGTGTGCTAGTCTTTTCAAGAAGGCCTAGCCGAATGCAGCGCCACTTGCCCCCTGGTTGTGTCTTTGTGAACTAGAAACGTTTTTCTCATGATTGCACTCCCCATGACCCATACGCCTACAAATCCAAACTTTGAGATCGATGCGCCTTATATTTATCAACTTATGACGTTTCAAACATCTCACATTATTTATTGACACCTGGTACTTAAATTTAATTTTCAATAGTAAGTCCTAGTTTTATTATTTCTTTTCATTTTTACAAGAACTTAACCGTTTATTATTTCACTATGCGTAGCGCGCTGCACAAATAAACATGATTGGAGGTAATCAAGAAGGAACTATTATTGAGACACAAAATGTTAACCCAAAGGTAAAGAAACTCTAATTTTATTAATGAAATTACCTAAGTTATTAACTATTATTATAATAAAATATTACTGAAACGAACGACACTGAATAAATAAATAAAATATCAATACCTTCTAGTCTTTTCATTGCCAGGAAACATTTTTTTTTACTATAATTATGCGAAGTAAAATACATACTTCATACAAAGGCCATGTAAGATCGCTTATAGTGGAAATATTACAACTTATTCATCTAGACGATGTATCTATTCTTTCTAAAAAGCAGATTAGGATGCAATTCCTTTGAATAGTTAACCAAACGATTCCTAAGATATTTTTTACCAGAAAGCAGATATAATCAGATTCTACTTGTATTCCCACAATTGACAATTTGGATCTGCATGTAAGATAATACTACTATAAACAGACTGCACTAGTGCATTGATAAGACTTTCACAAAGTTAAAGAATAGGAAAATAAATGATTTTTTGATGTTCTTTCTGGATAACATATTACCAGATAAATACTGCTCCTCACCCTGATATCCAATATCATTTTTTAAATATTTTTTTTTCTGTTAAGTAAAACATCATTTGAGGTTTTTTTGTTTGTTTTTAAAGTTACATAGCTATCAACAGAATAGCTGTTCGAAACAAAACATTTATTCTTGTTTTGTTTAACTTAATTGTTTAATTTTAATTTTAACTAATTTTAATTCCACAATTGTGAGCAGTAGAAATTTTATTGAAATATTAAATTCCATAATAATAACTGGAAGTATGTATTAATCTGTAACATTCAGGTAGTGTATATTGTGGAAGCTGAACGTTAGCGTTTACAGTGCATAAGTGATGATTAAAAATATACGGACACTTATCCAAAACCGTAGTCAGACATTCTCCGTGATACACTCCCGAGTAGTGGACTTAAGTATGGAATAGGCCCGCCTTTCGGTTTTATCACAGCCATGACCCTGCCTGGGGAGACTTTCTACCAGATGCCTGAATATCTCTAGAGGAATGACAATCCATTCTTCCTGAAGAATTGTAACTACAGCAGCTTGTGATTTAGGACGTTGGGGTTTGGAACGATGTCGACGTTTTAATTCCTCCTATAGGTGTTCAATGGGATTCAGGTCGTGACTCTGGGCAGGCCAGTTCATTTTGGGAATATTATTGTCCACAAACCATTCTTCACAGACCCTTCAATAGGACACACAGCTTTGTCATGCTGATAGAGGCAATGGTCATCACCGAAGTAGTCCTCTACTGTAGACAATACGTAAAGGTCAAAATGTCCATTTACATTGCCATGTAGTGATACAAGAGGACCGATTATATTACATGATATATTACCGATTATATTACCAACCCCACACCCGCAATGCCACCTCTTGCAAACTTCAGTGTTGGCACAATACATGATGGCAGATATCGTTCCCCGGCATTCACCACACCTTCTTCAACACTCAACGGTCTCGGTCTGTCAGTATACGCGGCATCACGGTTTTGTTGATCATGTTGTGGTTACGCCTTCTCGTTTCCCAATCACGTCACACAACAGTCGATTTCGGCAACTTTTGAAGGAATGAAATGTCAATTCAAAGTCACGAAACTGTACTGATCGATCAATTCTGCTGTTCCGTCGTTTCAATTAACAACATACAACTTCCTGTCTCCTAATATACGGATACGTTACGTCTTTTTCTAATCTAGGCTTCATAAATAAAATAATAATAAAAATTAATATACCTCAGAAATACAAAAAGAAAATTGAATAATAACTTATAAATATCATATATTACAAAAAATTTAGGATTGCAAATTACTTTTTTACTTATTATTCCACTTATAATTTCTCTCTTTAAATGTTTATATTTATTTATATGAAAAATTTCTAAATCTAATTGTTCAAATCTAAACAACAATCTATTATTATCTCTCATACCAAAATTATTTTTAGGAGTATCGAAACTAATTAGAGAATTCCAAACATTTCTAGTATTTAATATATTTATATTATTTTTTAACTTGTTTGACATAGAATAGAAATTTTTAAAAATAATAACATTCATAATTTTTTTTATTAAGAAACACAGTATTATAAAAAAATTCTAATATCGTTTTTTTTGTTCATTAGTATAAAATTTATAATTAGTGAAAATTTGATTTAGTATTTAGTTGTATTTAACCAATTATAAAAGAATGTAATTCATGGCAATTCCTTTGTTTACTCGAAGGAAAGCTGAAAATATTAATTTCGTTCACTGTTTGTTCCATTAATAATTTGTTTTTTGTTTTTTTTAATTAAATATCTTTTCAGATCAGTACTACAACAGGACCTCAACATCATGCTCATGTGAGTTTTTAAAATTATTACACATCAAAACATATAAGGAGCTTACCTTTACTAAGACGTTAATGATTATTAAGATCCTGGAACAAAAAGTCACAATGATTTCAACAGAGAAGTAGAAAAAAAAATTATAACTAGAAATATGTGATTCTTTAGTTATAGATATTGTTTTGCAGTGAATATTGACAGTAATAATATATTGCCAATTTTAATTATTATATAAATTTTATTTATTACATAAATTTTATTTATTGAATTTTATTTACAATAGACTATATTTATTTAAAGACTATATTAAGTCTTGATTTAAAAAAAGTAATCTAATAATATGCCTTCCATCTAATCTTATGTTATAATTAGATTGACGTTCAAGGTGTAGCAAGTAGTCTATTGAAAGAATGTTTCAATATTAAACAAGGGGTAAATATTTCTCTTTGATAATATTTTTGTCACATGGTGATATGTAATATATAAATATACTAACACTTTATTGTTTATCAATTACAAAATTATTTTCATAGTGTTACTAGAGAAAGCATCAAAATAAGTTTGAAGTTTAAAATTATCCCAAACAATAAACTTCAAAATTAAATTTAAATAGAAAAAGCTATTTTTCATAATATTCTAATGTTGTTGTTTATATCTAGAAGAATTAATATTTATTGTTATAAGTTTCAGAATTAAATTCATTCAACTTGCACTCGAAAATGTATTCGAAGTGGAAACTTGCATCAAATCCTTTCTTTTTTCTGAGTGCATTCAAGAAAATAATTCCAACCATATTTTTTTTATATCTTGAAAATGTAAATTTCATTATGCTTACTGAATTTATTACTAATTTTTCAGATCGCTAATTGTCATTAATTATATTTTTCTTCTACATAGGACACAGCACATAATCATCATGGTACTATAAATGTCACAAGCGAAGGAACTGGAGCTGCAGTTGGATTCAATCAAGGGGGTTCAATCAATACTTATAATTATAAGTAACTTAATAAATAAGAAAAACTTAATGAACTTTGATTAGCTAACAAATATTAAATGCTTTGAGGTTTTTAATTATATATGAATAAAAGGCGATATCTTGAACTGCTTTGCACTGTTTTTTTGCACTGTTCCTATTATAAATTATTCGATGAGGCCGATTATAAATATAGCACTGGATCTCAAAATTCTGTCAGTATATTGGGCAAAAATAATCTGCTTTCGACAACAATATTAGAAAACGAATCCATCACACAGCTTCATCAGATTATTTATTAAAATAAATAAATAAATTATTTATTAATTTATTTCGAGCTATTAATAAATAAAGAGAAAGATAACTGTTAGTAATTTGATATCCTTTCCTAGCTCCATAAAATAAAACTTCACACAGATTTAAACTCAATTACTTATATTTCAACTAACTTATTTACATTTTATAATACATATGCCTCTTCGGGAGGGACGAACATTCAACAAAATATAATGATTAATCTTTTTCAATTCGTGGCCAACAATCCTACTTCAAAAGGCTGTTGTTGGCCGATGCTATTGTTCATATTCAGGCCATTACACTGTTAGCTTCCTAACATACCCCCCAGTGAACTGAATACACGGTGACAAATTAAGATGAAGAAGAGAATTTTTCATTGCTGGACCAGGTATTGCTTTTGTCAGAACGTCTGCAAGCGTGTAACAAGTTGGAATGAACTTAATTTCAAATTCGTCGTTTCCAAAACCGTCTCCTAGCCTGTCCAATTTGCGCACGAAATGTTTCGTTCTATCTCCACACGAATCATTTATCACTATCTGAATGCCTGACCAGCTACCAGAATATAAAGTTCCGTAAGGAAATTTATTTTACTTGTATTGTATCCTAAATTGAAGGAATCCACAAATTCAGATTGCTTTCTTATATCCTTCTAGGAGTGCAAATGTTTCTGCTTAGCAATAGGATAGTACAGCCATTTTTGCTTGCGTGACTTCCATGATACTAGGTTTCCTCCTACATATACTAAGTATCCATTAAGAGATTTTGAACGTTCACATTTGCCCCACGATGCATCAGTGTAGGTGACGACATTTAGATCTTTACTGGCCTTAATTATCAGTTCCCGATCTTTTGTTCCAATGAGATATCTCAGCACACGTTTTAAACCATTAAAATGTACCTCTATTCGGTTCTGTGAGTATTGTCCGAGTATAGCAAATGCTGTTGTGATATCTGGTCTTGTCTTTGTTGAAATGAATAGAAAAGTACCCAAAAGTTGAAGATATGTTTCTTTTTTCACTGGTTTGGATTCATACTGCTTTCGAAAATCTGTCCCTTGATCTAAAGGTGTTGATGCAGGTTTCGCTGTATCCATTTTGAATTCCTTTATCAGTTCTTTTATGTAAGGTATCTGATGTATATGGATTTCATTTTCAGTTTTATGTAAATACATCCCTAAAAGTTTCTTTGGATCGCCTAGGTCCACAATATCTGTACTCGGCTTTAAGGTTTGTAGAAATTCGTCAATTAACTTGTCTGTCTCCCCCGCTATTAAGAAATCATCTACGTAAACACCTAAAATAATTTGTTTCCCTTTGTTCTTCCAAATGAAAACACACGGGCCTGCTTTGGTGCGATTCGCTCCAACTCTCTGCAGTGCTTGGCATAGCTTAACGTCCCGATTGCTTAAGGCCATATAAACTTTGTTTTAATTTACATATCTTTGTTTCATTTCCTGTTTTAATGTAACCTTTCGGCTGGGTCATGTAAATGTCCTTATCCAATTTCCCATGCAGGTAAGCAGTCTTTACGTCAATCTGGCGGAGCTTCCACCTCTTCGATACTACTAAGGATAAGATGATTCTGAGGGATTCTGTTTTAACAGCAGGTGAAAATGTATGCTCGAAGTCTATACCTGGACGTTGAGCACAACGGACAACCACTAGTCTTGTCTTGTATTTTTTGATAGTGCCATCTTCGTATAGTTTCGTTGTAAATTTCCAGTTGGTCTGACGATTGATTCTCAACTCTACTGTGCACAACTAGAGAGATTACGCCAGGCAATTGAAAGAAAACGGCCCGAATTGAATAACTGGAAAGGTGTTGTGTTCCATCATGACAACGCTCGACCACACACTTCTTTGATGACCCGTCAAAAATTGCGAGAGCTTGGTTGGGAAGTTTTCATGCATCCACCGTATAGTCCAGATATAGCACCGTCTGACTATCACTTGCTCCGATCTCTGCAGAACTCTCTCAATGAAAAAAAAACTGCTTTTAAAAGAAGCCTGTGAAAACCACTTCATTCAGTTTTTCAACCGGAAACCACAGAAGTTCTTCACCGTTGGCATCATGGCTCTACCCGAAAAATGGCGAAACATTGTCGATAATAATAATAAATTCATTTTCACACTATAAGAAAACTAGTTGAATTTTACTAAAAAAAACGCCACGAACTTTTTCCCTGACCCAATTTATCTATCTATATATATATATATATATATATATATATATATATATATATATACAATCTCCACGGCTTGCAAATAACATTTAATACCATTTAAAAACTAAGAACGAACTACAAACGAACTACAAACTCCATGGCGATATTTTATAATTTGAACGTGTTTAAGTGTCACGTTCTATCATTGTAAATTTTTGAATTCTTGAGTTGTGATATTATTGTTTTAGATTAGAAGAAAAATGGCTCGTTAAAGTCCTGTAAAAAGGACGAAATATCGCCATGGAGTTTGTAGTTCGTTTGTAGTTCGTTCTTAGTTTTTAAATGTTATATATATATATATTGTGACGAGAGCATAATTAGTTTTATAAAGAAACTGTAAATAACTTTAAAAATTTAAATTACGGAAAAAAAATGTCTTTCTTAAATTTAAAAGTTAAAATTAGTCAAGTTTATTTGTTTTTGTGGAATGGGAAAGTCACGCGATTTCAGAAATAAATATAAAGAATAAGTATTTTATATATAAAATCTTCTCCTGTGCTCTCGCTGTCACATTCATCTGTTGATGATACTGCTTCAGGAGATTTAATTTTTGTGGATGATTTATAATTATATGTAGCAGAGGTAATAATTTTTTTTTAATAATAAACACACACGCAGACACTTGAGTATATTTCAATAATTTTATTCAAATATAAAATAGTAGAAATATGATTCTAAAATATAGTAAATGTCCTTATATTGAAACAAGAGTAATTATAATTAATGAATCAATAAAGTTCTGCAAGTCAGTAATTGCAAAGTTCTCTACGAATGAAATCTTCCTGCAATAACTTGGTTCTTTCCGTAGCACCTTATGATATCGAATTATATCGAATTATATCGAATTATATCGAATTATATCGAATTATATCGAATTATCGTCCCGATAATTCGCACAGCAAATAATGAAAACTTTGTCAATTCGACAACTGTAATTCTAAACTTGAATAATAATAATAATAAATTGAAGCACTAATAGTTATTCTTATTCTAGTAGTCGAATAATAACGAAGCACAAATTTCACTAAAATATTTCCTATATTAAATAATATATATTTCTCTTGAATATATATTAAATGCACTTTCTTCAATATGCAAAATATTCAACTGAATATCTAAATAATATCGATGCACTGAAAATTAGCTTATTTCCTTACTTTCACAATAATCATATACTTCAATTAATGCAATTACGCTGCTCGAAAATAATTAAGTTCAAATTCACTTCTCTGTTTTAACTACGCTGCTCAAAACAATTAATTTCAAATTCACTTCTCTGTTTAACACGCTGTTCCCTCTTGCGCTAATGAACTAGTCTATCAAATTAATTGAATCTCTACTCTGTTTCCTTGATTCGCTCTTCGCACTAATAGTAAAGTAAATTCTACTCACAGTCTGAAGTTCACACCTAATACTCGGTGATACCGGTCCTGTTGCACTTTCCTGTATTTTGGAATTCATATCCATCCATTCAAATTGCGCTCCATTCGTGCGGACTTTTACATTCGGTGCCTCTCTCCCATGATGCGTTATGCTTCCTCGGGCTGGCGAATGACGTTGGTCGGACCATTCCACTGTGACATGTGGCGGTGGTCTCGAAGGCAACATTAATTGTCACGACTCACTTCAATTTTACTTTTACACTCACTGCCCAGACAAGGCTACGCCTCCACTTTTATAGCATTAATTGGTGACGTCATAATTATTCAGGATTATTTAATTATTCGCCTTTAATTATTATAAGATTATATTCAAGCACATATCAATCATAATTCAAGTAATAATATTTACTGTGGGAGCATCCACTAAAAACCCATAACCTTCTGTGGAGGGGGTGTTATGATGTAGCAGAGGTAATAATTTTTTTTTTTAATAATAAACATACACGCAGATACTTGAGTGTATTTCAATAATTTTATTGAAATATAAAATAGTAGAAATATGATTCTAAACTATAGTAAATGTCCTTGTATTGAAACAAGAGTAATTATAATTAATGAATCAATAAAGTTCTGCAAGTCAGTAATTGCAATTTTTATATCATTTTCCATTTCTTCTGGTTTCAGATGAACTATCACTATCTTCGCTATGAATATCGTAAAATAATTGAAGTTTACTGTAATCTTCGATTTCACTTTCCGAAGTTTTAATATTTCACTTCCTCTCCTATTCTCATTTACGTGAACATTTTTTGTATCCACAATGATATTCTTGTCAATATCATATATATAATATCCACGCGTTTTAGGCGAGAAACCTAGGAATACACCTTTTATAACTTTCACACTTATCTTTCAATTGAGGTTTTGAAACTCTTATATAAGCAAGGCTACCAAAGATTATCATGTGTTTTACATTTGGTTTATATTTATTATTAAACCATCGACCTAACGGTATTGTATTATCTATACTAGCATGTGGTATTCTGTTCAGCATGTAATTTGCACAATTAATGGAATATGACCAAATGAAATAGGGACCTCAGCATCTATTAAGATGGTACTTGCAGTCTCAATGAAGCGTTCAGCTATTCCATTTTGCTGAGGTTGATAGGCTGATGAAATGTGTTGCATTATCCCTTTTTCTTGTAGGAAATTCTTGATGTTTACGTTTGTGATCTCTGTTCCTTGATCAGTCAAAATATTCTTCACTTTCTCGCCACAAGATCTTTCACTAAAGTTAATAAACGATTTAATCCGTTCAGTCGCCTCTTCTTTGCTTTTTAATAAATATACAAAGATTCTTCTTTTATAACATCTATGAAGATAAGAATATATTTTACATCCAATTTGTTATTTACATTGATGGGTCCGCAAACGTCTGAATATATAAATTCAAGCGGTTTGTTTGTTCTGATTTTCATTAATTTTTTATGATAAAAGTTAGGCATTTTTCCTTTCTTGCAGGCTTTGCCGAATTCATCTTTCACGTTTTTCAGGATGGTTACATTCTCTATTCCTCTTAATAAATCTTTTGTTTTTATTGTCTTCAATTTTTTCGAATGACAGATGCCCAAGTCTTTCATGCCATAACTTATATCGATTATTTTGTTTAAACATCATTTCAGAAATGGTAATTATAATAAATAATAAATACAACATCTTCTTCTTTCCAAAATATCGCTATATTTCGCAGATAACTTATCTGCTTCTTCAGGCTTATATATAGAGAATATTCTTCATTAACAAAAAGTTTAAATGATTAGAATAGTAACAATATATAGTAAGTACAATGTGAATAATACAGGGTCATACACGTCAGATCATATACATATTAAATTAGAAGCATTATAGGCAATGTTGTTGCATGATCTTTAACAAAACAAAGTAATTATAAGTAGGATAATAGCAAAACAATGAAATATTGTAACATTTTGACAGTAAATTAGATCATTATTATTATAAATTAGATCATAAGTCATCTGTGAAATATAGCGATATTTTGGAAAGAAGAAGATGTGTTTTTTATTTATTATACCGATTATGTTTTTCTTCATTTAAACATGATTTCATTACATTTTTTACAGCTTCTCCATCTAATTTATACAAGTTGTTATCTCTTCTCGCAATCATTATAATGCGCTTGTTCTTTGCTCGTACAATATACTTATTTGGATAGATTGTATAGATTGAGCATAACCAAGGTCAGCTAAATGACTTGCAGATATTCAATTACCCGGCATTTCCAGTGAGTAGTATGTTTGACTCAAATCAATATATTGAATTCTTCCATTAATGACTCTGTTTTTGAGTATTACATTTCCAATACCAATTGCATTTATTGCTGATTTTGAAGATCCTATAATTTTGATCAGTTCCTTCAGCTCTTTGTAATGATGGAAACCATCTATGTTGTTTTCTGATCTTATTTATACTCGCACTGTCTAGATACCAGTTTGTTTGTTTGTTGGTGCAACGATTTTGATCTTAATACATTGTCATCATTTAAGCGAAGGATTTTTCCTTGGAATCAGATTTATTAAAATCCCTGTCTTTATTAGCTTTATACCTGGTACGACAGAATTTTGCCAAATGTCCTGTTTTACCGCACTTAAAGCATTTTCGTTTTTCAATTTGATAATGTGATACTGAATTTTCCTTAGGTTTTACTTCTGTTTTGTGACATTGATCCATAAAGTTATTATCACTAGTATTTCCTTTGATCTTACGTTTATAATCTTCTAATATACAGTTAATGACAGTTTTTGATGAAAACTGCGCCTGTTTTTGCAAAACTAGAATACTCTGAGCACATGAATTGTAATCGATTGGAAGACCTGATAAAATAATCGACGAGATCTCATTGTCATTAATAGTACCACCTTTTTCTACAATTTCAGCAATAATGAGTTTTATTCTCATCAATTTTTCAGGTATATTATCGTCATTATTCATTTTACTTAACGTGTACAAATCTCTTTTTAGATTTGTTAACTTAAGATAATCAACTGTATTGAATTTTTCTTCTAATTCTTTTAGAAGTAAACATAGGTCTTGATTTTCATGAATAAGCCACCGAAATCTTTCTTCCACAGATGTTGTTATGTATCCAACAGATTTCTGTGCTTTATTCAAAAGTTTAAATCTTAATAACTTATCTTCACATTCTTTAATCTCTGTTAGTGGAGTATTGGTTACATCCCAAAGACCTTCACTTTTTAGCGTTGTTCTTATGTTTAATTTCCAACGCAAGTAATTATCTCCATTAAATGTTAACACGTTATCAGCCATTGCAGAAATTCAATAATATGTTAACAACAAAAATGGTATTATATTTTACTTGACCCAACAGTGTACTATTTTTTTACTCTCAAATAACACTGACTAATAGCACATCGATAATTAATTATCATAATACACAATAACACTACAATCAAAATGATTCAAAACAAAAAGCAATAGATTAAACTACAACTGATATCTTGAAATAAACAAGCATATAATATGATAACTAAATAATTCATCAATTTTTTTTCTACTAGCTATGGGCAGTGGAAAAAACCTGGGTCTTGGTCCCATAACCTCTAATAACTGTAAATATTTATTATAGAAATG
>JAFIDM010004315.1:51444917-51459018 GCA_023159025.1 Thereuonema tuberculata | reverse complement strand
AGAATAAAGTTCTCGCATTTTTTTTATTGTTTATTCTTACCGTTAAAGTTCCTTGATGAACCCCTAAGGCGGTTCCATGTTCACCAGCAGTAACTTTCATTGCACCGATGCTAGTAAATGTTTGCTACAACAGCAATGAAAAAAAAACAAAGAAATTGGAAAGCAAATAAAAAAATATAATTGTAATAAATTAAAACAAACAGCTCTTCTTACTTTGAAATATGTTAGGCCTACATACTACTACATTACAACATTCTGTTAAAATCATTTACGAGTAAATAATATAACTTTATAGTGGTTTATAAGAATTATTTGTGGTAAAAGTAATTTTATAACCAATATTGTTATAGGGTAAAAATCATGCATGAAAATATTAGATCACTAATATCTATCTCTTTTAAATGTTAAATATCTCATTTATTATAAAATTACTACGAGGAAAATAAATAAAGAAAACCAAAGAGGACATCTTTGTCGAAAATATTTCTTTATGAGTAACGATATAACAATATATTTTTTTGAGATACAAGCTTTACAGCTTGCTATACATTTAAGCATTATGATTTCTATGTAAAATATTATGAGTAAATCACTCAAGTTAACTCAAAATACGTTCGTGTTATTGTCGACTAGCTGTTATTACGAACTATCAGATATTTCAATATCCATCTTTGCATAATTATGTTCCAGTTTTTTAAGTACATTTATTAATTTGATTTGGAGAAAAATGAAAGGATTAGGACAAAATCATAAAGATTTGAAATGCAATTCTGAATCCACACATCTATAAGTGTCTATATAGGTACAAGTTTCAACTTTATTGAAAACTTTTTAAACTTGGAGATTTATCGTTGAATTTTAATAGTAAGTTCAGATTTCAAAAAATAAAATCTGTGTTAATTGTTACAAACTAACTTCTACAGAAATAGCTAGGGGTCAAAATGAGTTCTTCTTAAAGGACAATAATTACATTATTTCAGAACTATTTATCTTTCTTTAATAGAAATGACAATTGTAAAGGCTGTGGATCTTTAACATTACGATAAAAATTGGATTCTTATTGATAATCTTAAAGTAAAATCATCCAACATATGAACCTTCTTAAAATAGTTCTTATTCACTGAAAATTTATTAGCAAATCTGGAAGTTTATTAGAATTAATCCATTGTTAAGAATTAATCCTAAATGGATTATTTATTGTGTCGTTAAATAACCATTTTTGGATCATACTATACTGGTATTCGAAAGTTGGTACCATAACTATACTTTATTCGCGGTACTTAATTAATTGTTAATAAATTAAAATAAATATAAATTAATGTATGTAACTGAATTGATGTATTTTTTTGCAAAATGAAATTTCTATATTCCATTAATTAAAAATTATAAGTACTTTGGATGATTTGGAATGAAAATGGGTATCAAACATGATAAAATTATAATTTACTTTTAATCGTTGAAAAATTATATATTGTATTGTATATATAACATAATTATATATTATGTATTGCAGTATACAATATTGCAGTACCTCAAGAGATGAGTGTGGGACCCTTATGATAAGCCCGATTAGGGGTGGTACAACATGAATATATTATACAAGCCATTCGAATTCTTTTTCCTGATATACAAACTATATTTATATTTCCTATATATATATATTTATTTCCTATAGATTTTTTTCCATCTTTTTTCTATCTAACTCATTTTGTTTTTAACACAAACTTTTTTAGACCTTTTAGGGCTTTGGTTCAACTAAACATAAGTAACTAAAATGTCGACATCTATTCACGGGTTTTTTAGGGGCGGGGCTTAGAAGTCGGACATGACCTCAATGTTGTGACGTAAATAACTGACATTAATTTTGAGGTTTTCAGCTTTTATGGTATTAAATACACTTAACGACTCGGATCGTATTATCAACCACTATTCACAAATCACAAGATAGGTCACCTTTGGGAAATACACTTACTGCCATGGATGCGATGTAAAGATATTTCCACGTCTTGGTTAGTTGTCGCTAACGGCCTCGCAAACAACCCTGCCATCCAGGTAATAGTTGCGATTCCAAATTGAAACTTAATAAGGCCAGAAAGAGGGAATCTTTAGAAGTGATGTTAATACAATGTAGTCTGTCTTCAGTGGCTTATGTTTAAAGCAATTGTTAACTTCGTTTATTTAGTTGGAGCAACTAAAGCAACTCTTATGAATTTAAATTTTAATATAAATATACTGTATGTATGTATGAAAACTACATATTTAGCAACTTCAATAGATCTGGTATTCTCTTGTAATGTTTTCTAGGTGTAACTACTTTTCGGCAACTCCTTATTTTATATAATAGCACTGGCAAATTTGTAGTGTTTTTAATTTTTTATTGTTTGTAATTATTATTCCTTTTTTTATATAGTTGAATTTATGATTGTATTTCTGTTGAGTGACTAAATGTATTATGAATGCTTTTACTAGTGGAAAGCAGCAGTTACCCATTGATGAATTCTTGGTTATATCAAATGATGACTTATGCGACGAACTTGTTAGTTTCTGAGGCTAACCAAGGAAGAGAAAACAAAATGTTAGCAAAATATTCACACCCGCAGGAAAGTCTGATTTTTGTGCCTTAAACATTCCAACAAAAGATTTGCATGCAACAATTTACATCCAGAAGGCATAAAACACTTGAGAGGTAATTTGTACAAAACAAATCTTAATTTAATTTTTCAAAACGTGTCCATGCAAAAGTTATCAAGATAATTAGTTAGGCTGTTTCATAAATATCATTCCATTTAAAAGATGGCTCCCTCGAAAAAATACAAAGAAAGGCCAACCTGGAATTCAACGTTCTTGTAACGCAGAGTATTTTATCTTGAATGCTGCAGATGAAAGAATCTCAGTAAGTAAAAATCTATTTCTCTCAATTTCAAAAATTGGCCTTACAAGATTACAAAATATTGTTAAAAGAAAAGAATGAGGTCGAATGATGGTCGAAAGACGCGATGGTGGTCACGTTGGAAAGAAAATAAAGCCAAAAAAGAAAAAAAAGATATTTTATTGAAAATCTTAAAGGGAATGAAAGTCATTATAATCGAAAGAAATTTCGTCGCATTTATTTGCTTTGCCAGTTCAATACAACTAAGGAAAATGTACAAAAATTCTGTTGAATCATCTTTTAAATGAAAATTTACTATATTTTGACGCATATTTATATTCGAATTTAACATTTGAATTAAGTCCCCTGCATCTGATATATGTACTTTATTAAAAATCAAATAAAGAGAGCACCTCTGAATCCCAGGAAAAGTCTAAATTATTGATAAAAAAAAAGTGTCTACAGAATGCGTTCATATACAACCCTCACATAAATATGCTATTCAAGATACAATCAACAGTAGGCAAATAAAAGTTTATAGTTTCTGTGTTGTTGACATAAAAAATAAAAACCCTGTCTTTTAAACATGGTCAGAGGAATTAGGAAAGGGCACAATCGAAATATCTTCTGCTCTTTTGCATGAATTTTTCCACGTTCTATTCTTCTCCAAACAGGTCCTAGGGCCTACCCAGCCCTCTCTAGAATGGGTACCGGGTTTCTTTCCCAGGAGTTAAAGGCGGGTGGGGGTCGGGCTGACCCCCCGGCCCCAACTTCGTTTCGTTGGTTCGCTGTGCTGGGAACCTTACCTCCAGCAACCCCAAAGGCCTGTCACGGCCTATCGTGGGTATCTCTAACTTTAACTTAAACGGTATTAATTTAACAGAAAAAAATTAATTTAATTCAGAAGACTTTTTTCTAATGGATACATTTCACAAAATAAAAAATAAGATAGTCCTATACATAGTGTTTTATTTTTTAGAAACAACAGTATCAAATCTTCAAGAAGTAACAATGTATTACCCTGTGCTTGGCCATAGCTTTTTTGCCAGCAGATGTCGTTTTTGGTCGAGTTAAACACTATTAAAAAAAAAATCTACAACTGTGTTAACGAAAAAAGAATATCAAGACATTTACAAGTAATTTGGCGCTGTTAGGCAGGTTGGTGTTGATTGGACTATTTAAACACTGAGGACCAGCTGCTGAAATAGTGAAAACCATTGGACAATATGACTGAAATGAAATGTATTATTCTCAAAAAGATTAATGCTAATAAGGGACGACAGAAAAAGACGATTTCACCCTTTAACCCTTTGTGTTAAGGGTATCAGAAATTAGCATTTCGAAAACGAGGCTGAAGCGTTTTCTAAACTGTACAGAAGAGGAGCAAGTTCACTAGTAATTAAGAACCTTGCCTTAGAAAATCTCCCGCTGTTACATGCATTGAGCGAAAAAAATAAAGATGATGTACTACTGCGTCTGCTGTTTGCCAACGAGTGAGGAAATCTAAAAGATAATTTTTATAATGATAAAAAGACATTCTTTGAAATAATGTTGAGGTCAATGAAGATGTTGAGCAAGACACTGAATGCGAGTGTTTAGGCTGCGATTAAATTATTGAGTTTTTCAAATCTTTTTTCATACTGTGAATTCTTGGACTGCCAAATATTAATTTTCAATTAATTGAAACTTTTCTTATTTGTAAATATTCATATTTTGTTATTATTTTCTATGTTTTTTTGTCATTTTGTTAAATCAAGATACAATTTGAAAAGTAACAGCATTGTGAATATTTTTTTATACTAATAAACAGATTCTTCTTATATGAATAATTGCTAATAATGTCAAGTGGTCCAGCAAGACAAGTTTTCTCCTTGACTTTTCCAAACAAAACATGTTTTGTCCAACATATATATATATCCGGGTGATCCAAAAGTAACTAAAAATTTGAAAATGCAATAATTTGTGGAATATTGATAGAAGAAAGATGCGGTCTTCACAGATGTGCTCGGAATGGCGCAGGATTTTGTCTCAAATGGACGAAACGATCGAATTATTTTCGCCAATCTACTGTCAGAAAAAGAAAGAATTTGATGCGAGTTTTTCACTTTCTTCATTTTCACAATTTCTTTTTCTAATGCAAGTTGAATTCAAACTTCATTCTGAAACTGGTATAAATAAATATTATCTCTTCAAAATACAAGCAACATCTCTGCCGTGCATCCATCGCGGTAAGTGTATTTCCCGAAGATGAACGCCCTTGAGATTTGTGAATAGTGATTGATAATACCATCCGAATCGTTAAGGGAATCTAGTAGCCATTAAAGTTTTAGCAGAAAAGCTCAAAATTCACGGCAGTTATTCACGTCACAACTTAAGAGGGCCGCACGACTTTTAAGCCCCCGCCCCTTAAAAACCCGAGAACAGATGTCGACTTTCTTTTTTTTACTTATTTGTAGTTAAACCAAAGCTCTAAAAGATCTAAAAAGTTCGTGGCAAAAGCTCTAAAATCAATGTGAGTATAAGAGTTTGAAGATAAGGGAGAATGCAATTGTATATATTTTCCTTTGGAAAATACACTAATAGGATTTAAATAGAAAAAGGCTATTTTTTTTACAATATTCTGTTTTAATTTGAAGTTTATTTTATTAAAACGTGAAAATAAATTTCATATAATACACACTAGATAAAACTTATGTAATTTTTATCATATTAACATACAAAGTTGAAGGAGCTTTCTCATTCCTTCACAGATAATCCATAATCGGTCTGATTAAACCTTTACAATTGTAATGTTGTAAATACATTTCTGATTCTGTTTCAAACAAATGTCATGTAAATTAAATCATAACTGTCAAATCGTTGATTGGTTCTTCATTTGCAATTTGTCTCCTCTATCGGAATTGTCTGGAACAAATGGTTTAATTATTGATTGTGTAAATGCTTTCCTTTTCCATTGGTTCTGTTGTTGTTCTGGTTGCTTCTTATTTCTATTTTGATTACGATATTGCATTCTTCATCGATCTATTCTTTTATATTTTATAGTGTACTATTGTTGGTTTTTTTTTTTTTTTTTTTTTTTACATATTTTCCTTGTTCTTTTTTATATCTTTTAATCTTTATTCCTGAAATTTCTCAACAAAAAGATACTACATTAATAACAGGCAGTTTTTTGATTACAGGATTGCAATGTGGAAACATAGTATTAAGGGCTAAACGCAGAAAATAATTTCTTTCTTTCTTAAAGGGCTAAACTCAATACTCCGTCTTCCGTTATGTTTCGTAACGTAATGACTTTAGTGACGTAGTTATGTCTTTCGGGTCACAAGAATGGGGAGCAATTACTTGAAATAAAATCACACTTGACCATATATTTCTATTAATTTATATTCAAAAATTTACCATCCTAAAAACTTGAAGTAATTGTTCCCCATTCTTGTGACCCTGAAGACATAACTACGTCACTAAAGCAATTACGTTAATGAAACATAACGGAAGACGGAATAGTGCGTTTAGCCCTTTACTCTATTGTCTCTCTCTCTCTCTGTCTTTTCTTTATGCTTAAAAATGTTAATGCTTTCGGAATAGTGAATTAAAATTACACCAAAGACTATATTAAGATGAATGTGTCATTAAGAATAATAAACTACAGAATTATTTATATGTCGACATTGAGATGAAACATATCACATTGTTGAGTTTCAAAATGCTGTAGTGATTGGTAAACAAAAAAATAAGACAGTCACAGAGACAATAGTCATCGTATTTTGTACTTTACAATCTTATAATGAAAAAAACTGCCCGTTATTAATGTATCTTTTTATTTGAGAAGTTTCAGGAATAAAGATGAAAGGTACAAACAACAATAGAAAAATGTAAAGCGACAAGAAAACAACGATATTCTTTTATATTTTATAAGGATGAACAATGGGATATCGTAATAAAATTAAAAATAAATAAGAAGTAACCAGGACAACAATGAAAAAAGGAAAAGGAACGAGTCACCAATCAACAATAAAACAAAAATGATACCATTTTCTTCCAGATAATTCCGATAGATGAGGCAAATTGCAAATGAAGAACCAATCAACGAATTGATAGTCATGATTTATTTACATAAAATTTATTTACAATAGAAAATAAGAAATAAATTTAAAGTATTACAATTTGTAAAGGTTTAATCACGCCAATGATGTATTATCCGTGAAGGAATGGGAAAGCTCTCTTAAATACATATTTTAGTATGTTATATAAGTTTTACAGTATGAAAAGAATTTTATAATTGATAAACAGTATTTATATATCGCTATGTGAAAAAAATATTTTCAAAGAGAAATATTTACCCCTTGTTCAATTTTGAAGCTTTCTTTGAAGTCACACCTTGTTAAACCTTGAACGTTAATCTAATTATAACAAAAGGTTAGAATGAAAGTATGTAATTAAATTACTTTTTTTAAAATCAAATCATAATATAGTCTGTAATAAAAATATTGTAAATAAAATTCAATAAAAAAATTTATTTAATTCAAATTTGGAATTATATTATTAATGTCACTACAAAACAATATATATAACTAAAGAATCCCTTATTTCTTAGTTTAAAAAAAATCTATTTCTCTGGTGAATTTTTGTGGATTTTTGTTTGCAGGATCTTAACAAAAAATTAACTTCTTAGTAAAGTTAAGCTTCTTATATGTTTTGGTATATATTGTTTTTAAAAACTCACACGTGCATTATGCTGACTACTTCTTGTAGTATTCGTCTGAAAAGATATTTGTATAATATAAAATCAATAAATTATTCATGGAACAAACAGTGAAAGAAGATAATATTTTAAGCTTTTTCTTCGGCAAACTTGCGGTAAAATATACTCTTTTATATTTGTTTAAATATAATTATTTCTATTTTGTAAGTATGCTTAAAATCGGTACACTGGTGGAGTAAGATACCTTTTAGTTGCAAAAAATAGTTTTGCTTCTCATGCCTTTGATTCTAGCACGTTCTTTGCTATTTAGGAAAAAAATCGAAAACAAACGGAAAGAAAATGTTAGACATTAGAAGCAAGGCTATTTTTATTTTGAAATTTTAGCTTATAATTACTGATTTATCCTTTTTTTATATTTCATTAAATTTTTATTCTAAACTTCTGGAAATTATTTAGAATGAAAGAAAAGATAATAAAAAAATAAAATTAACAAGCAAATAAATAAATAAATAAATAAATAAATGAAATAAGTACGTTGCACGTACATCCAATCCAAAGTGCTATTGAGGTGAAAAATGTGTAGGAGCTCCGTCGTGTTGCAAAATGAAATTATCATTATCATCATGTAACTGATGCAATGGGCATTGCCATAATGTGTCTTAAGTAAACAAAATCGTTAACACTTTTCTCGGCAAAGAAAAATAGTCCGTACACTTTCCGACATCAAATTGCACAAAACACATTTAACCACGGATATATTGACCTGTTGCAAGAGGAATTTCCGGGCCCCAAATACGCAATTTATGGAGATTGACCTTGCGAAAAAGATGGAGGTACGCCTCGTCACCGAAGACAAACTTATCTGCCTCCTTTATAGACGTTCTTGAGATTGCAAACAGAATTTATGAGATTGTTATCTTCTAAAGTGAGAGCCTGCAGGAGCTGCAATCGGTATCTTTGTAGACAAGTCTTTTGCGTAGGATGCGCCAAACAGTTACGTGAGACAGTTGTAATTCTCGGCTTGCGCGACTTGTTGATATTTGAGGACACCTGGTAAAGAATTCTCATACGTGGTCCACAGTCACAGGCGATGGCCCTGGCCTGTCTGTTCGTTTTGCGGCTCAAAAACAGAATTTCCGTTTCCTCGGATTTCTTACATCACTCTCTTACTAACATATTGTTTTGTCCGTCGGTGGTTCTGTATGATGCTTGGTTCTAAAACCACAATTGCACTCTTACAATTGACTCGGTTTTAGCGAGTTGCAGAATGCAAAATGATTTCTGTTCACCTGAAAACGCCGTATTTCCATACTACTGCCTCCTAGTAGAAACGGGTAACTAAGCCATGGCATTGATACGGAATTAAGGTAAGTATACAGGGTGATTATAATTAAAGTTGAACTTTCAACATGCTGGAAAAAAAGAACCACTGCTCAGAATGATCTGAAATTTGAACTGAATATACTCGAATAAAGGGGAAATGGTATGGCATAAGAAAAAAAAAGTTCCAAATGTTAGCAGCAGGTGGCGCTTTAGGCGTCGTAATATGCAAAATACAAGACGTGTCATGCGCACGGCACATTGCATTTGTTATAAAAACGCGGGGTAAATGGCGTTTTCCTCATATTGCTTCTGAGAAGCTCGGCATGACTCTCTAAATGAAGGATCGCGCTCTGCTTATAAAAACTCTTTTACAATAACGATGACTGTGCACCAGTAGCTCTGAAGAAGTTCCGGACAGTAAAGGATATGAAAAAAGGCTGTGGTCCGATGTCTGCCAAGGGTCTGGAGAAAATGATAAAGAAATTCGAAGAGACACCGTTCTTTTGAAGTGAAATCTGTGAGAGGGAGGAAACCAATTGCTTCGACGTCAGTAGAAGTTGTGGGCAAGCAGTCCAGGAAGAGACGAGGGATGGTATGCAAACGTGCTGTGCACAGGTAATTGCCCGAACTTTGGACATGCCTGCGAGCACGGTGCAAAAAATTGTACGAAACATTCTGCATTGCTATCCATAAAAAATTACCCATGTTCAGGAGTTGCTTCCTGCTGATCTGCTAGTAAGAGAAAGGTTTGCTCTAGAATTTCTTGCTCGCTTGGAAGTGGACAATGAATGGCAATGGAAGATTTTGTGGACAGACTTAGCCCATTTCAATCTCCAAGAACATGTCAATACTCAGAATTGCAGTATTTGGGAAACGAAAAATCCGTTCGCACATGAACCAGTACCTCTTCATTCCGCAAAGGTAACTGTTTGGTGTGGGTTGATGCCATCGTTTATCGTAGGGCCGTTTTTTCTCGAGGAGATGGGTCGTGCTTGTTATGTTATCTGTACCGTTAACGGTAAACGTTATGAGAGTCTTTTGCGCAACCACGTCATTCCAACATTTCAACAGCGTGCATGTGTGGGTAGCATCATTTTTATGCAAGATAGTGCTCCTCCGCACATTGCAAAGCCAGTGAAGCAGCTGCTCAAGAGTTAAAAAGTTAAAGTATCCCACTTACAAGCCTACAAAGGCCTTTGGGGTGGCTGGAGGGTAGGCTCCAGCATTCACGACCTAACGGGACGAAGTTGAGGTCGGGGGGTCAACCCGATGCCCGCCCGCCTTTAGCTCCCGGGAAAGAAACCCGGTACCCATTCTGGAGAGGGCTGGGTAGACCCTAGGACCCGTTTGGAGGAGAAAGGAGCGTGGAAAAATTCCCGCACTCCACCGAGGCCGGGAACCGAACCCACCACCTGCAACCCGCAGCCAAGCTCCCTAACCCACTCGGCCCACGCTGCTCAAGAGGCTTTCGGAAATAATAGAATTATCAGCCTGGCCGTCAAGATCACCTGATCTTAATCCTTATGACTTCTGGCTGAGTGATTATCTGAAAAATGTTGTGTTTAGTGCAAACTTACCTGAATTGAAGGCACGCATTGCGCAAAACATTCACAACGTGACTCCTGAGACACTCCAATCTGTTGTGGAACATGCTGTTTCTCGGTTTCAACTTGTAGCAGAAAATGGTGGACAGCATATTGAACATGTCTTGCAAATCTCGCGATAATTAAAGTCCGATTTCATTGTTGCCTTTCATGCGGTTTTGACCTCAGGACAATTAAAAACCGATTTTTCCCATTCGATGTGGTACGACCTTGCCTTGGTGAATGGGCTTTAAACTAATAGTGCCCCAACTATTGAATGACTTGGAAGTCATTTCTTCAGTAAAAACTCGATACAGTCATGTACATTGAACTGAACAGTTGGTTTAATGTGCAACTCACGCCGTAGCCATCGTTTTGCGAATCAACGCCGTAGCCAAACCCATTTACGTTATGACGCTTAAAGCGCCATCTATTGCTAATATTTGGAACTATTTTTTTTTCTTATGCCATATCATTTCCCCTTTATTCGAGTATATTCAGTTCAAATTTCAGGTCATTCTGAGTAGTGGTTCTTTTTTTACAGCATGTTGAAACTTGAACTTTAATTATAATCATCCTGTATATTAAATAGTGAACATCAATTCCTATCCGAGATAAAAATAAATAAAAAAAAAATTGTCGAACAAACTGTTATTTACTAAGAAGAGATATTAAAACTGGATAAAATAAACAATTATTAAATTATAAAAAAAAATTAAGAGATCACAATCTGACACGTGGGGTAGACGATCTACAGATATGAGTCATCCTGTACTCGGAATTCTTTAACAGAGATTGAAGGAACCAAAGACGATATAAGACTAAATGCGCCCAGAAGTTGCTGGGTCCGGAAAAAAATTCCATACACATTAACACAACATCTTAAGTTAACAAGAAATAACCAAACTAATAAACGTCACCTAGCTTCATTCGTTATGAGAGTTCTTGTGTTAGACGAGTTGGAAATGACAACTCAATCGAACATTTCCCCATACAGTGGAACCCCGCCATTCGTCCGCCTCTCTACTCGTACAACTCGTTATTCATACAACTTTTTCAAGTAAAATTGAACTCGCCATTCGTACGCTTGCTCGCGATTCGGACAGCGTGACCTCGGTACTGGCCGCGCCACGCAGTCGCTTCAGTTCAGTATCGTGCTAGTTTCCGTACGCTACGCATCATCCACGCAAGCTTCATGAAACTTTGTGATATTTTAATGTTATTTTTTTGTTATTTTTATTAAAAATAGTGCAGCCATGGGTCCAAAAAAGATTACTGATTTAACTAAGCCTAAAAGGAAAGCAGTGAGAACGACAATTGAATTGAAAAAAAGAAATCGTTGCGAAGTTTGAAAGTGGAACTCGTGTCTTTGACAAGGCAACTCAGTATGGCATGGCGAAATCAACCATATCGTCTTTACTGAAAAAGAAAGACATAATAATTCAGGCCTATATATTTATTGTTTTCATAGTTTTTATGTATTTTAGGCTTAACATATTACTACAAAGGTTTATATAAGCAATCATCTGTGGGTCTGGAATGGATTAATGCAATTTACATTATATCTTAAGTGAAAAAATGATTCGCCATTCGAACTGCCTCCTGGAACGGATTGTGTACGAATAGCGAGGTTCCACTGTATTAACATTTCTTCCCGAGATACTGAAATGTCAGATGGTAAAAGAGAGGTAAAAAAAAAACACATTTAATTCCCAAATATTTGAACTCCAAGAGGAAGTTTCATTCAGCTACCAGCCGGAAAGCTAAAAGGTATAGATACACCTAACATGAACTACGTCATGGTTACTTGCTTCACAGAGAAGACACACTGCGTTTTGCTCTATTTTTTCTCTCAGGGGAGCCAGAATTGAGGCGTCTCTGGCCAACTTCCATTTACAGAGCGTCCCTTCAAAACACTTGACTGCCCTAGAAAAGAACATTTTTTTTTTCCATTTTTCTTTCCCTCTCACCCAGAAGCACATAATTACCAACAGGCTGGAGTATCGTGAGCCTCTTATACATATTTGCGATCAAGCTTATCTGAAGCTTTTACAGTCTTGGTCATTGCAGATAGAACGACGTGTCCGAAATCCAGAGATAGGGCTGCGCTGGCAGGGCAATGCGAGACTGAAGCAATAAATACATTGTCCCTTCGGATCGCGATAGAGTTATCTCTCCTTCATTAGATTCAAATTGACAACTCCTCCTACGTGCTACTTATAAAGAGCCTGACTTAAGAGATCTTCGACCAGTTGCAGTAGCGCAACCTTCTAGCATCCAAATAAAAATTTTCTAATGGATCAATCACTTGCTCCACTTGGGACTTCTCCCTGAACTCCTCCTGACTGGTCATCATCATGAAATGGTTTAAGAAGTAACTATATGACTTGAAACAAGCAGGCAGAAACTGGTTTAAAACTTTATGTCAAAAGCTACTAGAAAAGGGATTTAAAGGAATGAAAAGTGAACCGTGCATTTACAAGTATTCTAAAGGAAAAGATAATTGCATCATCCTGATTTATGTTGATAAAATACTTATTGGTAAGAAGCTGGCCAGCATCATGATGATTAAAAAAAATTGAATGAACTATTTGGAATTAAGGATCCTGGGGAAATCCAAGATTTTCTCGGAATGAATATTAGGTATCAATAAAACAAAGGCATACTTCGTTAAGGAGTTTTTGGAAAAACACAGAATGCAGAATTACAAAGCTCTACGAACTCCTTTGAATATTGAAGGGAGAAATGAGAACTAAAATGAAGAACCAAATCAACCAAAGACCATTTAAAGTATAGAAGCATCGTCGGAAGTTTGTTTTACCTAAGTAATTATACAAGACCGGATATATCATACGCCGTCAACAGATATTGAGAAAAGAATAATTCTTCATGTGCACAAGAGGATAAAAAAGTAAAGTATGTTTTCAGAAATCCCAAAAGGAACAAGTAAGAAAAATACGGTTTTGACCAGCTGTTAGGAAAACCTAAGTACTTACAGCGACGCCAGCTAGGGAGATAGCTCACACGGAAAATCGATAACAAGTTATGTTGTGTAAATTGGAAAGTCACCAGTTATAAGGAATTCTCATAAACAATCTATAGTCGCCCATTCTTCACAGTAGAGCGAATTAGTTGCATCATGGGAATGTTCAGCTTCAAAGACATCGAAAGTGAACTAGATTTACCAAATATATGTGAATCACCCGTAGTTTTATACTGCGATATTCAACCAACCATCAAACTGATTCAAGATAAATACAACCATACTAAAAGTAAACATGTCGATCTAGAATATTACATTATCAAAGTCTATGTTTCTCAAGGACATATAACTATAAAGTATGTTACTAGTAACGAGAATCCTGCAGACATCCTCACTAATTTATTAACCAAGATAAAATATGAAAAGTTGGTTTAAATTAAAATGCACAAATTTCAATGTTGATTCAAGTTAAAGAAATCAACAAGAAAAGTGGTTTAAGGAAGTGATTATTTATTTGTAAAATTTTTCACAATATTATTTCAGGGGCGAATTACAGGAAATTTGCAGTGAACTCATCTTACCATTAATAGATATTGCTACCGAACGTTTTGGCTGGGTTCGGTGGCGCTGGGGGATTGAAT
>JAFIDM010004315.1:51426722-51443426 GCA_023159025.1 Thereuonema tuberculata | reverse complement strand
ATATCATGTTCCCCAAAAACAAAATTATTTAGTGATAAAACAATATATTAGCAAATTAATTATAGACAATAATATTCAATAAGTCAGACAATTAAAGACGATTCGATCATGTCTTCAGCTTGGCATCGTCGATACCTCCTTGTGGTCTACCACGAAGTTCATTTGCGAGACTCAGTTCATCGGAGCAGAATTTCGCAAACCAACCCTTTTTCATCGTTCATTCACTGTGCCTTGCCCAAATGCTGTACTGATGTTGCGAGTTGCTTCTGCTATACGATGTTCCAGTTTAAATTCATATAAAAAAATGACACAAAGTTGAATCGGATCATGTCGCCTTCCATGGAGCACACTTCAATGGGAATGATGCCTCAAACCCACACAGTGATAGAATTATATTTTTAGTTACTAAGAAAAGATATAGGAACAAAGCCCTCAGAGCTAAGGAAAATGAACATAAAATAATTGAAAATGAATACCCAAAACGACAAAAAACAAAAAATAAAAAAAAAACGGATTGTGCGAGGAAAATCGAGTAAGAAAGACATAAGCATGAGATATATGAACTGGTATATAAACTATAAAGTAATATACTTATATAAGTCACTTTTAGAAATTCCTGATACTGACTAAGGAATGCTATAGTGATATTATCTACGCCGGACGTGCTCGTTATCTTACATTTCATTACCACACTGGCATTCCAGAAATCCATTTTTGAATGCTGTAGGATTATAATCAGTTTTGTTTGAAAGCTTTTATGTAACTTCGTTACCAGTCCTTGAAAATGGTTTATAAAAGTTAACCATAGTGAAGGGAAACGGAAATTTCTTTCTTTTGAATTGTTCCTATAGTAAAGGTAAAAACAAAGCTTGTTTTGCAGAATTGTGCAGCAGACACTATAAAATGAACTGTTTTTCACTTACAGAGCCCTGACATTTTTTAATCCATCATGAACTGCAAGTTGGTCTTCGCTCTCACAATTCTTTCGTTGTTGACGGTAATCGCAGATAATGACCTAGAGGAATGTATAAAGGTAATGGCAAAACTCATTTTCAAAAGTCCTCTAATAACGTTTAATATTAATTAAGAGTTCTCATTTAAATAAGTTTATTCTTTAAAAATTCGTTAATGCAGAAGAAAAATATTTTTCTGAAGTTTATATTAAATTATTTTTGCTTAAAATGATTTTTAATGATAAAAGACCTGTGATCTATTTTGCAATTTACTTAGATGGATTTATAAGTAACCACAATACAAATCTTAATTTTAAAATTAATTCGTTATAAACAAAACAAAAACTAAATTAATAATAATCAAAGCGATAAATAAAAGATTAATAAAAATCCTAATATTAAAATACATGATCATAATTATGTAAAAACTGAAAACTATAGAAATCTAAATTGCGGGTATGATCAAATTAATGTTGTAAATAAAATAGTTAGGTTTAATAATTAATAATAATTTTACATGGAATAATCACTATATCCATTTATTAGAAAAAATTAAATACACATCTATACATATGTTTCAACAAATAAATAAATATTTTTCCAACAAAACAAAGTATTAATGTGTAAATCACTTGTTGATTCTACAATAAATTATGGAATTGAAAGTGCTTTCAATTCCATAATCATGATCATAAAAATTTATAAGCAAAAAACTATAAAATATTAAATTGTATTTTTACTGGTTTTAATCAAATGTCGAAAGAACAGCAAATTGATATAAAGAAAAAATATAAAATTTTATTATCTTATATTATCTTTTATTTAATATAAAATTATATTAATTTTATTAGTAAAAAAGATATTTGTATATATTAATAATTATAAACTTTTTTAATTTAAAAGGTAAATTAAAAATTGCGAAAATCAATTCTTAGGAAACCAGAAATATTTGGTGTAAAATAATTATATATAACAATCCCCAAAATAACTAAGGTCTAAGAAATAAAAATAGAATATTATATAAATCTTTAGTCAACTAACTGATATCTTAAAAATAGATAAAATAAAAATATTAAAAATAAAATTATATCAAAGTTAATTGACGGAAAAATAAAATGGAATTTTTAGATTACTGCACAAATGATTTTTACTTAAAAAAATAAATACTGAAAAATTAATAAATATACAAATAAATCATAAATACAAATTTTTAATAATGTCAATATAATGAATTTGATAAATATAGAATTATAACTATGATATTTAACGCTATATATTAATTACTTTTTAAAATTATATTCTTAACTCACTCTTTACTATGAATATTATGAAATTGTTTAAATTATAATATTTGTAATTTAACGAATAATATTATTTTGTATTATTGTAATTTAACCTGTAGTATTATTGTACAGTAACATATACGAAATATTATTAATCACCTACAAAACAGGTTGTTGTACAACCTAGTAGGACTGAGTTGTAATTAAATTATATTTAATTAAAAAAAAGGTTCACGTAAAAGCTTTTAACTAAATCGATTAATGATTGTTATAATTTCTGATATTTTCAATTTTGAGGTTATCAATTTGACAAGGTATTATTTTTTTCTGTAATACAGGAATTTATGTGAAAAATTATAATCACGTTTTAAGAAATGTGAGTTCTAAATTTCCTGTATTTTTCATACAAATCTTTTTTATTTTCAGTTTTAATGAGCATATGAACGTTTTTCTGAAATAAGAATGAAAATTTGCCAATTTTCTCATGTTAATTTAAAGGTTCTGTAGTCTTAAATAGAATTAACAACTTTTCATTAGAAGAAAAAATAAAGCTGCTTTAGAAAGAATCTGTTTTGCAGCATTTGAGATTTTACTTTCTGAGAGTTGATCGGATTAATTTGGATGATAATTAATTTTAATATGATTGATAAAAAGAACATGTTGAGAACGTAATAAAAATTCTAGAAAAAAAATCAATATAAATAGTTTCGTTTATTTTTTCAGTGATGGTTACCAATATTCTTTGAATTTTGAATGCCTTGTCAAATGTAGAATTACAGCTTACACAATATATCAAATACTCAACTTATTTCTCTTTCTAGGAATTCAAGAAAGAAGTTTGTGGGGTAAGTTTATTTAAATAAATGTTTAATGTTCTAAGTGCTAATTATTTAATCCATTCAAAAATACTCATTTAAGTTTAAAAGAATGAACTAAAGGCTAAAGAATGAAAGCAGCTTTTTAGAGAAACTGATTTTCAATTGAGGATGAGAAATCAGTTTTCGAGTTACTACAGTAGGGGAGACCGGAGCAGAGCGGTCCACTTTTTTTTGTTGAATTTTTTTTGTTTTTTTGTTAAGAGATTTTCCATTGCATTTATTTTTGTCAGAATCGGGAACTATTCAAGAATGTAAATACTTGATTTCATTTCATTATATTCATAAATAAAATTGGTATTAATTCGCAAAGCAAAAATGGTAGAGTGGTCCAACCTGTCCCCACCACGGGGCAGGCCGGACCACCCCACGGGGCACGTTGGTCCGGGTAAGAATAACAACATTTAAAGTAAGTTTTTTATTGAATATAAAATAATATGCCATTTAGAATATCATGAAATAAAGTATAACTTAACATAAACTACCTAAGGTATTACATATTCAAGTGAAAATTTAAAATAATCATTATGCAGTTGAAAGTCATAAATGAATAATATCAAATAGGTTTACATTGAATTAATTAATCACTTTCACTAGAGAAATCTTCTTTGCAGCTGAGGCATTCGTAAAATAAACCCCGAATATCACTGGCTACGCAGGAACTATGGGCCCATCTCTTGCACTGCATACATTGAATCCACTCTGCCATGGTTTGCTTTTTTTTTAAAGTTCTTCAAACAGGAGAGACGCACAGCATCTTCATCATCTTCATCATCACTAATCATCTGTAATTGTTTCCTCTTTATCCCTTTTCCTTTGCTTCTATTTGTTTTTTTTTTGTTTCTGTTGCTTTTAGAGACTGTTGGCCGAGTCTTGTTTTTCGTTGCTACTCTTTCTTTTCTTTCTTTAGATTTTCGTTGCTCTTCTTGCAGAGCTTTTTTTACTGGCGTATCCGTCAGTATTGCCGTTGACCTTTTTTTGTTCTCTATTAAGATTGTTAAGATTATATTGTTATTTATGCCATTTTTTAATGCTTTCTAATGTAACAAAGT
The DNA here is from genome assembly GCA_023159025.1 of Thereuonema tuberculata. Lineage (NCBI taxonomy): Eukaryota > Metazoa > Arthropoda > Chilopoda > Scutigeromorpha > Scutigeridae > Thereuonema > Thereuonema tuberculata. The sequence goes on along the minus strand of JAFIDM010004315.1, from coordinate 51,439,263 downwards.
GTGTATAGAATTTATATTTAACTTAGAGTTTCATTTAATGAAAATGGTGTTAGTTCACTTAGGGATGTAATTGTGTGTGTTTTAGAATATACTCCCTCTCCTGAAATGTTTAGACTGATTGGGTGTACTTTTTGCCCGAGTGTTTCAGATTCATCAATTGATCTGATTTTTCCCGCCAGAGTGTACTTAACTTTTCTCTTTTTGTTCCCATGGGAAAACGAAACAGATTAAACCACGTGATCACTCAATCAACGCACAACTGTTTTTTCGAAGTTTTTCTTTTTCTTTCGCACAAATTGTTTTCTAAATAAGCTCAAACCATTAAAATAATATTTAACCATGAAATATCACAATAATAATATACAAGACTTTAACAAATACAAAAATTCAAATACATAATTACAACAATACAATTATTAAAAATCAAAATATATTCCCTCAGAGACCAAGATTTTAATCGTGTCATGTTGCCAATTCCACAACGTGACAGTTTGCATAGTTTTTAATTAGAATTTCATAACAGTTAAATGTGTAAATTGGCTATTTTCGAAGATTAAGATGCCTTCGCACGAATTCTTCCCCTATTACGGTACTTGCTGAGAGGAATTACTAAAGGGGTAATATCCTTTAATAATATAGGCTACACACAATATATAATAGCCTACATAAAAAAATATATAAAAAAAATATAATAGGCCTAATAAAAATATAATATAAAAAAAAATCAAATGTATAGTGCCAAAATATTTAATTGTAAAAATAGCGGGGCAGAGTGGACCACTGGTCCAATGTGCCCCGTGTCGTTCGGTTCACTCTGCCCCATCGCCATTTTGGCGTCTCCGTCAGTTGTAACTATCGACTACTTTAAGTATTCAATTCATACTACAGCTTAAAATGATCTTTAGATTACCGCCTTCAATATGAATATTACGGTTGTGTTATTCAATGCATCGCTGAACGGCAATATTAAAGTAAAAACAACACTAAACATTTACTTACCTGAACAAAAACAAAACAATCGATCACCTCACTGTCACCAATAAGCCGAATTCACTGACGCTGTTGTGGTAGCAGCGCCACAATGGCACCAACCTTCTATCCGATTTTTGGCACATTCTAGCGTCTACACGAAGTACTAAAGTCAACGGTCCACTCTATCCCTAGGTCCACTTGGCCCCGGTCTCCCCTACTGTATTGTTTTCACTGGTTTATATAAAGGCGTCTCCCGCTTTTCTACTATCCGCTCTTTCATTTATAACCAGAACCCATACCGTCGCACTTTCGACAATTTGGTGATACTTCATAGTTCTTCCATGCTTCTACGACCGTGGAGATAATTCAAATATATATTTATCGTTCGCGTATGCAAGAATCAAAATTTTTAAATGTAAGCTTTTGATCATTTTTGCTGTGCTTTCGTATAAGTAGTGTGTTATTTAGCTTTCGTATGCATTTGCAAGTGATATATACTGCAGCATTTAGTACATAAATAATCATCAAATTAGTACTCTAACTTAGAATTTTACATTATTTTTCTATAAATATTGTATGTTTTGAAACTTTGAATCAGCTTATATTTATTATCTTGAGATTCTTGATTAAAATTCAGATAACAGGTCAATACTCTATGTAAATCAATACTTTTAGAAATTAGTCATGATCATAGGAAAAAAAAAACAATAAACATAATTTTTTCAATATATCATTTTGAGTTCAGTTTACGAATGTAAATTAATTCTCCTAAGTACTACTACAAACTTTCAATTTTGAAAGTAATTTTAAGATATTGAGATTCAAAACTATTGTAGTTATCGATAATTTTTAAATAATTATAGTGATCTCCATTTTCATTGTTTTAAATCGTGTTTCATTATTAGAAAAATAATTAGTAATATTCTATATTTTAAGGATGACGATAAATGTGTAAAGTGTCTGGAAGAAGAAGAAAAGAAGAAAATGGGACAGGAAACTGGCAACGATAAAAAATCACCCGAGGAAATCATCGAAATGGTAACAATAATTTTCGATTATATACTAAGGATAGAATTTTATATAAGCAAGAAATTTAGAAGAAAAATGAAATATTAACGGAAAATTCAAACTATTTGATAATATTTTTTTTTTTTCAATTAGTAGGGTAAGGTAGGGTAAGATGACGAACTTAAGCTTCAGAGATTGTCCCTCGGCTTAGTAAGTGGTTTAAAAACCCGAAATTTGAAAGGACACTTCTTGTAACCTTTATGTTCAATAAAAAAAAAATATGAAAAGCTGTTTTACCCTCTCGAATTATGAAAAATATTTCACCAAAAAAAAGAGTAATTTTCGTCATCTTACCCCACCTAAGGGGTAAGATGACGAAGGTGGGTGGGTAAGATGACGAACAGATAAAAGTAATACAGTAAGATAGAAACATTTTATTTTAAAATGCAGAGAAACAATTTCACTTACTAACGTGTGGCTTGAATTAGAAAAGTCAAAGATGAAACAGTTAAATTACAATAACAGATTGCTCGTAATGAAACAAAACTTTGAATAATTAGGTACAACAAAAATTTAGAAGAACATTAGTGTGGGCTCTGGCACGTTATGTTTCTTTGCTGCAGCATTTACACTTGAGGTTATATCTTTACTTCAGCAATAGCTGCATTCATTGTCTCCTTATCCCACTTTCCCCTTTCACTTTTCCTTGTATAATTTCGTGGCATGTTGTTTATAATACCTAAAACATTCATAGATAAACAGTCATACATCAGCATTTAAAATAAAATAAAAAAATAACTGCAACTAAAATTCAGTTTCAAAACCAATTTTTAAAATAGGACAAAAGCTATTCATAAAAGGTACTCAAAAGCATGTTGGGTAAGATAACAAACTAAGCAAACTTCTCGTCATCTTACCCGCCCTGCCATTTGTCATCTTACCCCATGCCGCCAATTTGGTTTAGAACTTATTTATCATTACGTAGCTTATCGTAAACAACCGTAGCTTATCGTAGCTTATCGTAGCTTATCGTAAATACAACTCATAATGCAAAGAACCATGTGTGGAACCACAGGTGCTCCTATCTTTGAATGCGTCGGAGAAATACCGAGTTCGTCATCTTACACTCTTCGTCATCTTACCCGACTTTCCCCTACATATTTCAATTTCTATATTTAATTTCTCTACTTAATTACTAATTATGTTTTAGTAAATAATTACTGCTAGATCATAAATTCTACTTGTTAATTCGTTTGTTCGGGTCGGTATGTACTGAACTGGATCTGGGAAACTTCGATCAGTGTTCTACGGCACCCTAGCATTGTCATAACGGCGAACCCCTAGAAGCAGCCGTAGAATATCCTTAGCAGAGATATTGAGGTGGTTCCCCGTGACCTTCCTCAAGAAATCATTAAGAATGATTTTAGACCGGAAGAGAAAGATGAAGCAGACAAACACAGGAAAAGGAATTTTTAAAATATCCATGTCGAACCCATCGAATTCGAACCCATCTTCCGAGACACCGGTCGCATGGCAGACGACATCTAGACCACTAGTACAGGCCGGAACGGCGTTTAGTAATTCATAAAGAGAAATAAGAGGTAAAAGGTGCGCGAGATGTTTAGTACCAACTATATAGCCAAAGGGACTAGTTGAGATCTGATGGTCATTCCGTTCGTCCTCCTGTCCGCTGTCTAGCGCTTTAACCCTTAGCGTAATAACCCTTACGGTTTGTTATTATCTTAATAATAAGCCAAACGAAATTCTTATTTGCCGAAAAGTTATATAGATCCCCTGTATATATTTTTTCGTACTCCCTACCTTGTGAAAACTAATACCAAAAGTAAATAATTTTCCTAGTATTAAGAAGAACTATTGCATAAGAATTAATACCAGGTACATAATAGCAAAATTTAAGTATTTTCATTATTACTTCATTTGTGAATTGTCTATTTTTCTTTATATATTTAATTGTAAGAGATAGTGAGAATGAGAATGTTCTTGTTGTGTTATTTTATTTTTTTTACATAAAACATGTTGATTTTGTAAGATGTCTACAGTTCGGTCCAATAAAATATCCCCACCTACAATTTTACTTAATGTCAAAACAATAACAAAGAGGCTGTATTTCATTGGTTTATTGAACTTTTTTTTTAAGTGAAATTAAAGTTGTAGAACATATTACATCAAATCAACTTGCCTTAATATTTTCTGTGTTCATCTCATGCCTTTGTAAGGGCTTGAACTCGATGTGTCATTGACTCGACAAGTTTTTCACATGTACCAGATTTGATTTCATGGTACCTCATGTGAATAATTTTCTCAATTAACTCTGCTCTGCTGGTACAGCAATATTTACTTAGTTTTTTACACATTAAATTTCTTTTCATCCGAGAAAATCACACTTTTCCTGTCCTCGGATGTCCAGTGTTGATACAGATCGAGAAACCTTTTTCCTTGTTCAACATGCTATTTATTAGAAGGGCTTTCTTTGCAGGTTTTTTTCTTCTTAACGTTGAGATTAGAAAGGCGTCTTAGCGCTGTTTGATGGGAAATTGAGGTCTCAAACTCCTGCTCAATCTTAAAAGCAATCTTTAAAACAGATAAACACATAAATAAATTCCTGAAACTCTTACACTGTAGACATTTTCCAATATTTCGTTTTAATCTCTTAAAACTTTCTCAAGGTTTTTGTAAACAAAAATTAAAAATTTCACATAAATTTAAAAAGAGAATTCCTCTCTTTTTTTACAAACGACAAAAAAATACAATAATTAGAAAAACAATAATTAAAAGACATGAGTAAACAAAAGGAATTGGACAAGAAATGGTGACTATTGTTAAGCAATAGAAGACTTATTTGAAAGACAAAAATTCTTTAACTCTCATATTGTTCAACGAAGCATTCCTAAACATGGACAAAGACATCTCATTTACTCTTAAACATTTATTCTTATTGAAGCAAACACAACAATTGATGATACAGGACTCAATCATGAATCTTTTTTGTTCACCTTATCCAATTCCTTTTGTTTACTCATGTCTTTTAATTATTGTATTTTTCTGTCGTTTTTAAAAGAAAGAGAGGAATTCTCTTTTTAAATTTATGCTAAATTTTTAATTTTTGTTTATAAAAACCTTGATAAAGTTTTAAGAGATTAAAACGAAATATTGGAAAATGTCTACAGTGTAAGAGTTTCAGGAATTTATTTATGTGTTTATCTGATTTAAAGAAGACGAAGGATATTGATGTACGTATTTTTAAAAGCAATCTGCTTTGAACTCAGTTTTCTGTCTTGCTTTGCCATCATTTTCATTGCCCTGCACAATCTGGGACTGGAGATTTTCTTCCGACCACATTTGTACCACATTTGTATAAGTTTCAGCTTGTTTCTTCAATATATTTCCCACATTTTTGTGGTCAATTGATAACTTCCTAGCAACTTTCCTATTCGAAATTCCTTCAGCTTTGAGTCCCAAAATCATCCCTTGCTTCCTTGGAGAAATGTCTTTTCTCTTTCCCATGATCTGTAAAACCACTTCAAAAGTTCATAAATATGTTAATCTACAGCAGTTTTCATCAAAGTTCAAGTGCTGAAGCACGAAAGGTCAATAATTAATTAATGAACTCAACATAAGCTAAAACTGAGTCAAAACGCTTACTGGGGATATTTTTTTGGACCGAACTATAGAATCTCGTAAACTGAACTAATTTCATATACACCTGAAATCTAATAACAATAACAAAAGTATAATTAAATGTTGTTCAAACAAGGATGAATAAAACTAAAAACAGTGCATTCATATAACAATTCTTCCTTTCTTATTTACGACATCAAGCGTGCTCTTTATTTTACAATTTTTTTCAGATTATGTATATCTATTGGCTTCACTTGTTCACTTCATTATCTCGTTGTATCTATGCCATCCAAATCAACGTACAAATTTGTCAAATTCGTATAACTCATTCGCTTAAATTAAGCCAATATGTCGATATGACCTCAAAAGGTATCTACTGTAAACATTTCAATCATCATGCATTCTCTTACAGTTTACATCTTCCTCACTTCTACTTAGAGAGCAGTGAATAACGTTCTCTTTATAACATAAATCCAGAAATTACCTAGAAAATAGTTCGATGTTAGCACAATTAATCAAATTACATATCTCAAGAACTTTGCATGTTTTGAGTAATTTTCCTATAAATTTTACGAAAGTATGGATGTACAAGGCTTCAGACAAAAGAATCAACAATGAAGGAAAGGTCCAGAACCTCCGTTGATCTAGAAGACGCCTTTGTGAATTTTTTTTTTTTTGCTTATCGTAGCTTTAATAATTTATTTGCTGATTTTTTTAATTGAAAAGCGCAACAGCGATTTCGAATAATAGTTGGGGAGTTTGGAATAAGTACGACATTTTTATTACAAGCAGTAATAAAGAATTGATTTTTAAAACTGAATTTGACTCCCTCCTGTTATGTTGTCTTTGTGCTGTGTACAACTTTCACTAGTTGCAACCTGTGAACTATTCACGGAAGTTAAACATCCTGCCCAAAAATAATAGGCTCCTCCAAAGTGAGCCTATGAGAGATTGTCCCACAATGCCTTACAGGGGCGTAGGAATTACGCACCAACATTACATCAACTACTTTTTCTTTTCAAAAAGACATTTGTTAGTGTATTTTAAAAATTAAAAATACACTATTTGTTATTAAAAAAACACTAACAAAATTAAAATACACTTTAAAATATTCTCTCACTTTGATGACAATCATACATTCGTTGTTTGCCTATTAATAGTATGATATCTGTTTAAAAGAATCTTCAAGGGTCTCCTCAAACAATTTAATAAAAAGAAAATAATACAAAGATAACTTTAATAAAAACTTATGAATTTTCTGTTTGCCAAACTTACTGTAACTAATCTTTTCTTTTTAAATTTTCAATCTTTTCAAATGATTCTTCTTCTTTGTTCTTTCAGTTGAAAAGCTGGGCTGATCACTTTGCGACTACTTGTAATTGCAACAAGGTAAACTGAATTGCTCATTTACACAATTAAATATCATTATATTAATAAATACAGGGTTATTTGTAATCCGTTGACAAATTTCAGAGGCTCGCAGTGTAGCGTTCCAGTAAATAGAATTAAGCAGAGATAAAAGAGGAATTTGACAATTTAAGTCAATTATGAAAGCTAATGAAACATTTAATTCACCCTGAATAAAAACAGTGGAAAATGTCAAATGCACAACGTGCTAAGCCAAAATGAAATAAAAGGGTTCAATATCGAAAATTAAAAAAAAAGTAAATAAACCCTTTCCTTATATTCTCCATCTTCTTATAACAATATTTCGATCACTACAAATTCTAAATAAAGGATGTACTGTATATATATTTAACCCTTTCTTTTTTTTTCTTTTACATTTTTTCGGAGATCAAACCAGATTACAGAATAATATTCTTAATTTCTTGGATTAATCTTTGCACATTAAGTAAAATTGGATAAAATTTGTTTTTAAGAATAAAATATGGTAAAAAAGCACTTCATATTCTGTATCCTGTTGTACGAGTATTTCTTCACTTGACAAGGAGGCATAGACCGCCTCGAAAGAACTCGTGTGTTTTATTATTCCATTGTACATAAACTTTTCAAAAATTGTGTGCGGTGGCCTCAATTTTTGTCTTAAATTAAAAAGCATTTAAATTCTATAAATAATTAAATGAAAGAATCTAAGAGATATGAATATAAAAATTTTAACTATAAGTGTGGAAATATGCATATTCAACATCTTATGTTTAAGACAAAAAAAAATTAAAAGGAAAAAATTACACTCCTGTTATTCATTAATAACATGAATTAAATTATAAGCTTTAAAATATGATAATATTCAGATAAACAGTTAGAATTTTCTATTGGATAAAGCGTTTTAAAGAATATTAATTCTTATTATCGAAGATATCAAGAGATCACTTTTTTGAGAATATCAGTCTCTGATGGTTTTGATATAGTTACTAACAAACGCTATACAAAAATTCTAAGTAATAATGTATAACTTTTTGTTTTGTTTTATTTTAAGAAAAAGTTATTGAATTTATTTATTATAATATAAAATTATTAAATTTAATACTGAAGTTTTTTATATAACTAATTTTATTTTAAAAATTAAATTTCTTTGTAAATTAAAGGAATAAAATTATTATTAAATTGCAAATTATTATTAAAATATTATTGCTATTATTATTAAATTGCTTTTTATAAAAAATCTTCCTGTTTTAAATTATCGCCTATCACTTTACTATGTTAATTAATTTTATTTAAAATTTTCATTTTCTTTATTTTTTTTTAGGAAAAGTGGATTAGTGCCTGTGATAAAATTGCCGATTTTTTTAAAAATAAAGAAAAAAGTGATTAAAAGAAAAAATGTATTCACTCCTTGAAATTAAATCTGAAAATTATTAGTAAATAAAGTATATATTCGGTACCAAATACATTTATAGTTTATTTTTTATTTTGTATTTAAAAGTCATTCTATTCAAATGAAAATCATAATAAAAACATATAATCCTTTTTTTTTTATTTTACGGAGAACACATAACATTCTATTATAATATTCTACATATTACCATTTCGATGAAAAAAAGTCTTAATATTTTGATAATCATTAGTGTTTAAAGTTTGTATAGATCTACCGAAATTAAAAGATTTGCTAAAAAGAAAAGTAAATTCAGTTGTAAAACTTAAAAAATTTGAAAATTGCAAAATAAAAGTTATTACAATTATTATATAAAATTTTAATTGTAATAACGTTTGGCAGCTGTGCTTAATATATGAATAAACAGAAACTTTGACGCAAGAAATTTCTACTTACAATCTTTGATATTGTGGTGAGTGTTTGCCGCCACTGGTTCATGAAATAAGGTAATGGACTATTAGACTGAGTAAAGCCTGTTTTACATTTACCATTTCACTCGCCATAACCTGGACATTTCATTCGCCATCACCTAGACATCACAGATGTCCAGTAAATGGAGAGCGATAGAGTCTGGGCTATTTTCGAAGAAATGTCGAGACAGCAGATGGCTGGACATTTGACACCAGCGCTCCTGGTGACGAATTGTAGAACTTGGAAGTCCAATCGATTTGTATCTATTTATTCGAAATTACCGATTACAAAAATGATTTTCACGATCGGAGGGCATCTTTTCCTTATGTTTTCGTGGATGCTTTCATAAAATGTTACATTATTAATCAAAATCATTTCAGAATTTCGGCTTGAAATTCGAATCGAGACGAGCGATCGATATCTCGAAAAGATATCGCGATTTGATCGAGATTTAACGAGACTGCGTTATTTACCGAAACTGATTTATCGAAACTGAAAACAAAGAAACACAAAGCGATGAAAAAAAACATGAATATTTCCTATTTTAATTAATTAAAGACATTCTTTCACCTATCCGATGCATTGACTAAATGGTTTTTATATAAATCAATGCTATTTTTATCGTAAATAAAACGTAGACATGATGACAATTGCGAAGTGTAAATGTTCCGTGTGATGGAAGGCGTTATGGTAAGTGTAAAGCAGTGGACTAATCACTCGCAATCTACCCTGACATGTCCTGCGTTATGGCTTGGAAAATGGCGAGTGAAATAGTAAATGTAAAACGGCCTTAAGATCTGGCAAGAACTCTCGAACTAACTAACTAACTGTTTATTCGTATGCTGCAGGGGGGTTTAAATAGACTATTTATAAGGACTGTGATTGATTGGCAATCACAATTGATTGGGGAATTTAATTTACACGTGGGCTTTGACTGATTTTTAATTGTATTTTTAAATAATAACGAATCGGGGAGGAGAAGCACGACCCAACGCAAAATTTGAATTGAATAACGAAATAACGGATTTAAAAATAAACATAAATAATTAGAATACACAAATAGAATATATAATTGATATAAGAACTTGTACAAGCCATGTATGATTATAGAGTTACCCGAATATTTGGAAAACTGCAAAAATAACTCCTGTCTGTAACAAAGGAAATATCTATGAAGTTAAAAATTATAGAACAATTCCTGCTCTTTCTAATATGTTAAAAAAATGTAGAAACACATTTAACTAATTCGATACATAATTTTCTATATAAATATAATTTACTTTAAAAAGAACAATTTGCATATCAAAAAAAGTTAAGTACTGACGGATTTCCAAAATACTATTAATATTGCTCTAAATAAGAACAGTATATATATACAGTGCAACTTGGATAATTCGAACGTCTTTAATTCGAAATCGTGGTTAATTCGAAGATTTCTCTTAGTCCCTTGAATTTCTTATTAAATCAATGTTAAAAAATCGTGGATAATTCGAAGTTTTGTATAAAAAATTTCGAATCATAACAACTTTTCGACGTTTCATCGTCAAGAAATTCGACACGTGACAACTGAAATCCCCTTCCCGCCACCGTTCGACACGTGACGCTTCAGACACCATTCGAGCTTCCTCCTGTCAGTGTCACCATGTCTTTCAGTAAACCACGCATGTACAAGAATTTAACGCTCGCTGAAAAGGTCACCGTCATTCATTCGCGAGATAGAAAAGTGTGTGAAGAAGAAATGCCAAATCGCCAACGAGTAAGGGATAGCGCCGAATTTCGTCGGTACATTGAAAGGCAAACCAACGTAAGTGAAGCTGTTTTCCGTTCACTAAACATGCTTGATGATTTTGCTAACCTTAAGCGACTGAATTCTACAAAACAATCAGACATTGCACAAATTTTTGAAAAACTATAATTTTCTGTATTGAATGTAATATGTACTGTAGCTTACGTAATATAAATCTTATTTTTTTTTTTACATACATATAGTGTTTAAGTCTTTCATACTATGATCTTTCTGAATAAATATTTACTTATTGACAGAATAATCTTTTCAAGCATTCAGTGGACCTGAAATTAAAGTTAAAAGATGTAACTTGTTTAATTCGAAGTTGTAGATAATTCGAAGTTTTGTAGTGGTCCCTTCAGCTTCGAATTATCCAAGTTGCACTATATATATATAATTTTTATTGATACTGAAAAAGCATTTGACAGAATTAATCATGAGATATTAGTAGAAAAATTATTTAATTTTTTTAAGGGGAAAAATGATAGAAATATTAAGAAAAATATTTAAAAAATTGAAAGATAAGAATTAATTTAAATTCAAAGATAGGAAAAACGTGTAAATTAAAATCTGAAATTCCCCAAGGTTCAAATTTGGGACCACTTTTTTTTTTTTTAATGTTTTTCAGTCCCATTAGGTATGCTTAGTAACTGCATACCTGTGATATGTGACCGAGAGTTTAATATATTTGTTAATAAGTTAATTCAATTAATAATCATTCTTTAATGTAATTAACCCATCCACCACATCAGAGATTAATTTCTGTTTTATTTCTTTAAATGTTATATTATCTTTTTGAATTATATTTACTTGACTAAAAATTTTATAAATTACATAATTATTTAATCTGTATCCGAAGTTATTTCTGATTTTATCAATTTTAAAAATTTTGTTCCAATTATATCTTGTTTTTAACTCTTCATCTAGGGAATTTCTTTCTCTTTTTACCTCAAAGTCATTCTTTATTAATATTTTATATATGAATTTTTCGTTTATTTTTAATATTCCGTATTTTTTTCTTATTCTTTGTTTTTCTTTTTTTGATTTATATTTAAAATTTGAATGGACATTGTTGAATATTTTCATCGTTAATCTATTGATATTTTCCATTTGTTGTTTATTGATGTTGATCCAGCACTCCAAGCCGTAGTTCCGCAGTGAATCTACTAATGACTTATAAATTATTAGTTTTTGTTTAAAAAGGAAATATTTTTTTAATATGATAAAGATATGAGTAAGAACCCAATTTTCCCATCACAAAGTCGTATTGTTTATTCCAAGAGAATTTGTTGTCGATATATATATACCTAAGTATTTATATGATGAAATAATTTCTATCTTTTTACAATTACAGTTTTTCATAAAAGCGTTGCTATTTTGACTGATGTTAGAGCATTCTAATTCATGTAAACTTATTATTACATTGTTATTTATAATTTTATTTTTATTTTTATTTTTAATTATCATTATTTTCGTTTTTTCTCTCCATTTATTTATTATAAATTTAAATACATTATATACTAAAATATCAACATCGAAAATTTATGCTTATGCCGATGACATCATTTTAGTAAATATAAATAAAAATTGTTAAAACTGCAGAAAAAAAATATAGAAAAAGATTTTAATAAATTAATTATTTGGACACATGATAATACAATGAAAATAATTTAATTTTTTGACTGTTTAAAGATATTAAGAAATTTTTACATACAATTCCATCAATAAAATATCATAATCACAATTGTCTGGTGAACAATAGTAGAAATTCCCTAAGATGCAATTGTGAAAATTTAGAAATAATTATACAAATAGATATCTAGATTTATATATTAATGATCAATTCACTTGGAAAACACATTTATATATATTAAATAAACTTAATTCATTAA
>JAFIDM010004315.1:51390804-51413925 GCA_023159025.1 Thereuonema tuberculata | reverse complement strand
CCCCCCCCCCCCCCCAAAAAAAAAATTAATAATATAAATATCACTATACACACACACGACTGCTTACATGGACATAGTATAGATTGTAAACTCTGCAACAGGATTGATATAATAAAATTTTTTAAATATTTCGATATAATCATAAACGATTTCTTTACATGGAATAACCATCTAAATGCTCTATATAAAAAGCTATATACAACTACCTATATTTTCTACTACATTAGAAATATTTTTCCACTAAAAACAAAAATTTTAATTTATTTTGCACTTTTTGATTCTTTATTAAACTACGGTGTGAACATATGGGCAAACGTAGGCAGTAGTCATTTACAAAATTTAAAAAATCTACAAAATAAGGTCCTAAAGTTGATCTTTTCAAAAAAGATATGGAACAATATAAACAAGAGAAAACAATTTTTACTAAAATATAATATACTTAATCCAAAACAAAAATTTTTATATAATGTAATAATAAAAAATTTCTACAATATAATTAACAAAAAAGATGAAAATAAAAGAAAACATAATACGAGTCACTGCAACAGAATCAAATTCGACTATCCTGCATCAATAATGCATATGGTGAAAGAAATGTAAATTATGTAATAGAAAAAACTCTAAACGAAATGAATGAGATTATTGATAAAGATTATAAAAAAATTTCACTTGTTAAAAAACAGGTAAAAAGATGGACTGTGGACAATATTGACTAACAATAAAGAAAAAAAGAAAAAAAGAAAAAAAAAGAAACATCAAAACATGTTTGTAAATCATTTGACGTAACAAATTCTAGTAATTCCTGTGTACCATTTTGATGGAAAACGTTATATACATAGATAATAATTATGAAAAAAAAAAATAAAAAAAAAATAATGTAATTATGTAACCCACAGCACCCGTTGATAGGGACTTTCTTTATTCCCTAACGGGACTGAACTATGTAACTAAAGTAGATAAGTGAATAAAAAAAAAAAAAAGAAAAAAATATTATTATTATTATTGTTATTATTATTATTGTTGTATTCGGACCTGTTGATGGGATTGTTTTTGTTCAATCCCAACAGATCGAAAAGAATTTAATGAAATTAAATAAAAAAATATTATTATTATGTTTGTATGTTTCAAACCTTGGGTTTCCCCAGCAAAAACAATATGGCGGGTCAAGGACCAAAGCACATACTGCCAAGTGTAAAGATGTGTGCAAGAATGATTAGGGATGTGTGCTTGTGTCTATAAATTTCCTAACTATGCGTGTAGTGTTGAGTACCACAGCCTTCTGCAGTTGTGCATAAGTGTTTTTGTGAAGTCCTAGTGTGCTGAGACTGTGGTGCAATGTGTGAGGCACCAGACCAGTGGCAGACAGAACGATGGGTACAACACGTACTCGATCCTGCCTCCACTGCTTCTGGAGCTCGTGTGCTAGATCAGTGTATTTACTGATCTTGTCTGCGTGAGTTTTCTGCATGTTCTTGCTGATAGGCACTGCAATATCAATTAGATAGGTCTGTTTGTTGACCTTATCAACAAGTGTGATGTCTGGTCTGTTGTGATGTATGGTTTTGTCTGTGTGAATGGGGCGGTCCCAGTATAGTTTATATGAGGGCGATTCTAATACGCTTTGTGGTATGTACTTGTAGTACGGGACCGTGCTCTAGGTGTGCTAGTTGTTGATGAACGATCGATGCTACCTGATTGTGTCGGTGGAGGTAGTCTGTTTGAGAGAGAAGGGGACAGCCTGATATTACGTGGTCGATCGTCTCATGCGTAGTGTGGCATTTCCTGCATTTGTCATCATGTGTGTTTGCATCGTGTAGAATGTGTTTCTTGTAGTTGCGTGTGGAGATGACTTGGTCCTGTATTGCGATCATGAACCCTTCGGTCTCCCCAAACAGCTCACCACTCGTCAGCCATCTGTTCGACGCTTCCATGTCGACATGAGGCTGGCTGAGTTCGTGATGATGTCTGCCATGGAGTTCCTTACGAGCCCATGATTCACGCAGCTGCTGAGTGTGGGTGTCAGGGGTGGTGAGTGTTGGAGAAGAGTTTTCGAGGTTCAGGGGTGTGAGGTGTGTGTCAGCCTTGACAATGGCTGAGTGAAGTGAGGAGTCTTCTGCTCTTTGGTGGAAATGTTCCCTAAGTGTATGTACTTGTTTTTCGTGTAGGGTGATGAGGTTGATGAGTCCTCGGCCTCCCTCCTTGCGGGGAAGAGTCATCCTTTCCGTAGCGGACTTGGGGTGGTGCATGTTGTGTTTCGTGAATGTAGTGCGTGTTGCGCGTTGTAGTGCTTCGAGTTCGGTGTTTGTCCATGGAATTATGCCGAACGAATATGTTAGTGTGGGAACGGCAAAAGTGTTGATAGCTTTAATTTTATTTCTGGCGTTGAGTTGTGTTTTGAGGATTTTGTGAACTCCAGCAAGGTATGTGTTCTTCAGTGCATTTTTGATGTTTGCGTTGTCAATGACGCGCGCTTGCTGGAAGCCCAGGTACTTGTAGGTCTCTCCCTCTTCCATGGATTGGATGGCCAAACCATGGTCCAGTTCAAAACCCTCCAAATTCGAAGTCTTCCCACGTATTATGTGTAACTTGCGGCATTTGTCAATTCCAAATTCCATCCCAATGTCTTTGGTGAACTGGGTGGTGGCTTGTAGTAAATTAGTAAGTTGTGCATTGTTTGTGGCATAGAGTTTAATGTCATCCATGTAGAGTAAGTGTGTGATTTTATATGGTGTCACAGTGCCTGTGGTAAGCCTATAACCGTGTTTTGTGTTATCTAGTAAATGGCTCAGTGGATTCAAGGCGAGGCAGAACCAAAGAGGACTCAAGGAGTCTCCCTGGAAAATACCTCTCCTTATGGGAATGGGATCTGTAGTGATGGAGGTGTTAGAGGTGCGTAGGTGTAATGTTGTGTTCCAACTCTTCATCGTGGCAGCTAAGAATGCCGTGATCTTGGGGTGTATTTTGTAGATATGAAGAGTGTGTAGGAGCCAGGAATGAGGGACAGAATCAAATGCCTTCTTGTAATCGATGTATGCGATATGTAAGCTCCTATTCTTCGCGCGTGCCTGGCGCAGGATTACAGAGTCAATAAGGAGTTGCTCCTTACAACCCTGGGAATTCCTGCGACAGCCCTTCTGCTGTTCGGAAAGAATGTTATATGTCTCGATGTGTGTGTAGATCTTGTCTGCGAGGCAGGAGGTGAGGAGTTTGTAAAGTGTGGGGAGGCAAGTGATTGGGCGGAGTTTGAAGGTTGCGCTGTTTCAGTGTTCTTGCTCTGTAGGTATGTGACACCCTGTGTGAAAAAACGAGGCATATGTTCTGGGTGTTGGATTATGTCAGTGATTGTAAGCGCTAGTTTTCCATGCAGGGACGTGAACCTCTTGATCCAGAAGTTCTGGACTCTGTCTGCACCAGGAGCCTTCCAGTTGTGTGCATGTTTTAGTGCTGTCTGTATGTCTGCGAGAGTAATCTCATGGAAGGACATGCAGGGTAAGTGTTCAGTGAGTTGCTGTTCCTCTGTTATCCATGGTGCTTTATCATTGTGGGGGATAGGGTTTGACCACAGAGACGACCAGTATTCATGTAAAGCCTCGCTGTTGGGAGTGTTTGTGTTAGTTGCAGTAGAGGAAGATGTAAGGGATCTGTAGAATTTTTTCTCATTGTATTGGAAACTGTTGTTCTGTTGTTTGCGCAGAGTGCACTGTTTGTATCTCTGTAATCTTTTTGCAAGTGCACTGAGTTTTTGTTTTAGTGTGTCGAGATGTTCCTGAACCTGGTTATGATGATTTGAATGTGAAGGGCGAGTATTTACGTACTTGAATATCTTTCTAACCTGGGACATAAGTTTCTTTGTTTTGTTTCCTGCACAGTATTGTGTGAGCCTGGCTATGTCTCCTCTAAGGTCGCTGATGCGGCCCTCAAGGCGACGTCTCCAAGGGGGGATGTATTCTTGTGTCCGTGCAGTGGGAGGTATGTTGTGTTGTTTGATTCCAAGTGCCCGAATGGTTCCCTGTGCAGCACAGTAGAGTGTTGTATGTATGTCTTCTAATGTTTGGATGTTGTCAAGGTGTTGTGGGATAGTGTGTGTGTTGAGATGGTATATGACTGTGGCGAGTTGTTTTGATGTGTGTACTTTGGGGAGTGGCGGCCTGAGTGTGGGGTCTGTGCCTGTGTATTGTGCAAGTGCAGTGTAGAAATGATCATGAGCTGCACGGAATATTTCATTAGTTGTATTGTTGGGGCATGTGTACTGAGGGGTAGAGATTGTTTCTGTGTTTTCCATAATGGTGTCTTCTGGTGGGGTGTGGTTTGGTGTCCTGTGGTTGGATTCAGCGACTTCTTCTTTAATTTGTGCAAGTATGCATGGGAGAATAAGATTGTTTACTACAATTGAACGTCGCTGATCCGCTACCCGCTGTTCGCTAAGCCCTAACGATGGATATCGTGTGGTGAAAGCTTGGTGTAGTGCCTGTCTGTATCCTGTTAGTTGAGTACCTAACTTTGTAACAGTGAAGAAGTCGCGCATAAGATCCTGGTTCATCTGTGGTGACCATCGGATGCGCTGGCGTGGTTTCCCAGTCTTGGTGGTCGCCTGCTCTGACACAGACGAAACACTTCCGACTGTTCGGGCTGGATGGTGTTGCCCGGGCATTGTGGTAGCCATACTACAGGATGGGGTGCCACTTTCTCCACCACCACCTGCGGGAGACTGTAGTATATTTTTCGAACAGAGGCCTCTGCCTAACCCCCGAACGCGGGTGACTTTATCCTGCGCCACACCCGATGCAGCATGATCTATATTAGAACGTGTTCTCATCATAAATGGTTGGACCCTTTAGCCTACCCTAAAGCTAGTGTAGTTCCCGCCCCCACCGCGAGGAGGTAGGGTCCATGGGGGCTTATTATTATTATTATTATATTATTATGTAAAAGATTCAAACCTTGGGTTTCCCCAGCAAAGACAACATGGCGGGTCAAGGGCATATTGCCAAGTGTAAAGAGGTGTGCAAGAATGATGAGGGATGTGTGGTTGCGTCCATAAATTTCCTAACTATGCGTGTTGTGTTGAGTATCACAGCCTTCTGGTGCAGTGCGTAAGTGTTTTTGTGAAGTCCTAGTGTGCTGAGACTGTGGTGCAATGTGTGAGGTACCAGGACGATGGGTACAATACGTACTTGGTTCTGCCTCCACTGCTTCTGGAGCTCGTATATTAGGATTGTTATTATTTCTAATTCCAAAGTAATTTTATTAAAGGCAAGAACGAAGCTTACATAACTGTAATAAGCAATTAAAAAGTTTTATTTGTAGATTTTTTTTTGAATAAAAGTTTCACGTGTGCATGTATATTTTGACTGAGTAAAAGTTCTGCCCATACATAATTAAGGAAAAAATAAATAAAAAAAAACATTAAAAAAAATCACAGTCTATTTCGTTTGAACTTAGCCAAACATCATGTGGTGAAGAAAATAACACAAGAATCAGTCTTTATAGACGAAAACAGTTACAACCGATGAGCATTCCGATGTAAATGAGGCATATCCATATTTGCAGTAGGGAGGTATGAAATACAAGGCTAATCCATTTTATAGATTGCAGAATAGGTCCATGTTGTCTATAATTTTTTTTTAACGCCTTAAAAATTTAACCAATGTAAAGGGTGTTTCAAATTAATCTATTCCACTCACTATATAGCAAAAACTACTTATCGGAATGGCACAAAATTTGTAGTAGGCAAGGACATTCATTGAAAAAAAAATAATTCCAAAAATCGCTACCGGGGGCGTTTGTAGGCGTGTATGCTGACCATGACAATGCAGTACAGAGCTGATATGGGTTGTCATGTCACATGTTCAATATGTTGACAACTGTTATCTGAAATCTCAGAATCGCATGTTCAACTGTTAAACGCAAGGTGTCCTTGGAAATGTTGAGCATGTAACGTGATATGCTTGCTTCAAGTTCTGCCAAGGTGTCCGTGTTTTCACGATAAACCAGATCTTTAAGATATTCCCAAAGTACAAAATCTCGTGGGGTGAGATCGGGTAAGCGTGCCACGCAGTACTGAAGTGCCAGTTGATGACGTGGCCATCAACAAAGCACCTGCTTAACACAATTGGTGATATATGGAGGAGCACCATTCTCATGAACACTGTTAAATCAAGTTGTTGAAGTGCTACAATCAATGAAGTCGTTAGTAATGATATCGACTGCCAGTAACGGAACCTGGAGTAGGACCTGTACACCCAGCTCTTCGAAGAAAAACGGTCCAACAATGAAGATTGACGTAAACTCAAACTGTCGTTTTTTGGGAATGTGAAGGAACTTCCAGATATGTATTAGCTTTTTCTCTTGCCCAAATGCGACAATTATGCGTGTTAACTGCATCATGCAGATGGAAATATGCCTCGTCTGTCCAGAGAATGTTTGATGGCCATTTCGATCCGAGCTAAGAACTATAGCTCGAAGGTCTCTCGTTGACGCGGATCAGCAGCAGTAGTTGTTGAAGGTGAGAAATTTTGTAAGAATTGTAGCACAACAGGCTGGTCCAAAGAATGTGCAACGCGCCGAACACTGATGCTGGGCCTGACATTTGAGATCCTGTCCTCTTCCATATTGGTCGCTACATCAACCACCTGTGCGGCAACAGCTTTCGTACTTTTCCGGCCTTCACATTCAACGACCCTTTTTATTCAAATTTGAGGATCTTTTTCGTTACTCATTCGCAATCATTGGACCTCGTCGAAGACCATTTGACGATCTAAACCTCCGCAAAGCTTCTGGTGCAGAATTTCCATTTTGGTACAACAATTTCAAAAGTAAAGCACGTTTACTTAAACCTAACCTCATTTTCAGTTGAATATAAAATGCAAATGAAAACGCGTGTGAGGCTGTTGCTTAAATAGTGATACGAGCGATGGGGGATTTGAACCCCCTCCCCTTTCGATGCCCACATACCTCTTAAGGAATCTATCTCATGTTGCGCTTATTAAATGAAGTGGGCAAAAATTAAATTTATTTTTTGACATAATTAGAAATAAGCTCAAACACATTCTTGTAGATTATAGTAATTCCGCATTTAATCTCAGCATTTACGGAAAAACTTAAGACCGGAATATTCAATAAATTTGCAAATCCTTATTTCTAGCTTTCAGTTTCATCAAAAGCATAATCTAATTCATCTCACAAATAGAATATCGAAATTGGCAGTTAGGAGTCGTCTAAACATTATTTAAAAATATTTATTTTCTTCTAAATTAAATAAGAATGATTAAGTAAGGTTTAACGTGTGATAATAAGTTAACTAAAATAAAGGAAGCCGATTCACACATGATTAAAAATTACATGAAGAAATTGAGCATTGTTCTCCTTAAATTTTAATTGTATTTTTTAATCGTGTGTCAATCGGCCTCCTTTATTTCAGTTAAATAAGAATGAGTTAGAAATTTTTTGGAGTCGCGAAATTCTATATTTTTTACAAAAAAGTAAAAATAAAACAAACAATAACTCGGGAAATGAGAATTTGGAAAATTGCGAATTAGTCGCGAATTCTCGAGGGCAATGTTTATTAGTAAGAGTAATAACATAAATGCGCTTTCGGTGTGAGATAATTTTAACCGAACATTGTATATATTTATGTATTACCACTGTCTTTGCGGACGGGTGAAAATCGGAGAAAGCATGATTCTAAAAGCATTATTTCGAAAGAAAATACTAAAGAGTAACACTTCAAGGTCAGATTGGAATTCTTTACCCAAACAGAATGAATTAAACTACAGAAATGCTTAGGATTATTCGTGACTTTATTTTTAGAAATAATTTCCGATAATTACAAAAGTAAAGATAAATCATCCAAGCGCCAATTATCCTTTCCTATTGAAATGTTTCGTATTATTTTTGTCTTCCTGCCTGACTATATTATTCTTTATGTGCACGCACATAATCACTCTACAGTTCGACTTTTTATTCAAGAGCTATAGCTATGTATTCCTAAATTAGTATCACGTGATTAGATTAGATTAATTGAAAGTGGGTGGCATGACTGCCGAGCACGTCGACCTGAAAGATCTTTTGTGCTATCCCACGGAAAGAAGGTCAGCCAGAGAGAAAGACTGAGAAAGGATGGTGTGAGAAATGCAGGGGAAATGGGAGAACCCCGGGAAAACCTGCCCAGCGCGGATCGTCACCATCAACGAAACCCATATGAGAACCGAACCTCGGACTCAGAGGTGACAAGCCAGTGTCTTAGCGAAAGCGCCAATCGCGCGGCCAGTATCACGTGATACTAAACACTGCTTCAAAGAGATGAGCCTATCAAAATATATACAAATTAGAAACAAAATACTTAAAAATTCATTTTTAAATTGTAATTTTTTGTTTCTCAATTAACAAAAAAAAAAAAAAAGAGCAAAACTGCAAACAGGAATTTTGAATCTTAAAAATACTCAAATCAGAAACGGTGTTGCTTTCCTGTAAAAGTTTAATTTTGTGGCATATGCCTCTATTCCACTGAGCCCCACAATTGCAATACCAGTGATAGTGTTTTGACAAAATCTGTCTTTTTAACCTTTAAAATACACTTTTGTAGGAAGTGATGATGGAAAATCTTAAAAGTTTTTTTTTAATCAAGTCCAACTTTTGTTTAAACTCATAAACATAATATTTGAGATCTTTGCTCTTACCAGAAAATCAATGTTATTTACAATAAAATATTTCAAAATTTTATCTTTCAAATATTGTTTTATTTTTATTTTTAGTTATTATACTACAGGTATTTACTTTAGACTGTCAGCAGATTATAAACAATGGTTAGCCGGAAGATATTAATCTTAAATATGTCTTTATGTGCACGCACATAATCACTCCACAGTTCGACGTTTTTCTGGTAAATAAAATATGTCTTATCTCTGAATGGAGATCTAATAAAAATTACAAAAGAAACCGGAAAAAGGAAATGACATTTTCTCCCTTTATTTCGCTCTCTAAATGAAAAAAGAAATATTCATCACAAAAGTGCTAAGCAAGTAATTCCTATAAAAACTGTGCCACCATTCAGTCTAACGGAATCGTTGGTTTCAAGTTAGTGTGAAGTAATATTCTTTTGACAGAAACCATCATGTATTGGAAATTGGTAGTGATTGTCACAGCTCTTTCCGTGCTGGTTGGAGCCACTGGTGATGATAAAGGAAATGAGGGAATGTTAAAGGTAAAAATTTTCATAACTCCTACATTAAGTAATATTTTTTACAGTTGCTGTTATAAATATTTACAATTCCAATTAAAAAGAGATTTTTGTTGGATTAATATATTTTAATCAGCAATAAACCAAGAAGGTAAACAAAAGAAGGTAAACAAATAATTAATCCCAGCTTAATGATCGCTTGCGGGGATTAATTATTCATCCCTTTTTATTCTTGATTTTGTTTTGATGTTTTTGTAATTTAGGGGTCATTGATTTGTATGTTTGTCCGTTTTGTATATTGTCCCCATTTCACTGAGCTAGGTATGCTGGACGGATTGGACTGATGAGAGACCAATTAGCCTCGAAACAGTACTGTCTCCGATTCCCAGCACAAATATCAAAAAATAGCTTAGTGAATTTGTGTTCTGTTTAGTTATGTGCGTTCTTTGTTTTATTTTACTGTAAAAATGTACTAACGCACGTTAAATCTATTGTCTTATCCTTATTTTCTTTTGATTGTTTTTAAAAAATAGTGTGTTCGTTTACTTACATACAATTCTTACATGTTATTTCTTATAAAATTATTAAGGCATTTCACTTAACACATCGACTGATAATGAGAGTTTTCTTTCTTGATACCTAGCATTTGATTTTAGTGGAGCAAAAGAACTTTGTTTAGACAGGTCGTCGATAACTACTACGTGACTGTTTAACTTCAACGAACTTCAGTAACAGTGTTGTAAAACATTTTACTGTCGGAATCAATGTGGAGCCTGCAAAGCTATAATAACCATAAATTTTTAAAATCATTTTAGTGTCAGAAGGCTTATAAGTGTAGGGTTCTTAGTCGTTGATTCAGAAACCAATCAGATTTTGTTTTTTATGAATTTTTTTTATGAATGAATCTAAGGTAAGTATGATAAGAATAATTCAATATCAACATTTTGTTTCCATTACTATTATAAATATCGGATCAGCCTTTGCCGAAAATTCGATAGCGAATCAATTGGTATTTATTTTTTCTTTTTGGAAGGAGTTTCCAAATTATGTATTTTTTAAGAATGAAGCAATACGATGATGTAAAGTTCATACTATGCAAGAAACATTTCCTTTTTATAAAGATACTAGCAAAAATACCCGTGCTTCGCTCGGGTTACAAAACAGAGCTGTTGTGATGTGGAAGGCGATGAAATTGTAATTGTGAGACAGATGACTTTGAAGTCTTTCCAGTTGGTAAAAAAGTCACATGGTAGCTAAAATTCATGTTATCTTTCTATTTTGTAACTCGATAAGCCCTAGATATGAAATTAATATCGAGATCGGAGCATACAAGACTCTTTATGTTCTTCTCCACGCCCCTACGACATCAAACCCACTTGGTAAAAAAAAAGCACGTGATGGTTTCAAACTAATGTTATATTCTTATTTTGTAAACTGAAAACCCAGTAAAGTACCCTATAGTAAAGTTTGCTCCCCCCACCCGCTGTTATACCTTTTAGGATGAGAATATTATGATAATGTACATAAAAATGTCGAAACGCACGTTTTAGATTTTAACAAAAAACATTCATGCGAAATTTCGTGTTTCCAACTGAAGCGGTTTCGGAGAATCGCATACCTTCAAGAAAGTTTGCCCTCCCCTCCCCCGTTTATAACCTTTTTCCGAAAATCAAAAACGTATTGCGTCAAATGCGTATCTTTTCGATATTGACAAAGAACATTCATGAAATTTGGTGTTTCCACCTAAATCGGTTTGATAGATACGCTTACCCTTCAAGAAAGCTTGCCCCTTGTTTAAACCCCTTAGTCCGGATCCGGGTTTTCTTTGTACTTAAATTAAGAACATTTAATAAAAAAAAGGTTGAGAAGAATATTAATTATTTCAAAAGAATAAAAAAGAAGAATAGTAAAAACAGAAAAAAAGGAAAAAAAATATAAAAAAAGGGAAATAAAAAAATAAATTATTGCTACCAAGCCGATTTGAACCCAGTAACCATACCTCTACTTGAAATACTAATGTGTGAAGTAATTTAATTAGGACGAGGGGAAACAGATGTGTCCTGTTTTCAATTGAAGTCTATTTATTTTCAGGGTCCTAAATAGTAATTCTGCAAAGTTTGGTCCAGACCAGTCAAAGGGCCTAGGAGTGTATCGCGAACACACAAACACACATAAAAACAAACCAATAAACATCCTCTTTTGTATATCAGTAAGATATTCCAATAGAAACACTGTAGAAATTCTAAAAAAAGAATTTACAGAAAAATCAATAATATAATAATAAAATCCAATGCTTATAAAAGATGAATAATTGGTGTAATTAACGTTTGTGGTAAAACTAAGAATTGAAATAAATACTCAATAAACACACTAAAAAACATTTAAAGTTATATATTTAAGAAATAATAAAAAACATACATTACATAATTAAAAGGGGATCCTTGGACAGTTTCAGAGGCGTCAAGTCCTCCATCGTCAGCAAGATTAAAAACAAAAGTTACAATTATTTTCAAAATTCAAGATAAACATAGTAGGTAAGCAATCGAAGCATGTGTAATAAAGACTTTTCAATGCATAAATAAAGAGAAAGGGTACATGGTAAACCCAAACACCCTATCCTATTTCCAGGACATAGTAAAAAACCAAAGAGAGAAATTTCAGTGAACTAATAATTATAATACATTGTTAGTAACAATTGGTTGTGTTAAACTATTTTTGATACATTGATAATAATCATTAATAATTGATTTTGTTAAAAAGTCTTTCATTATTGTAACATAATATGTCTGTATTATACATACCAGTAAATGTAATGGAAGTTACTCTTTGTTGTTTAAAAAAGGTTTGAAAAAGCGGAAAGATAATATTTCCGCGAAATATCACCGTTAATAAATGAAATTTATCCAAAGATGGAGCTTTTTAATCAAAACAATATCATTAACAGTAATTTTCATTTCTGTCATTTAAAGTTTCAAAAATAGTCAAAATCTTTTAGGTCTTGAAACAGCTTTAAAAAGGTCTATTCATTACTTCTTACACTATTAAATATTCAATTCAAACTATTAAGTGGAAAGGAAAGGACATTAATATATTTAATAGTTTTAAGATATAAATGCAAGGTAAAATAACAAGGAAAGCGTGTACGAAAAAGCCTTCTTACTTCATTTGAGAAAACCAATCTCAGCGCTTGATTTTTCTCAAGACTTTGTCGAATTCTCCTCTCGTTCTGCGGTTGTACTATTAGTCTCTAATAGTTCAAGTCTACTGTAGCAAAGACTACAAGTTAAGTTAATATGATAAATAAAAAATGAAATGTTTGGAAATGTGAAAGTTTCAAGCATGTTTCTTAAATAGCAGACCATTAAAAAGTAATCGAAATATTTTACTTTTAATTCTTTTCAGGAATTCGTGGATGCCTCTTGTGAAGTAAGTTTCAAATCTTCCATTTTCATTTTGAACAATCCAATGAAAAATAGTATGTGGTGTTTCCTTAAATATACAAAGTATATTAAAAGTTTCATAATTCAAATTAATTAAATATTTTAAAAACATATAATAACTGGTTTTGTTAATTCCAGAAAATTTGACTGATGTTATATTTTAGGACGAAACCTGTAAAGCCTGTGTTACAGAGGAAATAGAGAAATGCGATCGTAAAGAATTATCTTCACCTAAAGAATATTTCGATGAGGTATCTAAGGTTTTCATTAATAATAAAAACTTTTTAATTCCCGAAATTTCCGGGTTGTTTGTATTTTAATATTCAAATATTTTTTAGAATAGACTAAGTGTACTATTATACTAATATACTAAGTATAATATAATACTGGTTTAATAGAATATTATTTGAATATTATAGAAGAGAGACATTACATACCCGACTTCTTACAGTGATTCCACTGTTCTCTTTATTCTGTCTTCGGTCATTCTTGTCTTTTTACTCATTACAAGCACTTTTTAGTTCTATATGCTGCTGTTAATCTCATAGATTGTCGTATATCATCTTCATTATATACTCTCATTGTTAAAAAAATTAGAGATCACAGAACGAATGATCCGAGACGATGAAACTAGATAATCAGACCGTTACTGATAGTGCCACTGATTGCCTTTGGGTCTCTTATGAACTACCATCAAGGGAATTTATAACTGTTAGATACTTAATTTACTAATAGTGGAATATTTCTTATCTGCATGAGTGATAAAAATGAAGTGAACCTTTATACAAGCGTCGAACGAAAAATATATCTTTATTAAATAAAATAAGAATATCTTTATTAAATAAAATAAAAAATAAAATTTTTTAATTTAATAAATTAAAAAAATTTTCCCTGGAATATTGGACGCATCAAAGTTTCTACGTTCACAGTTAAGTTTCATCGTTCCGTTGACAAACCATGACGAACACTTTGCGATATTTTCATATTTAAACAATCAAACGGGATTATCACAATAACATATTTTTCTTAGATATCCTTGTGATACGTTCACTTTTAAGATCCAATAATCGAAAGAGGAATTTTATTCTTCGAGTGTATACTGGTGAAGCCTATTCGATCGTTGTACTACCGATTTATATTGAAAAGCAAATTTAAGTCTCATCCATTCACCACATTTCGAAGAATATAATTCTCTGTTTTTGCTTCCTATTTTTTTGCTTCCTATTTTTTGGGATTGGAATACTTATCTTCCACACAAAAATGTCAGACTTTCATCAGAGACAAGCTGCCATGATTACAACACCAATTCTCTTAACTCGAGTGCTCACGATTGCATTTTTCGTATCTGCGATCACGTATTCCTTCCTTTTATCGAATTTGGCCAACTAGGGACCGCGTAACTAGTTCAACCTGACAGCGTCAGGACGAGGCTAGTGAAATTCAAGAAAGGGGGGACGAGAATTATATCCCGTCCAGGATAACCCTGAGATAGTAAGTCCCAGGTGGGAAACGGACGAAACACAGAAGAAGAAAGAAACAGCCATGCCACCAGCGGGATTCGAACCCGGGTACTGGCGCATCGGCACAACGGCAGCCCGCCGGCTAAACCGCACGGCCACGCCAGCACGGCTCGATCACGTATTATTATTATTAACAACAAACACTCTGATATCCAACAGTATCGCTAGGACCGTGGTGTGAACGATCATCGTATGACCGCTGGGTATTTTGTAATCAGTATGGCTGTGGAGTGCAAGTTTCTCAATCCTGAGCATGCCTGGATTTAGCTTTTGCTGCAGTTTTGAACAGTTGATAGAGTGTGAGAAGTCGTATCGTTAGACTGCACGAAGTAGGCTAGTCGTTACGTAGCATTGACCACCACCAGGATCTTTCCGACTGTACGTGTTGGAAGCAGTGAGGGAACACACACTACGCTTATAGAACACATTTTGTTCTGGGTAAGGAGAAGCACTGGACCCCGAACAAATCAAGAATTCATTGTTGAGCGACACACCGCGAGAACTAGTGGCAGCCATGATGTGATGATCCATCGTCTACGGTTCTCGGTCTATGCTCATGGTAATCAGGGGAATGTTTTGATTGCGCAGGAGTAAACATTCAGGAGGTTTTGGGGTCTCGTATGCTTCCCATAATGGAATGGCTACAGTAGTTCATTGAGTGGTTCATCAAGATAATGCCACCCAATTACAGCACGGGTTTTTCTGGACTGCCTCCCTGCTGTCGACACCTTTCTTGGCCCGCCAGTTCTCCAGACTGTGGCCCATTGAACATGCTGCAACCGAGTTTTCTTCAGAAGGATAGCACTAGATGTCTCTATGACTTCATACCAAGCCGTATCGCCGCATATCCAAGCCATGACCGGCATTGGGCAGCACTAAAGGAAGTATTGATCTGTAGTGTGTTGCACATATTGCTCTGATATTGAAATCAGTTATTTGCATCACCATTCTCATGTGCCTAGGCCAAACGCCAATCAATCTTAAATACTGCTTCATTCCCTAATTTCTTTGGGCAATGAGTTTACTTAAAACTATCTCATACTTGTAACAAAGCCTGAGATATAGAAACAAGAAAAAAACTAATAGGATAACTCCGAAAGTATTTTCAATGATAAATAAAATATGATAGGTATTAATGAAAGGGTTAAGAATCATATTATTTAATGCTTATTACTTTTCCAAGATTTAATAGCACATTGATTTTTACTTATTTATTTTTTTTTAGTGCGTACAAAAGGGTGAACATATCTGTTCTAAATGTCAAGGAAATCAGGTAAATCAAAATTCTGAAATTCATGCTTATTTAGAATTAGGCCTACTATATTTAAGATTATTTACAAAATTTTATTTTCTAACATTAAAAAATTATTTCATAAATTTTACACTAGAACATCATTTTCCTTGAAAAGCATCTTCTTTATGCTTAACAACATATCAGCATTGTTAAGCGTAATAAAGATATTTTTCAAGGAAAATAATGTTCTGGTATAACATGAAACACATGTTTAGAGTTTGAGGAATAACTTAATTTTCTTCTTGAAAGAAGCTCATTAATTTCCTGAAGTATATAAATTTAGTACATTTCGTGAATTTGTTAAAACAGTGGGAACATTTGTATTATGTAGCCAGACATTTACTTAAAGAAATGTGGCCAGACATTTACTTGAAGGCCAGGGAGTCCTGAAAGAAAGGGAGTCCTTTTCTTTAAAGATGTCTTCAAAAGTAGGCTCTTTAAGATGAAACTATTAATGATGAAATCATTAGAAAGGATGCCCTTTTGAGTGTCGATACGAATTACAAAAAAAGGAATTCTGATCTGTATGAAATAGCAGATCTTTTCAACGATCTGTTATTCCATTTTGAATATCAGAAGTCACTATTATTAATTACAGTATAGACTTTTCGTAGAGATAGATCTCCGTAGCTATTATTGTGTCAACTTTACCATTAAAAAAAAACTCTGTTTCTAAATTCAGTTTCAGATCTTCCCTAGGAAGTAATTGGTAATTCTCTATTCCCCAATTTGGGAAGAATCTTATAAACTGTCAAGTCGAGTCAGCATCGAGTCACTATTTCGGTCAGACACATCTGAGTAGGGTTCGTAGTTACTAAACAGCGAGCATCGGAAAAAAGTTACTAAAATGAACATCGGAAGAAAACCGATGTTACCTTCTTTAATTACGATTCCAAAAAGATGGGAATTTCCATGAAATTTGAAGATTCATTCATTGAAGATAAATTATTTAAGAAAATTCAAGATAAGCAATGCAAGATTTACAGGATGTTATGTTATGTGTGGTGATCGTGGATGGTTGGAAGGTGGAACACCGCGATCTTTGGCCAATTGTGTTGTCTCCAAGGAAAGGACAGATGGAGGGAATCGTGAAGAAAGAATTTCGGAAGTAATACAAAGAAAACGGGAGAATACTGAGAAAACCTATCCAGCGTGAATCGTCCACATGAGAACCTAATCCTAGTACAGAATGGCTGATGTCTTACCGAATAAATTTTCAGGATAAATACAGCATATAATTCGTAGATTTACACTATATGCCAGATCCGAGATAAACTTGAATTACTATTTCTGTTCTACAGAAGATCCAAAGTCATAAATCGTTTGAGCTGTTAAAGCGTTCTCATGGACCCAATTACTAACAATTAATAAAAAGCAAAACTTGACAATTTACAAAGATATATTGTTGTATTGAACATATTTAAATTAATAACTTTGTCAAAATGAATAATCAAAATCCTATCAAACGCTTAACACAAAATACATTAAATTTCTGATCCGATTTTCAATTTACTGATATGTTACTATTTGTTATAAGTTATAACGATTGATAAAGTTCTTACTTTACAAAAGTTTCATTAATTTATAATTTTAAATTTTAAAACTGAGTTTTCAAAAATATAAAAATATTATTATTGCTATTTAAGATTATTAATTATCTTTCTTTCTTTATGTGGAAAGTAACTAAATGATATTTAACTTGTTTTACTTTTTGAAAAGACTTCAAGGAAACATATTAAAACTTTAAACAATGAAAAATTTACGATTAAACGAGAAGCGAGAGCTAGTTTCAACTTCCATACCACAGATCATCATTAGAAATCCTCAGAACTGAAGTCGAAAACTACTTCACTTTTAACCTTAACATTTTGATTTTTATTAAAGTTTTGATTCATGTGTGTTTCCTCATCACTTTAACCTTTTATCTTAATACTTCCACACATATTATATTGATGTTTATTAACTTGTTTGTTTTTAACTTAGATTCCATTTTATGTGATATTTTATATTTCTCATTTTTTTTAGGAAAAATGGAATGAAAAATGCACTAAATTAAAAGAAATACTTGAAGAGATGTCTAAAAATCAAAAGGAATGAAAACAAACCTAGAAATATCTGTCAAAAAGTCTTTTTCAAATTCTTCTTGTATTTTTTTTTGTAAAACTATAATAAACTTTACTGAATAAATATTTAAAATCAGATATCACTTTTGTTTTAGAAAGCTTGTTTTTTTTTATTTTATATCTGAAATTAGTATTTTTGAAATTAAAGCAAGTTAAAAAAATTTTTATTAAAGCATAAAATAAAAGGGCTACCCATTAAAATCTATACATCACCTAAAGGCCGTTTTAGACGTGCCATTTGAATAGGCTGGATGCCAATGTTAGGATAGATTGCCAGTGAATAAAAAGCTTAAAACCTCGATCTTACACGTTCCATATCGACTTCCATTAGACAGAAAATTTACACTTGGCAATTACGTCATGCCAACGTTTTATTTACGAAATAAACATTGATTTATATAAAAGTCATTTCTTCAATGCATCGAATAGGGAGAGAATCCTTTTAATTAAATAAAACAGAAGGTTTTCATTTTTTCATCTTTTAATATCTTTTAATATCTTTTTTCATCTTTTTTTTCAGTTTCGATATTTCTTTTCAAATTTTCAGGAATTCCGTTGTAATTTTGGTTAACAATGTAGCTTTTTCTGGAAGCATTCACGAAAGCATAAGGAAAAGATGGCCTTTGTTCCTGAAAATCAATTTTGTATTCAGTAATTTCGAATAAACAGATAGAAATCGATTGGATTTAAAAGTTCTTCAATTCGCCGCCAGGAGCTGTGGAGTCAAATGAGTGTTCACCGGAAAAAGGTGGACACTCATTTGTAGTTTTGGAATTTTTTCGAGGACAGCTACTGACTCGATCGACTTGAAATTTGGATTTGCGTTAGTTTAGAGCATCTACTAGGAAATTTATTTATTTCTGTCTATCCGGAAAGATGCGGATACAGTTGACTATTTCCGGAAACAGCCGACTGTGTCCGCAAATTGTTATAGAAACGGTCGAAAAAAAAATTGGATTTTATAACTTGCGGAAAGAAACAGTCGACTCTATTCGCATTTTTTCCGGATATACAGAAATAATTACCCCATTTTTAAGGTGTTTGAGCCTCAGAGCACAATGATGAAGTCCTTTTGCTGCTCCGACTTTCCGTTCAGGACTTGTTCAGAGACGGACGGACGGAACCACACAACAAACGCAAAGTGCCTAAATAGGTCGCGAAAAAAAGGTATTACCAGAGGTATTTACTTGAATTATTTTTAAGTAATTAAATATTGGTCAATTTCTGTTACTGCTAAAAGATTCAAGTGGCAAGGTCAGAATCAAAATAAAAGGCCCTTAACAGCAGTGAAAGTTTTCAATGACATAGCATTCCAATTAATTTAAGTGCTGCTCTTTTGTTTCTTGTCTTTTGTTCTCAAATACTTTGCACAGCACGTTAAATTTTTGGCTTCTTTTCTGCCTTATTTCTTAAAATAACTTTCTTTTTGGGCTTTCTGCTCTTTTATTAAAATCCTTTCATCCCTACGAGTTGTAGGAAAAGGATTTGGTTGTTGCTGACAAGCACAACAATTTATTTTTCTTGTCCTTCTTTGGTTGGGGGTCACTTCCAGTTTGGCGGTGGCTCTCAACTTAAGGATCTTGCCTTTCCGAGTTTTTTATCGGGAGAGGCAGGGTTGAGCTGACGAGTCCGTAGAAGGACGAAACGGCCGTACCTAACTCCTCTCCTAATAATTGAATCGGAAAGGCAATTTCCAATTAATTTAAGTGCTGCTCTTTTGTTTCTTGTCTTTTGTTTCTCGACATAGCAGAGTGTTGCTAACAATTGTAACATTAAAAAATAGATACTCGTCTGAAAGCATAACAAATCTTTATATTCAATGAGCACAAGATAATAGAGATAACAAAAATATTTGCAATTCAAAATAAAGTTCTCTTAGCTAGATATTAACATTTTAATTAGAGCTTTCCTTAAATTCAGCAACAAAATTCTATTTCAAAGAACTACTTGAATTTCAAAACTCTAGCGTTAACTAAATAACATCCAACGTATTATGTCTTAATTTAAGTATATCATAAACATGAATTATTCACAGGACATAATAATAAAATCCTCTAGCTTTATGTTCTAGAACTTATCAATCAATAGCTTATAAATCTCAAATAAACCCAACAGTTAATTTTCTCTAGATGTACAACATGAATGAAAAATATCTTAAAGTTAGTTGCATTAAAATCTTGGATCAAATTCAATAAATCCCTTCTGAGAAAATTCTTGAATTATGAAAACATCTTTATACTGTTACAACATAAATTACAGAAACTTAGCGTAATACTTAAATAGTTTCACATTCTCCTTTGTGGAATTATATCAGTGGCATTAGCTATCGTTCGAAATTAAGAATTTAAATCTAACAGTTCAGAAACGGAAATCTAAATATTCCTCTTTTGATATCTCGACAATCCCTTGCTTCTAACGTCAGGTCACTACGGGTTCTCAGAATAAAACAATAAATGATTTATCCTACCTTAACTTTGATGTGGAATTCAGTCGAACTTGTTTTGCTCACTCAATCTGAAAAGGCCGTGTTCCATTTCGACAGCTTATCCAAAAATACTTATTCGTTGACACTTAATCCATCAGACGTTCCTCACAAATACAATTCCCAGAATTGTTGAACGTGAAGCTTTGAACGTAGAAATAGATTTCTAATCCTGATTTATGAAATCTACGAGGGAAACGTTCCAATGCATGTATCTCGTCCGTCTGGATTTCCAATGCCTAATTTCTCGTCGACTGATACCTGAGGAAGTCGATTCTCCAGGAGAAATTTATCTATTCCGAAAGTATACTGACTTTCGAATAGTACTTTGACATTTCAAAATAACTGGCAATTCGTAACTGCCGCCTCATCGAGATAATGGTATTCGAACGTTGACGTCCAATCGAAAAATCTCCGCCCTTCAAAAAGATCTATAAGGGAAAATGATAGAATTAATATTACTCATCTACATAACCTTTTGGATAAATCAGAATTCCGAACACGATGCGTATGGCGAATATTTCTTACGGTGTGCTACCATCTTTACACAAATGGAATACTGCCAACGGGAGGTCGTCCATCTGGCTGTATCCAAACATTTCGATTCGGAGTTTTTCCACAAAACTGATGTATGTTGCTAAGCAACGAAACTGAACTGACATATTTAAGACGACACCTGGTATCAAAATTCATAATTTCAATCGAGCGCCATTGCAAGAAAAAATTTTACTTCTTTTGGCATTTAAATCAAAACTTTCTATTAAATGAAATGGGGGGAGAAAAAAAAACGAATTTATCCTTTTATAATTCACAACAATTTCAAAGCTGAAATAAGATCAATAAGAAACTAAATGTTATACTGATCCTGTGAGCTGCCTCTTCGGGACTATGTTTCAGTTTAAGCCATGTAGAAAAATGACACAAAAATGCCTCATATCAATATGGACTTCTACGGAACACACACTCCACTTCGAACTGTTACTTTAAAACCATAGGACCGCAGTCTTATATGCAGCAGGTTTGCAGCTTTAAATTTGCATATCAAAAGCGTAACCTGACGACGTTTTAGTTCTTAAAAAATAATGGTAAGGGTTTGCAAAACCAACATTTCATCTGCAACAGCCTAATAGTCAATTTATTTTTTTCTTTCATTTCGCCATCACGATTCTTTATTCATTTTCCATTTCTAAATGTCAATTTGTAATCAAGACTTGATTAATTAATGAGATATTAGTAAATCGCAAACAATAATTAGACAAGATTTTTTTAAATTTTCTTAAACTTCATATAGGGTAAAAAAAAATGTTTTAATTTCATTTACATTAGAAATTAATATACTGAGTGGCCTTTAGATTGTTAGCTAAATTTGAAGGCCTGATGTAATAGTACTTAAATAATGAAAAACGTCTATATGAAAATGCTTCCCGAAATGCTTTATTCAGGTTTTATAGAATGATTAACATGTACGGTGTAGCTAATGTTATATCAGGTGTTCGAAGGGACCTCCACCAACAAGAACACATGCCTCACATGTCGTCATGAGGATTGCTGGAGACGCTCAAATTTACCATGTATCCTGAATAGTTGTATATCCATCCATAATGCGGTCAAGCAATGCGGTCACATTTGAAATCGATGTAGCGTACACTGCAGTGCACTTTCAGATAACCTCAGTGATAGAAGAGTGATAGAAGAGTTGTCATCAAGAATCGTGTGAGTCTTTTTTTTCTCTGCTGGTACAGACCACATCGAACACCTCATCTGGCTACAACGTAGCCCATGTACGGTTTAATCACTCTGAAACATCTGAATGAAACATTTCCGCACCTATGTTCATATATGGAAGTTTTTCGTTATTTTATTACGTTGCATAGGGCCTTTCAAGTTTCGCCAACAATTTCAGGATCACCCTGTACAATATGAAAGCTTGTTACTTTCAAAAAGATTTGTGTACAACTTTAACATCTAACATTACGGAACACAGCTCCCATGTAACAATTTAAAAAAAAACTCATTAAAATTTTATTCGATTTCACAAAGAATAAATTGATAAGTAACAATATAAGTTTCAATAGGTAACAATATATAACAATACGTAACAATATACAATCATTACAATATAGTTTCCGTATTTTTTCTTAAGAACAATTCATCTCTGCAACTGCATATATTTATTTAATGCAGCAACTTTTCGAAAAAAGAATATTTACACTATTCTTTTTTCAAACCTTTCTTACATCGAAGATTAACAATCATTTTCTGAAAAAAAATGAGATGTGAAAAGATTTATAACAACAAATTCATGTAACAGTTTACAATTTGGCACAATAAACAAACTTTCCAGTTCTAATCTCATAACTTTTAAATTCTTATTAATAACAACAATACTAATAGTGAGGTTAAAGATTTGAATATTATAAATAAGTGATGTTATAATTACAAAGACAAACATACTAAAATTGGTTTAAAAAAAGATTACCTAATTTAAAAATACGTACAGGAGCTTTCGAGATTCGGCTTTAACACGTAAAAGCTCATATTTTTGTAATTTAAAGAATATATTGACCAATATATACAAGGTAAAATCTAATTGGTCTCCTCCATTGTGTGTCTACCTTGTCGTGGTGGAGGGGCTTGTGTGCACCAATGACCCGGAGAGCTATGCCGGCGGTAGCGTAGCTACTGGTAGGGCCTCCCAAGCCGGATTGGTCGAAGGGTAGATGCCAGACCAAATGACCACCCTGGTCCTCCAGGTTGGGGGTTATGACAATAGGCCTGCACCCTATTCCTTGTAAAAAATATCTCACGCAAAAAGAATCAACAAGAATAATAAACCGGATGATTTTAATGGACAGCGACTAAGGCTACGGAAAAGGACTATGATTATTGCTACCTGGAATGTGCAAGGTATTAGATCAAAATGGATTGATGTAATGAGAGAGATTGATTCGATGAGGGTCGATTTGATTGTTTTAACAGAGACTAAGAAAAAAGGATCAGGAATAGAAAAAACTGGAGAATTTATTCATTTATACTCAGGAGTTCCAAAGGAGGAAAGAGCAAAACGAGGAGTATCAGTTTTAA
>JAFIDM010004315.1:51278781-51341727 GCA_023159025.1 Thereuonema tuberculata | reverse complement strand
TTGAGATAAAATTTAACATAAATTAAAAACATTTTTTTCATAAAAATCCAATGTACTAATGAGTCATGAATATTACCTTTAGCTGGGATGGCATGCACAGCTTACGTATTTGATCCAACTCATATTTTCAATGACATCACATGGAAAGGCAATTATGATGACGGCAAAAATCTTTTCCTTGAAAAGCTTCTATCTGCTTTTATTAGTTTTGCCATTTGATATTCGCATTGATGTTTAGGAAATGGAAAACGGATATCCACTTCCTTGCTATTTTTTTCTTTTGAATAAAAGAATTTTCTTTTGTCACCTACTGTGTTGTTAGACTTGATTGTATCAAGATTTGCGTGTTCGTCTGTGTGTACACATTTGTTTGTACAACTTATAAATACTGAGTCTTGATATTCATTAATTCTCTTTTTTCTGTAGCCATTCCATCATGAACTGCAAACTTCTCCTCGCAGTTGCTACGTTGTCGGTTCTGTTTGTAGTCGCCACGAGTGACGGTGACGGTGAGGGTGGCGGTGGCCACGGAGGCAAGAGAGGAGGACGGATGAAAAAGTGGCAAGAGGAACTTGAGGTATGCTAGAACTAGTAAAAGAAATTTAAAATACCAGTAATACTAGTAAAAGAAATTTAAGATATTTAAAATAGTTATTATTTAATTAATAATATTGAAACCCTTTTACTTACCAATACACGAAATTCTTGAAAGAACATAAAACTTGTTTTCTTTCAATGTTGTTTAGTTAGTCGTTCTGACATAGTTCTTTTGGTCTCTCCTACATAAAATTCCCCACATGTTCTACAATCCAAAGAATATTTAATTTTCATTTCGCTTGAAGAAGGGATGGCGTTAAAATTCTCATTCCAAAAATTCGCAAAGTATTTTAAATAAACTATTTGAATACTATGTTATGGAGATGTGGAGTTTTGTTTAATATTTATTCTTGGTGCTCTAGCCATCAGACCTTCACTTCCTCCGTAATTTTCATCCAACTTCTTCTATCTAATGAAATCTTTTTACAACTTTTTATACTTGCAGTTGTTGTTCTGTTTTAAGTTTTGTTTCGGTTTTTTTAGGTCGTGAGAATGATTTAACGAAAGGTCTGAATTTAATTTTACATTACCTTATCTGTCCAACGTAATGACAGATGTAAATAAGTCCGTTCAGTTTCGTAGTCAACACAAAATCAAGCAAATTTGTATCATTTTGTAGCATTCGGGCGTCTCTGAATAAGTGGTGAAAGGTCGACCTAACCGGAAGTAGACACAGTGGGTCGAGACTATTAGCCTACATTCATTGTCAGCATAGACGATTCAGTATAGACTGATCCTAATTTTGTCCAAATACCATATTTCTCACCCGGCCACATAAAACTGGATATGGCCTGGACCGACAGTCCGAATTTCTCCAAACATAAGGCTTTAAAGGAAATCAAAGAAACTTTAGCCCAACAGTTAACCAACTCATCCAACTTTTAAAATACCTTGTAATTCAGTACAATTTGGTTAATAAAGAAAAAAGGAATCTATTAAAAGAAAATCAAGGAAAATTTAGAAAAAAAAGGTTGAGAAAACAGAAGAAAATTCAGTGAATTATCTTCCACAGTGAAGAAGCAATACCTTTTGGAACCATGCCTGGGGCTAAAGTTATAACATTCAATGAATTAAAAACAAATCGGAATGGCTTGTCTGTGTTTGCAAGTGACGCCAGATAATGTTATGCAGCAAATAACGTCACCAAACACCAAATTTGAAATTACGTCAGGCAAAATTAGTGCCGGATTAGTGTTAAAACGGATTATTGATTAATATCTGATTTTGCTAATAAAAAAGCTGGGAAATATTTGATTAAATTTTAGTTTTAAAATTTAGATGTTGTACAATTTTAAATACATTATCATTTTCAATAATTTGTTACTTTTTGAATTTTTATTTGTTGACAATTACTTTAATTTTCATCAAAATCAAAGTTTGTATAATGCTTTTAAATTTAACTGATAATAGATTTCATATTTACATTCTGAAATTTTGCATTTTCTTTTTTCGATTTTAAAAATCAGAACTTTTTTATTTGATGAAATTTTGTAACATTAGATGAAATAAAAACTAGTAATTTTGAAGATCGTCCCTAACATTTTTTTGCGGGGGGGGGGGGATGGCTCCAAATCCTAATTATGCTCCTGTTATACTTCTGCAATTGCTTGAAAATCATTAAATTACTTTTTTTTTAACTTTTTATGATGTATTATACAAATAACTAAATTATAAATAACTAATATATAAATTAATAGGCTTAATTGGTGTCTAATGCAAAAACAATATAATTACATCAAAAAAATTAACTGTATTAAATAATGTTAAAATTTGGGCTACG
Organism: Thereuonema tuberculata; assembly: GCA_023159025.1. NCBI lineage: Eukaryota > Metazoa > Arthropoda > Chilopoda > Scutigeromorpha > Scutigeridae > Thereuonema > Thereuonema tuberculata. The sequence continues at coordinate 51,339,350 of JAFIDM010004315.1, read as the reverse complement.
TCAGTTCTTGCATTAGCTGTAGAGTCCATCTGCTATTGCCGTGGAAGGTCTATGGTGTGCCAGTCGTTGATCCGGAATAGATAAGCGCACAAGATGCCTGTCCTCACGAACGGTGCTTTGACGGGGACAAAGTCGGTGAGTTTCGTTCTTTCTCGACCCATCAATTCCGTTTTCGCTTCACTGTGGCTGCATTTTGTCCAACACAAGCACTTCTCGAGCATTTCATGGAAGGATAATCCGCAGTGTCGATATGCCACAATTCTTTCGTGAGCAAAGGCGTAAACCTGCCGATATGGCTGCCGTATTCTTCGACGAGGTTTACTTTAGTAAGATAAATTCCAATACTGCTTAGAGACTGTCTGTTCTCCTCTGTTATACTTCGTCCAGGGCATTACTGACTTACATTATTTGCGTATGTGCTGCGCTGCTAATCATTTACATTTGCTTCAATGATCTACGCATCATGCAAATTTCGGGTCGATCCAATGCATCCTTCCTTTGTTGCACTTCTAATGGCCAGCAGTGTATGTACTTATTTAATACAGACAATTTCTCATTGAAATGTATGATTAGATTTTTATTGCATTTCATGAAAAAAATATTGTTTTAAAATTTTAAGAAAATAGTAATAAAAAATATAAAAAATGAAACGGTCTATGTTGACAGACCGTGTGCAAGAAAATAAAAGTAAGATTGGGATAGGATTGCAGTAGGATATACAGAGTGAGGAAAAATGACTTGAACGTAATCAAAAAGTTCCTGTAACATGGCTATTGTACTTATGATGCGACGCGACGAATGGTACAGTTGGATAGAGCATATTCAATTTTTTTTTGTACGCGTAGCTTATAAATGTTCAATATGGCCACCTTTGCTAACACGACAAATATCCAAACGATACTCTTTCCAAACTCCACGTAGCATTGCTCCGTTTATTGTTGTAATTGCAGTGCCAATGCGCATTTTCACTTCGTTGAGATTCCGTTTGATTCTTATGATAATCCCATAAGAAATAATCACAGGAAGTGCGATCTGGAGAACGGCGAGGCCACATCAACAGCTGGTGATCATTTGCCCCTGCACGGGCGATTCACCGTTGTGGAAACCGTTCTTTCAGGTGATCGCATAACGGCTGAATGGAAATAGGGTGGTGCCCCGTCTTGCTGCAGAATGAAGTCATCCATGTCGTTTTCCAACTGTGGTAACAACCATTCCGTTAACATGTCAAGGTAGTCGGAGCCTGTAACAGCCTATGGCCATTCACTCTGTTGACGGCACAGAAAACATTCACTTTCAGGGAATCCCGGACATTCTTCATGTAAACGTGGGGGTGCTCCGTTCATAAAAATATAGTTTTCTATTAGTTCCTAGTTGTATATTCATTGGAAAGTTTTTTGGTAATGTTCCATTCAAAGATCACTCTTAAAGTATATTCATCTGTTTTTCATTTAATAGTGTTGCTTAAAAAAGACAGTCTACTGTTCATCACGCCGTATTGTCAAGTTTTTTTTTTTTCCTCATATCCATTCATAATGTCTTTAGAACTTGGATTCATATTCTCCGATCCGGTGATTCAAATCTTGATGAAAACAGATAACCATCTTGATTGACTTTTAAATAGGAGAAAAAAAAAAGGTGTTTCCTATCTTGTTTAGGAGAGAAAGCTTGCGTGTATAGAAGAAAAAGCTTGTTAGAAAATAGCAGCTTTTTGTGAGTCTGATCCTATAAATACATAACTCCCCATTAATAGTCAGTGTTATTTGGCAATCACTAGAACATGGAGGGCAAAGTGGTGTTCGTTCTCGCTATTATTTTTTGGCTTTGACTATAATGATCAGTAGTCACAAACGCGGGAATATGGAAAAAAAGATAGAGGTAAGGAATTTATCATCAAATGAAGGGAGTCCTGACCTATTGGAACTAAACCATAATCCCTTGTATTAAATATGATACTTTAATTTGTATTAATTAAAACAATTCTGCTATTAATTTTTTCTATTGTAATTTCAGTAAATTGCCACTTAAATTCAATATAACTAAACTAAATTTATAAAACATAATTTCTAACTGAAGAAAAAAAAACAAAAAAAAACAAAACAAAAAATCAATTGTAATAAATTAATATAAACAGCATGAAATTAATGGGCTGAAGAGTTATAGGATCCTCTAAGTAATACTGAAAAAAGAAAGTAAAATAACTCATGCTGGAGTTCGTATAAATTTTGAAAGAAAAGAATGAAGAGGTTTCCTATCTTATCTCCTTTGATAAGATTTTAAACAATTAAAATCAATTTGATTTTAGATGTAAGTTGTAAAATAAAGAAGGTTTTATTTTCTCACTTTCGAATTGATTTCATTCTGTATTTTAAATTTAAATTATTCTTAATGACTTTTTTAAGTATTCTTTTTTTGTTTCATTATTTCAGAAAAATGCTAAATATGTATGCGGGGAGGTAAGTTTCAAAATATTTTCTCTTTGATTTTCCAAATTGAATCAATAAAGAGAATTTATATTTATGCATGATAGATGTGGCCTAACATTTGTATATAGCATAAATATAGAAGAGATAAAAGCATAACCCTTATATTGAAAGTTTACTTATATCCTTTTTTTAACTAAAAGAGTACAAGGTGATTCATCTCAATGCCTATACATACTTTTTAAATAAACTAGAAGATCATACTTATAAATATCTTCTTTACTACATACAATATTTCGTTTCTTTTTAATAAGAAACTTCTTCAGGTTGAGGAGAAGAAGTTTCTTGTTAAAAAGAAAGGAAATATTGTATATGAGTAGTAAAGATATTTATAAGTACGATCTTCTAGTTTATTTACGAGATGATTGTTATTAAACCTATTCAGAACACTCTGTAGCTGTAACCCACAAGCGGATTGACATCAAAATCTGTGTACAGACTAATCAAAGATGCGGAAAAATATTCTTTTCTTTTAAAAGTATTTTATAAAAACAAATAGTTCACAAAAGTTTCCAAGGGGGCGATTTGCAGCAAAATATACGAAAAAACAACAACAAATAAACAACAATCAATAAAAGCACAATCAAAAAGAATTTATTCGTTCCGTACAGGAACATGCATGCTGCGCGGACTGTTAGGGATGTAAGGAATATTGCTTGATGTATTCCCCATCGTGAAATTGGAAAATTTGCAAGCGATAAACAGTGTGTGTTCAACGGGTGACCACAACTGATCCACTGTGTAGCTTCCCACATATATAGTAACACGATCCTTTAAGCCTGGCAAATTCGCAATATTTCTATGATAAACCATATTGTTTAAATGTTTCCACAATCAGAAATCACAAGATTTAGATCTTGAAAAGGGCAAGGCAACAGGAAATAATCGATTAATCACCGGCTACAAGTGAAATGTTGAAGCAATGTTAGGTAAGTCCATTATGTGGGGGCTCCCCATCATGCAATAAAGTTATAAACTCAAGCTATTGTCACTGTTGAAGTTGGATTACGGAGATATTTCGGAGCGTATCATCATATCTCTGGGCAGTCACAGAACATGGCATAGGATCATTAGGAGGAATTTAAATTTGATGAAAATAGGGAAGTGAATCAACATAATACGGAAGTGACACAAGTTGGTCACTTCAGGAGAGTGCAAGGGGAGACAAAAGGATTTTCCTTGGCCCAAATGCGCCAATTCGGGATGTAACTGCTCCTTTAAAATAAAACTAGGCCTCGTCGATCAATAGGATGTTCCATGACCACAGCACATCAACTTCCATAATGGCAAGAAACGTCAATGGAAAGGTGAGTCGATGGTCCTTGGCCATCAGTTGATGGCTTGTTTGGAAAAAAAAGCGCGATATGTTGCAATCCATTCCACGCTATGCCATATGAAATGTCTAGCTGCCATGACACTGCATGTGCACTACAGTTGCCAGAAATATGAGCCATCTACTGTTCGACAACAGCTTTCATAACATACAGTTGAAGAGTTTTTAAGTGTGCGTAACATCTGAACATAATACGAAATTAACACAAGCATATACTAAGTATATACTATACACAAGCATATACTAAGAACAAATACATTTAATAAAATATACAGCCACTAGTTTCAATTGGACTCCAATCTTTTTCAAGCTAACACATGCGTGGCAAATACAAGTCTATTTAGATGTTCATCAAAATAAGAATGTTCAAATGATGACGTAACCAACTGGACTGCCCTCTGGTGTTGGATCCACGAAACGGTTTTTAATTGTGCTGCCATCTGGTGGAGAACGGGAACATCAGAAAACCATGATCAATTCCAAGTTCAATCAATTCCATGTTCCATGTTCAATCCATGTTCTTGACTTTTTGGGTTGGCTGGAAGGTATCTTGGGAAACTAAAATTAAAGTTTGAGTATATGTCCTACAATTTGAAACATTTTTTTTTATATATAAATGTAAAACTGAAGTAGCAAAACAAGATAAAAAAAATAATTTAAGATTAATTTTTTTTTAAAAAAGAAATGAGATGATTTTTTTTTGTATTAATCATTTAATTTAACTTATTTCTTTATGATTTCTTTATATCATTATTCCTCTTGATACCATACTCAGCTATTGTTGGGATAGTTAAATAATCATTGTATGTGCTTGCTGTCTGCAAAATAAAGGATGTTTCTAAGCATTTCCTTAAGAAGGTATCACTGCATTTGGTCAAGATGGTGGCCTTTCAAACGCTAGTGAGTGTTGTAGATTCAATGCATGTTTAACTGTTCGATAGTCTCTATTGCCATTGTTCAGCGTTCTCCTGTGGTCATCAATACATTGTTGTAGAGAACGTCCTGTCTCTCCAATATATTGGCATGGCTTGTTTTACATGGAATAGAGTATACTAACCCTTTGTTGACAGAACTTCGTGTATGACTAGGTTGTTTAAGTTTATGGGCGACGTAATTGTTGGCCTGTGCGGTGAGAACAATGTTTGCTTCAGCGCAAATATGAGAAAACTTTGAAAATAACTCTTGATGAAAGTCTACTGAAACAAATTGTTTTTTCCATTTTTCGGATTCCTTAAAGTTATTATAGCATTTATTTGTTGCATACTTTATATGCTTGCTGATTAATAATTTCATATTATCTATTAATAATATCGTATTATCTTCAGCTTTCAGAACATCTTTAATGACTTCTTTAATGCCCTCTGCCAGGTTGAATTCCCAACGATTCAGTTTTCTCGTATCGACGTATCATGTTCCCCACAGCTTTTGCAGACATTGGTTCCTACAACGGCGAAATTCACGAACAGCAGCCACAGCATTACAATGGTTTTCGTAAAAAATCTTCACAATTAAATCAGGTTCCGGTGGAGAGATAGCCATCATAGTTGATAAGAATGGCATTCGTTAGTTGTAGTAATGTTTCTGCAAATGAGATTGGGTTTTTGTTGATTGCAGAGTCAGACGGCCATTGTTTTCACTAAGTTTATTTGTAATATTAATAAATACAAAATTAAGAGTTTAAAATGTCATTTTAGGTTGGTCGTAGTTATTTATATGCTTTATTTCGTGTATTTTTCTGCAAAGCACCGCCTAGAGGAACTTTTTTGAACTTGCTTAATCGTTTCCGCATCCTTTGTATTGTCTGTATACAAATTTTGGTGTCAGTCCGCTTATTGGTTTCAGCTAGAGTGCTCTGAATAGGTCAAGCTTAAGTACAATCACCTTTTACATATTTTGATCATACAAAATTAAAATAGTATGCGGTTTTGAAAGTGATATAATTGTCTTAATTGTAAAGTAAAACATATGCTATTCATAATTTATTTGCTGTCAGAAAGTTTTAATCTACTTGAAATATCGTCTCGTACATATATGCTAATAGAAATGAATCGTCATTTTGTCAAAAAACAAAATTACAAGGTAAAAACGCACAACAAGCAACAATCACTGAGCTACCGCTTTTGGGATTTTGACACCGGTAATGGAAAACAAATCTGTTTTTGGTTATTACCCGCCCTCAGCTGCATTCACCCAGTGTCTGGAGATCAGTAATATCAAAGGAAATATAAACAAAAGACAGGTAAACATAAAAATGGTCCTTCATATAAGAAAACATGAAAAAATAAATTAAAAATATTTCATTTGATCTCACTGAGCTGCAGACACTGGGTGAATCAAACTCAGGATGGATAATAACACAGAAACAGCCTTGTCTTAGATTCCCGGTGTCAAAATTACCAAAAGCAGCTCAGTCATTGTTATTTGTTGTGCGTTTTTCCCTTGTAAATTTATTTCATTCATTTTAAATTGTTCTTATGAACAAGATTATAAATTCGTCTTAATTACTGATTGACTTATATAAACTGATTGCTGCACATAAACATTATTCCTTTTTTTGTCTTCCTTTTCAAATAAATTTAATGTGATTTTTTTTAGTTTACGTAGACTATGTCCTATTTTGTGTCGTATGTTGTACGACCGAACTTTTTGAAGACAATGCTTTTTTGTTTTTTGTTTTATTTTTGGTTGCTATTGCTCGATACCCTAAATTCCTTGACTGTCCCTGAAATCAAAGCTTTTTAATTAACTACTTAAAATTAACTAAGCAGTAGATAATTTTTAAAAGAAAAATTCTTCTTAACTATGAGTTTCTTGATATCACAACGTTGTATTGGTTTATAGTTAAAGAATATGTATATAGATTAAACCTATTTCAGATTAGCCTTACTACTATACAGATTATAATGATTTTCATATTATCTGTTGAATCCATGATATGTAAACACTGAAGGACAGTAAAAATATAGCAAGCAATTTGATTTAAAAACGATATTACTATCTTTCTTAAATAATACGGAAGCTATAATTTTTATATTGAAGGATAACGTGGATTGTCAAACATGTGTCAAGGAAAAACAAAAACAGAAATTCGAAGAAATGAAAGAAGCAATGAAAAGTGCTATGGAAAAGAAAGAAAAACCTCAATTTTCAGAAGAAGCATTCGACGAAAAGGTAATAGAGTTACAATGTTATTACACAGTCAATACACTTGAAAATTTTGTTATTGAAACCCATTCGATTAACTCTATTTATTTTGTTCACAAATTTGGATATTTTTCCTGCAAGACAAAGTTTTACAAAAAAAAGTCTTTCCTCATTACAATTACTTTATAATCAACTGTGATATAGAGTTTATCGACAATAAATGAATTCCAAACTAGTAGCAAAATAACAAAAATTATGTAAATGCAAATTCAAATAACTTTATAGAAAAAAGACAAATGATAATTGACATTTTTCAATCAAGGATATCCAATTTTTAGCTTAGGTACATAATTATCTGTAAAATAAATTCTTTTAACATGAAATGGAATGTCAATATTAATCATCTCAAGCAAAGATGAAGAATTTACTGTCATACCAGTCCGAAAATGATATATCAAGAAATTTCTTTCTTATATTTTCTATAATCATTTTAATAGTGTTATTAATTCTGCTTTAGACTCAATGATTGATTTTACGCGTAATTTAAAAAACTAGTAGTCAACGAGGCAGAGTGAGTAGACTGCTATGTGTTTGAACACTTATTCCATGACTATTTCTCATGATAAATACCATCACATGCTTGAAAGAGAATCAGCATAATGTGCATATTTAATTATTAAGGAAAGGGGATTTTTTTTCCGCAAAATTCAAAAAGTAGTAGTCAATGACGCAGAGGGAATAGGCTGCAATTTGTTTGAACGCTTATTCCATGACTATTTCTCATTATAAATATCATCATATGCTTGTAAGAGAATAATCTTAACGTTCAGATTTATTAAGGTTTTTTTTCCCCAACTTTCACCAAAGAAAAATTTCATGCCTAGAGCTGATGAAACGGCCGTCTCAGACTCCACTTCGTTGACAAGCTCTAGGGATGAAATTTTTGCTTTTCGTTTCTTTTGTATATGTCGGGAAAAAATCCTCTTTCCTTAACTTTCCAATCCTCTTTGCTTAATCTTCTCATGCTTACTACAGATTATCGTATTTCAAAAAAATGTTTCCATAAAATATTTATGTAACAATTCCATTAGAGAAACAGAATTGACTTCTGTCAGATCTTAGTCGCTTTGGAAGTGCCTTTGATTCACTAGGTGGAGACCTACCTTCGAATAATATGCAATTACCGGAGCGTCATGCTGTTTCAAAACATCTAAAAAATTATATCTATACCCAGACATCTTTCACCTAGGTCTTCTTATGCCAGTCTTGTCTTACAACAAGGGGACAAAGCTATCTCAATTATAAAAATATATACAAATTGAGCAAGAAGCAGCCGATGTTGTTTAGAATACTATATTTTTTATTTTGATATATAATATCACTAATTGCACTCAAATGTCACACAACATAAAAGCTGAATCCAGTACCATAATAGTTCTTTAAACATTGATACATTTCATGCTTTTTATCCACTTTCATTATATTTGTTGAAAATATCAAGAACAAATTGCTAGTCTTTATCAGTGTTAACAAGTGACACATTTCAAATAATACTAGACTATGTAACTTATGATCAATTTAAAATTTAAGACAGACCATTTATTATTTCTTGATTTTTGTTTTGAAACTATTCTTAATTTCCTTTTTCAGTGTAACAACGATACTAAAGATTATGTGGAGTGTGGAGCAGATGAGGTAAATTTCATATTTTTCCTTCTTTATTTTTCTAACTACACTTATTTATTTTAATTTTACAAGCTTCTTGACAGATAACAATATTAGATTTGAATTTGTCATACACTAAAACAAATCACTATTGAAGTGTAAATAAATAGCAAATAAAGTAAAAAAGTAAATAAAGAGAAAAGACAAAAAGACATGCAGATTTTATATTAAGTTAATACAATTAACCCCAGAAATACTTTTAACAAGTTTTATCGTTAATTCTTTACAGGAAAAATGCAAGGAGAAATGTGCTGAGTTCAAGGAGAAAATGAAAAACTTCAAAGGAGGTAGAGGTGGAAAAGGAAAATCAAAGGAAGAAAAGTAAAATTTAATAAACAACTATAGAAAAATTAGAATTTTGTTATTTTGTAAATAAGAATAAAAGCGGATAAATTTTATTTCTCGCTTCAGAAAGCAATTTGCTTTTGTTTTGTTTAGACTTTTGACACACAAACATTTTTCATTTTTCAGGTATTAACAGCTTTCGATAATAATAAAAAAAAATAATATCTTAAATTTCTTCTTATGAGGCTGCTTTGTTTTGTTGGTTCAATATAAAAACAAAATAAACCTACTATTTTAGAATGAAATAACCAAGATAAGAAAAATATCGAAATATAATAAAAATATAAGAATCTCATCTCGAAACAACGAATTTTGATTTTAGGTTTACTAGCATGTAATAAAAGCACCAATTATTGAGTTATTTTAGAGATAATTCTCTCTTTTTTTTTTTTTTTTTGAAAAATTCAAAATTTCCTAAATTACAAAAAGAAATCATTGAGTTGTATGATTTAAAAATGATTTCTTTTTGAATTGCTTTATTTCAAATAAAAAAAAAAATATGTAATAATGAAAGCCTTTGATAAAATTGTTTGGAATTAACTCTTCCAAATTCTTGAATCAACAGACATATATCCACAGATTATCAAATTAATAAGAGAACTATATCTAAATCAAAAAGCCATCATGAGGACAGGTGAAGTTTAACAGAGCCCATAATAATCAGAAAATGAGTGAAGGCTGTCTCACATCATCAGATTTCTTCAATTTGTTTGCAGAAATTATGATGGATCTCGCAATAATAAACTGTAAAGGAGGAGTAAAAACTTGGAGGAATAAAATACGAATCAATAAAAATTCGCTGACAATCAGATTATTTTAGAAGGGAATGATAAGGACATGCAGAGATGTTTGACAGAATAAATAAAATATTAGAAACATTTGGAATAAAAATAAACATTAAGAAAACTAAAGTTATGTTAATATCAAAACGAGTGAAACAATTACATTTAACCATCAATCGACAAAGAATTGAACAAGTAAAAGTTTCTGTTATCTGGGACATATTATCATACAAGATTGCAAATGTACAATGGCAATAAAAACTAGAATAGCAATAGACTGCATTTATATCTAAACAAATCTTACTGATATGTAAGGAGATATTAAATAAAGGAAAAAATATTTGGTCGATCGAATTAAGTAACTCACTTAACACTAGGAAAATTTATATTTAGAAGCCTTTCAGATGTGGTATTACCGTAGAATTGAAAAAAAAATCAGCTGGATAGAAACAAAGACAAATTTATTAATATAACAGAGATATTAAAAATAATGGGTAAAGAAAAGAAAATTATAAGTATAATTAAAAGAAAATAAAAACGAAGAAATGACACACTAAACTAACTGGATAAAAAACATATATATTTACAATTAAAAATAGGACCGGTTTCGCTATATACAAATAGCTTCCTCAACTAAATACAAAATACAAGAACAGGTGCTTAAATACAGTCAAACAGCTCGAAACAAAAGAAATAATTAACCAATAGAATAATTTAGAAAGCGAAGCCAATCAGATGAAGCCAATATGACGTAACGGTTACTGCCGCTTACTCTTCAGAACAGTCAGCCAGGTGAGTTGACGTCATCAACTGCTAGTCATCGTCTGCTTCATGCCACTGTAAATAAACAAAACAAAACAAAACGAGAAAAAAAAACTCATATTTTTCGAAAACCATATTTAGCAATAGCTTGAACAGATAAAGTCTCATTATAACATCCATTGGAAGTGATGATCAATATTGTTTCAACGCATTTTCTTCGAAAATCATCTTGTTCAATAAAGAGAACTGAAGGATTACGAAATCGATCTGATGATTCTGTGAAATGGAGTGAATATACGTATTATAATTTTTATCCTTAGTTCTGAGAGCAGTGATATGTTGTTTAATATGCTTTTCTAACTTCTGACGAGTTTCTCCAATATAAAAACAACAATTTCTTTGAGTACAGTTCAAAGCATAAACGACTCCTTTCCATTCAGAGGGATCAGAAGATTGCTTCGGTTTACATGATAAAAAGCGCAAAAGAGTATTCGAGGATGGAGATGTTAAGGTGAAATTAAAAGGTTTGAGTTAAATTTCTTAAACTATTAAACATTTGCTGATGGTATGGGATAGATATATATGTAGTTTGTACATTAGAAGTAATGTTATCATTATGATAATATTTACAAAACGCTTTTTTTATGTGCTTATCTACAAACAATTCTGGATAATCATTGGCTAAAAATTTTTTTTTTATATTTTTAATTTCAACATTGAAGGCTTCAATAGTGTTAGAAAGCCTAAACGCTCTGAACACAGCCATAGTAATGCAGTTGATCTTAAACGAAAGTGGATTTTCAGAATAGAAGTTCAATGTAATATCCTGCTTAGTTGGTTTACGATACACTGAAGTATATTTTCTTATCTTTTCTTGTAATCAAGACATCGAGGAAAGGAAGTGTACAATCAACTTCTTTCTCAATGGAGAATTTAACGCAAGGATGGATTCCATTAATAACATCAAGAATTCCATCTTGAATAGTCAAGTCAGAATACAAATAAATTCATCAATATATCTACCATAAAAAGGAATTGAAAGCTGTAGCTCATCAAAAATAAGGAAAGCATTATCTTCTATAAACCCCATAACTAACTCTGCAATGATCATGGAGGCAGAGAGTCCCATGAACAAACCGGAAGTCTGCCTATAAGAGCTTTTTTTTTTTTCCCCGTTTTGTTTTGTTTTGTTTATTTACAGTGGCATGAAGCAGTAACTGTTACGTCATATTGGCTTCATCTGATTGGCTTCGCTTTCCAAATTATTCTATTGGTTAATTATTTCTTTTGTTTCGAGCGTTTTGACTGTATTTAAGCACCTGTTCTTGTATTTTGTATTTAGTTGAGGAAGCTATTTGTAAATACCGAAACCGGTCCTATTTTTAATTGTAAATATATATGTTTTTTATCCAGTTAGTTTAGTGGGTCATTTCTTCGTTTTATTTACTTAAATATAATCAGCACACGTAAAATATCTCTTCATAATTAAAAGAAGAAGATTAAAATGGCTGGGACATATATTGAAAATGAGTCCTATACAAAGAGTTCAAGAGGGGAAGATTCCAAGCGAAGGTAGAGGCTTCGAGGAACTGAAGAGGATGGCGGAGGATAGAAACAGATGGAGGAACATGTCATGGACCTCCTCCTAACCAGTCTTTGGAGTGAGTCACTAATCATCACGTAATAATGAGAATCGTTAGGTACATCACGTCCACTCATCTTTCTGTTATGCTAATTAAAGATACCGGTGCAAAAAGGAGGCATCTCCATATATTGACGATTTTTCGTTTTAATTGCTACACGTTTATAGAAAGGCGCTCCATCGATGGTGAAAAAACGAGACAGCTCCGTTAACTCATAAAGGAAATACAATGGATATATATATGCCTCCTGATTGGATTCGATGCAAAAAGAGGACACTTCCGGAGCTGTTTATCCTTCAGAAACATGGCGTAACGTTGACTTTACCTCCTTCCACATTACTGTTCTACTCTGGACCGTTTCCACTTAAGCGCCCCAAAAATCTACATGTGAAAGAACTTGCAACAATGTGCCTTCTGACTGTATGTGGTTTTATAACCGGCTGAAGTGTCAAGGAGAAGAAGAATCTACTCAGCCAGAAGAAGGTAGCTTTACAGATGATTAGTTTATGCTTATTTATTACTTTTGATAACATTTTGTAATTAAATCGCATTGAAATTTGTTTGACTTTTTTTTTTTTACTCTCCGATGCAAAAAGGGGGCAGCTCCAACGTTTTCTTTTTGATATTGTTATCTAACCAAATTTCCAAAAAGCGTATTTTGTGAGGATATTATGTATTAAGCAGGGCCTACTAGATTTTAACCCTACATATGAATCATACATATAAATTCAAAGGATTCGTGGTAAAACAGTTTTTCGCTTCTGAAAAATTTACTGAAATGGAGCTGCCTCCTTTTTGCACCGGTGTCTTCAATTGTTAATATATTTTGTCTGGAATTTCAATCATTATCGCCATTGTTTTATTCAGAAAATAACACGAGAACTTTCGGTAGGATACAGCATTAAATTCCTGACCAAAGATTTAAATCAACATTGATTTCTGAACTATTATTAAAAATGCTCTCCTGTGGTAAGCATTGATTAAAAAAATGATTAAAACTATTTTTAGCATCTTGCATTTAAGCGATTTTTACGCATTTTACAATAGTAAGAAAATAAAATCATAAATAACAGCAATTTTATTAATAGAAAATAACGAAATCAATAAATTCCGGTTGTTGAAGAATAAAAGTAGTAAAATGCTAAAATAAACGAACTTATGAACTTTAGTATCTAGAGTTCTCTGATATTGTAATGTCTTATTATAAATTAAAAATCAGTTTCACGTGTGGTAAAAATTCTCAAACTTAAATTTATCAAGCTAAAGCTAAATTTATCAAACTAAAGATGAAGAAGATGGGATTTTTATCAAATTAAAAATTATAGTCACGTTATAGGACAATTTCTACTCGCTTAATGCGACCTATCATCAGCTTATATGATGATTAAAAATTATAAATTGGGAAAAGGATATATTTTAAGAACCAAGACTTAATTGGGGCTGGGTTTTATATGATTTAAATAATTAGTAACTTGTGGCAGAATTTCCGCCGAAAGAAAAATTGAAAAATTCAGTCTTTTGACAAAATACTAGGATAAGGTATACAGAATTAATTACAGATCTAAAATTACCTTACTCTACTTGATCTCTACTTCTAATATCAATCCTAATATCAAAAATAGCCAAATTAAAGTAATAAAAAAGGAGAAAAAGACCTATCAGCAGAACAATCTGTGACTTGTGTACTTCAGTAGATCTTCAAGCAAACAAACATTTGGATAGAGATCGTGATATTTCTTTTCTTTCAGTATTTTGCTTAAAAGTGATAAGGGGTAGAAACACTTTATGATCATGAGGATCATGACTTTATGTCTTCAGTTGAACACATTCAGCGGCAAATGAATCTTCGATATCCGATGAATAAAGTTCCTGAAATTAGTTTGGAGATTCATGGATTCAATGGATTTATTATAGAAAGCAACGACAAAAATGTGAATCTTTCGGAAAACTCTCTGTAAACTGTTTTCTGGTTCTGTTGCTTCATTATCAATGAGTAACAAATTATGTAAGCTATCATTTCAGTCATACTGAGAATGAGATCATAAAATTTCCATTATGTATCAAACACTGTCTTCATCATCTCCCCGAAAGGCTAAATCTCGAGGGGGAAAGTTTCTTCACTACAAAAACTACCCTCTACAACACTGGGTAGACAATTGTTTGTCAATTCTACACAGTTCATTTTCTCTACTTCTTAAAGCTAGAACATAATCACAAAGAGAAGTGGAATTTTCATTTTCAGTTACCCATTTGGGTTAGCCTGCTTTCAGGCACTGAAATCACTAGTTGCAAATTGAGTTGCGAACAGATTACAAAGCGTACAGAAAGCTGAGATCTGGTTACGTGAATAAAGAATCACTTTCCACTATATATCCGTTCCTTTGAAATAAGCTTTTAGAAAAAAAGCTTATTCTTGTCTGGATATTTACGATTAAAATTTGTGAAAAATCAACATTTTTAATTTTGATCAAAGCCATACTTTATCAAATTGTTTCATGTGTCTTCTTTAATATTCCAGAAAACATGATCAGCATTAGGCTTAAATCAGTTTGCTTTGGTTTGTTTCTTAATGATTTGTACGATCTAAAATAGTTTCTTTTTTAATTCGTTCGAAGGATGCGTACTTACAGACTTCAGGATTTACACTTCCTTTAGTTCCAGCTTCATAATTAACATTGGAGTATCCTGAGTTGAAAAATAAAATGCAGTAGGTCCTGCTAACGTTTTAACAAAATGTTTGTGTAATTTTAGTATCTGACCTATAACTTAACTTTCTTTTGTTTTTTTTCTCTTGCGATTTTCTCGATGCAGCCCCGTTTTAAGTCCATCCAATTTACAGGCACTACTGTTTCTAATCACTGATTAATTAAATACTTAAACTATACATAAAACATAAATAAATGAAAATAATGCTTCTCGAAATAACTGTGGTCCGTGAAATTAACAGATTTAAAATCCGGCTACCAATCTAAACAAACAGCTTGGTTTTTAATCTCTAAACAACATGCAACATAACGTTCACAGAGGAGTAACGTAAAGTATTTATAATTAATTTTAGCCTAGCATTTAACAATCAATTATTAAATTGTAAGTAAAAATATATATATATATATATAAATTAAAAAATTAAAATAATGTAAAGAAAATACGAGTAAATAATTAAACAATGTCTTCTCTTGATCATTTAAGGTTTAGACATGTTTGTCTGTTCCTAAACTCTGAAGATGATTTTGGTCTCTCCACCTTGTTCTTGGACGACCTCGGTCTCTTTTTCCTTTGGGTTTATATCTCAAAATTAAATTTGGAATCTTAACGTTGGACATTCTTTCTACATGGTTATGCCAATTTTTTTGATAAGTTTGAATTTCTTGAATTATATTTGGAATTTTAAGATGTACTCTGATATCATTATTTTTCTTTTTGTCGAAACGCGTAAATGCTAATAAAGGTCTTAGAAATTTCATTTGTGCAGTTTCCAATCTTTGTTTGTTTCTTTGTTTGAATATCCAGGTTTCACTCCCATATTAAATTCTGCTTTGGCTGTAATGTTATGTAATCTTAGTAGTGTTTCTTTCGCCATTTGCTTTCCAAATCTTCTTCTAATTATTCCATTCATTCTGTTGTATGTCAGTACGTTTGATATCATGTTTGCCTCATCGTTATAAATGAAATTATGTTTCCCAAATATTTAAACTCTAATACTTGTTCTATTATTTTCCCATTAATTACAATTTTTACTCTTTATATTTGTTTGGTCCTGAAGGAGGAGTGAGACATGATACTGTAGGTCCGTTTTTTGAGGGATTTCCTCACTCCGGGATGAGATGTGATCTCGATATTTCGGCCCCGTGCCTCGGGCCTTCTTCGGGAGATGTAACAGTTTTTGAATTCGAGGAGACCGTTGCCGCTGCTCCCGCAATCCCTCCCCCACGCAATTAAGAAATTGTCCCCAGGACTCTTCCCCTTCCTTTTCCTCCCACCCCCTCTGCTTCTCAGTGCAAACAACATTCTCTCGGAATCAGACACGATGAACAACTCAACCGAGGATCTAACGACGAAAGTCGTTCATTATGCGCTCACCTTCATGTGATTGACTTCTAAAACATCTCCCGAAGAAGGCCCGAGGCACGGGGCCGAAATATCGAGATCACATCTCATCCCGGAGTGAGGAAATCCCTCAAAAAACGGACCTACAGTGTCTTTATATTTGTTTTCCACACATTGCCATAGATTTTGTTTTTAATTCCAAAATTTTCATTTTATTTTTTTTTCAGATGGTATTTAGATGATTTGCTCCAATTTGAAGGCGCAAAATTTACCTGAGAAGTGTTGAAAAGTCGCCCGCGTCGTACATTACTCAATCATTTAAAAAAAAAAATTCTCCGAAAATTTGCCGCCCCCTTAAATTCGCCGTCCTGGGCCTAAATCCGGGCCTGCTTCTATGTTTATATTAACTGTTCATTTCTTATTTAATACGTTTCTTCTATTAAATTCCCTTCACATCGTTTGATGTCTAGAATTCTTTATTTTCTTACCTCTGCTGTTATTCTCCTTATTTTGGGGTTCCTTGATTATCCTGGTTCATACCTAAAGACAATTCTTATCAATTTGATAATGCTTATCCATTATCTTAACTTAAGTCCAAAATTATTCATTTACAAATATCTCATTCGTATTTTGGGTTTGTCTTGCTAACTTTCTTATGTTCTTATTTTATAATTCCCACGAAGTTCATCTCTTTTTTTCCTTGTTTCCTCTGCAAACTCTTCAGAAGAAAAGCATGTTCGTCTTTTTAATTTTTCTCTATTCTTTTATACTAAACTAGTCTTGTTTACATAGCATAAAAAAGCCTTTATTTATTTAGTAAATTAATATCGAGATCGGAAAATACACGAGTTCCCAGCTTTTGGCCTTCTCCGAATAACTGAGATGTATTGCGGGTTGGCGCCACACACCTAGATATCGATAAGACAACTTTAAATCCTCATTACTCCCTATCCCGTGGGAATTTCGAAAAATCCGGCCTTATTCCTTGTCTACATCATAAAGGGAACATTCCAGCTGTGCAACATACATCTGTGCAACATTTCAGCTTTCTAGGTCCAAAGGTTTGGACTGGGCGTTGATAAGTCAGTGAGTGAGTGAGTGAGTGAGTCAGAACTTCTCTTTTTGTATAGGTAGACTAGACGGGTACCGTTGCTTCGGTCCGAAACCCTTGCATACATAGCATTAAAAAAAAACTTTTATTTATTTAGCAAATTATGATTGAGATCGGAGAATATACGACTTCCCAGCCCATTGTGGCCTTTTCCACTTAACTTAGGTGTATTGCGGGTTGGCACCACAGACCTGGGTTTGTCATCACACACTTCATGGTCAGTTTGCCAGATTATTTCCTATCCCCTGGGATTTTCGAAAAATCCGGCCTTATTCCTTGTCGACATCATAAAGGGAACCTCTGTGCAAAATTTCAGCTTTCTAGGTCCAAGGGTTTGGGGTAGGCGTTGATGAGTCAGTCAGTGAGGGAGTCAGGAATTTTCTTTTTATATAGGTAGACTTTTATGAATTTTGTTTTGTTAAACTCATTGATTAGTTCTTCATAGATTATATTTGGATCTGTCATTTTCTCCTTTTCAACCCTTGTTATCCGAGATTCGTTCTTTACATATTATTCCTGGTGTTTCGATATCATGCTTATTTATGAAAATATGATCTACATTTGTTTTCGTTTTTCCATGAATTGTACAGTTGTTTCTTGTTGTTCCGTAAAGATAATTTTTGAAACCCTTTTTTCACATAAATTTTAGGTATTTCTGTAGGCTACTGCATTGTTTTTATTCATGTTGAAAAGATCTACATTTATATCGCCAATTAGTATAGTTGGACAGTTGTTTAATATATTTTTATTTTTTTATGAATAGATTCCCTAATTCTTCAGAAAATTTACCTTCCTTTGTGCTTTGTTGGTTTATGTAGGGCTAAAATGTTAATATTTTGTGTTTGAAAACACAAACACATTTTTGATAACGAAACATATTACCGTATTGTCCGGCGTATAAGACGACTGGGCGTATAAGACGACCCCCAATTTTTCCAATTAAAATATAGAGTTTGGGATATGCTCGCCGTATAAGACTACCCCTCTTCCAATGCACACCAAATAAAAATTAAAAAAACATCAGATTTGATTTCAATATGGTAATTTTAATTCAAATGCTTATGACATGCAGATACTTAGCAGGAAAACTGTCACTTATAAACATAACGCTGTTTGTAAACATAAAACAGCGCAAGTGGATTACACTTTTCCTTTAAAAGCCTTCAAAATCCTCCTGTTCGTCATCTGATATCATAAGTACATCAATGACATCTTGTGATACATTTGTAAGGCAGTCATCGTATAGATCAGTGGTGCCAACCTTAAGCATACCATGCCCCAATTTTTTCACAGACGAGTTCAGTTGCACCACACAACTCAATTTCAACAACCACAAAAAAAAAAAAAAAGAACGACAATCCTATTTTAACAAACAAAAAAAAAACGACAATTCTATTTTAATAGCCAAAAAAAAGCACAATCTTATTTTGACAACCAAAAGAATGCAATGCGCCACTTGTTATCATCCAATGCGCCACGGTTTGGCCACCCCTGGTATAGATCCACTTCCGTATCAGATGGTGTGGTCCTATACCATATGCGGCGACCGCAGATTTTCCAGTCCGGCTCGGAAATTTCAGCACCCGGCATATAAGACGACCCCCGACTTTTGAGAAGATTTTCCTGGTTTAAAAAGTCGTCTTATACGCCAGACAATACGGTAGGTTTTCTTACAACGCTTAATGATAAATAATGTGTTTTGTGAAAATTCTTGAATCATTTTCCAAACGATTTCCTTGCTACGACGTTTTAGTAATTTATAATTTAACATTTTGCTTATAGAATGACAGACAGAATAAACTTTTTTTATAATATACGTTTTTATAATATATAATAATAATAGCCGGGTATCGTCGCTCCGCTCCGGAACCCTTCCATATATAGCATTCAAAAAACAAATTTTATTTATTCAGCAAATTAATGTTGCGATCGTCGGAGAATATATAACTTCCCAGCCCATTGTGGCTTCTCCGAATAACTCGAATGTATTGCGGGGCGGCGTCAGACACCGAAAATTCACATTTATGCATGTATCTTGCAAACGCTGAAGCGTTTGTGAATAAGTGATACATCGTTCGATAGAACTTTCAAGTACCAACATTTTCTCAATATAATGTTCTCTCCCATCTTTTATATTTTTCGTTTAAATTGAGAAAAAGTCAAAATTTGACCTTTAAAAGGCTTTCCATCTTGGAAACCAAAAACTTTTTTCGAAAGATTTTTGTAGCATTTTGTTTGTCTTAAAAAGATCTATATTTTATTCATTTACATGACCAATCTATCTCTTATAGTCACAAAATTGGAAAAACGTAAAGTCTTACGAAGACAGAATAGCGCTTTTATAATATAAGATATGTTTCTCTCCGCTCAATAAATTTTATTAAATCGGTCTGAATCCTTCTTTTTTTTTTTAAGCCTTTCTACCCTCTGATTACTCCAATTGTTTTTGGAGAAATCTTCAACTTATTTATTTATAAATTCATTACTATTTCTTGTTTTTCCTTCCAATGTTTCCTTTTTTTTCTCTTTTACAATTAAAAAAAGTAATAACTTCAACTTTTTTACCTTATTTAATATCTATTAGTTCTCGTACCGGAATGAAATTATATAAATTACATTAATTTTGAAAAATTCAGAGGAAGCCAAATGTTCCCCCCCCCCCAAAGCTTTATATGAGATCGCTAAAGTATGGAACCAGCAGATTTTTCAAATTTAATTAAACTTTATTGTTTACTCTAGTGCGAAAATTAAATGACAAAAAATTAAAAAGAAACGTTCTTAAAATTTGTCAGATTAATTTGTTTATTTCATTGTTTCTATACCTCTTCTTTAATGGGATTACCATAACCCATCTTAAGATTTCGCAATTGTAAAATGCATTGAAGAATATTACATACACAATATTTTGTATATTAAGTAAAACTGTAATGCTATTTTTTGAAAACAGTAACCAACCTTGAGCTACATGTTTATGATAATTCCGTTATGTAAGTCCTATCAGAACAGACAATTTGTATCGTTATCTGACATTCTTTTCTGATCCTTCAAACACATTTTATAAAAATATTCGATTTCGGATTTCATAATCGCTATAGATGATCAGAGATCCTTTCAGGAAGTGATTGTTGAAATGAAGAGCTGATTAATTGATAGTAGAAAAAGTACTTGACAAGGGCTGCGGATACATAACAATTTAACGTGGTTTTACGTCTATAATACAAGTTGTAGAATTCAGAATATTAATGATATTGAAAAGCATTTTTCACCGACTCTTACCCCAATTCATGAAAAAAAATACGGATTTCCATTTCAAAAGCACTGATCAAGCCTTATTAGAAATAAGTTGAAACTATTTGTTTTTATCTAACAAGTAAGTTTTTTACGTTACGACATTATATTAATCTTATGACATTATTATATTATTATTTTTCAAAAAATTGTTTAAGCTAAGCAAAATAAAAATTTGCTAAAACACATATTGAAAAGGTTGAAAATGGGAAGAGACAAACTAGTTTCGAAGCTTTTGCAAGCGCCTTCATAAACATCTAATAACAAGAAGCAAGAAGAATCGATATGTAAGAGTGTTTCAACCAATCACAACCAGAATATGTCAAGATCAACTCGATGGCAGGTGAGAACTCAATAAACAGTATGCAAAGAAATGCAAATTAATGGCCCAGCCAATGGGTTAGGGTTTCGTTCATAAACGGAAAACGGGGGTTCAACAAAACAAATAAAGTGAGGAAAAAAATACTTTTCAGTCTTAACTTGTGAAAAGCTGCTTGTTCAATGGATAACTTATTGTTGTTTGGTGTCTTTAACAAAATCAGCAAGGATTCTTTAAACTTCCTTAAATTAATGTCATCCACCTCCCTACCAAAATGGTCGGCTTATCCGTATTTAAAGAGTGTCCAGTGTTGTAACAATGTTCAACCGTATTTTACGCAATATTTTTATGGCGTTGGCGTGTTTCTTCGTGCGGATAATTGTGGTAAATGTAAAAGAAAAAAGACATATATTTACCATATTAACATGCGAAATGTGTGTTATGAATAATTTATCAAAAATCATTTTTTTTTCAACCGAGAGGCATCGGTCAAAAATTAATCATGAACGGCAACAAAAGAAGAATTATTGATGAAGTTTTTTTGTGTTGTATTAGTGCATAGCGCGTTCAAGCAATTCTAGTTGTGTGTGCAATCTGGGAAGAGAAAAAAAGGCCTGTATGCAGTTCCCGTTTCCAAAAGTTTGAATGGATAATAGTTTTATCAAAAGATTAACAAAATCACTTAAAGCTCTTATCAAAAAAAGGGAATCATCTCGACTCCAATAGCAGAATGAAGAAAAGAGACTGTTTCAGGTGAAAGCCAGAACTGTGATATCCATTGAATTGTTTGATTACTTTAATGAAATATGCAGTGTTGATAACTAAGCCTAAAGGACCGTTAAGAATAACGATAAATCTAAATTTGAGAAGATTTAACCCAATATAAGTTTCTAATAGACAGTGCATATTCTAACAATGTTAGTTGCCAAGCAAATAATGTTCGACAGCATTATAATTTATTTATTTATCTAGATGAATAGTAAGAACCCATTATTTCATCAGTCTTGAAATTATTGCAACCAGTGTTCGAGTTTGTCTCAGTTAACAGTTATAACTTAAATGATTGAGGTACAACAGTCATTCAGCAGCTCTGCAACCCAATAACTGAAAGCTCAATTAGAATAGTGATTATTAGGCGACAGACAGATTTTGTTTTTAACTCTTATAGCTAATCATTATTTAATAATTCTCACAGTATCTAGGGCACTGCCGGTATCCCCAATTTAAATACAGTCGTGGCCATGACATGTGATTGCATAAACGCAGTTATTTAACTTATCATTTAATAATTTCTATACATACATATCAAGTCAAATTTTATATGTTTCTATGTTCTTTATACAATGTTACATCGTTTGACTGTTGGAACCAAATATTGAGATGGTACTCTTTTACTATGGAACATGTAGGGTATTGATATCAATAATAGAGCCATACATCCGATTAATCACTAAACAATTTATAAACATAAAAGAAAGTACAACGTTTCACTGCCGAGAGACAGCCTTCTCAAGTGAGGAAATATACAATTGTAAGGTCAATTTATATAGAAATTTATTACGACGAATACAAAGAACAAATGCGCATGTAGGGTATCTTGGTTAAACATTCCCAATGGGGTGGAAAGGGATGAAATAGGACCTACACAAACATTGTTCTGCAACAATTGGAACAATTGAAGGTTTGATGTGAAAGGGTTTTGGAGAAGGGGAGAACCAGAATTTTCACCCCATTCCACCCCCGGCAACGCGGAGAACTTTCTATAAAACTATATTTTCCCATCATTCAGAAAAAGGAAAATGCATAAGTTACATTTCAATTGGAACTGAAATATAAAATTTGAAAAAAAATATATTTCGTTAGCAATTATGATTATCAAATATTAACACTATTTCAACAATAATTTCTTAAATTAAGTTGTGATCTTAATCCATTGGAAAATGTAATAAACAACAAAGCATAAAATGAGGAAATGATATTTAATTTGATCACTTTTTTTTTTGAATTCATGCTAACTTTTATTTATTATTCATTTTCTAATATACAGTATATTGTATTTTTTTGTAATCATGCTTATAGAATAAAATTTGAGATAAAATTTAACCTGAATTAAAAACCTTTTTTATCATAAAAATCCAATGACTAATGAAAGTTATGAATATTACCTTTAGCTGGGATGCAATGCACCGCTGGGATACCAATCACCGTATTTGATCCAACTCTTTATTTCCAATGACTTCACATGAAAAGGAAATTACGTGAGCTCCTCGGGTGAAAAACATTTTTACCCTTTTTTCTTGAAAAGCTTCTAATGTGCTTTTATCAGTTTTCCTATAAACGTTTTTCAGTAAAGAAAAACGGATATCCACTTCCTTGCTTTTTTCTTTTGAATAAAATTCTTTTATTTTTTAGAATTTTTTTTTGTTGCCTGCTGTGTCACACTTTAATGCATAAAGATTTGCGTGTGGGTTTATGAGTAACATTTGTTTGTACAACTTATAAATACTGAGTCTTGATATTCATTAATTCTCTTTTTTTTAATAGACGTTCCATCATGAACTGCAAACTTCTCCTCGCAATTGCTACGTTGTCGATCCTGTTTGTAGTCGCCACAAGTGACGGTGACGGTGAAGGTGGCGGTGGCGGCAAGAAAGGAGAATGGATGAAAAAGATGAAAGCCAAACGTGAGGTATGCTAAAACTAGCCAAAAAATTGTTTTCTTTACAATGTTCTTGAAATTTTCTTTTTTTAAAATTTTGTTTTAGTTTTTTTAAGTGATGATATCGATTGAAATTCTTCTTCATATTTATTCTTCGTGCTCCAGCCATTAGACCTGCACTTCCTTAATAATTTTCTTCTATCTTCTTCTATCTGAGGCAACCTATTTACAACTTTTTATACTTGCAGTTGTTGTTTTGTTTTATTTGTTTTTATTTTGGTTTTTTAAGCCGTCAGAATGATTTAAATGAAAAGTCTGAATTTAATTTTAGATTATGATAACTGTCTAACATAATGACAAATAAAAATAAGTCAATTCAGTTTCGCAGTAAACACAAAATCAAGCAAATTTGCACCATTTTGTAGCATCCGGGCGTCTCGTAGTAAGTGGTGAAAGGCCATCATAACCTGGAGTAGACACAGTGGGTAAAGGTTATTAGCCTACATTTATTCTCAGCAGAGTCGATTCAGTAGAGACTGACCCAAATTTTGTCCAGATACCACTTTTCTCATCCGGCCACATAAAACTGGATGTGGCCTGGAACGGAACTTAAGGCTATGGACCCAAACTTATGGACCCAAACTATGCGAAATCAAGGACCCAAGCACATATGCAGACATACACGTTCAAACAATCTAATACCTTCTCAGACACCCATCTCATTGTTCAGATAAAAGTAAATACAGTTTAATATTTTAAGGATAAGTATTTGAGGATCACAGAACTACTTGAAGTAGTACAAAAGTTAATGCAACACAAAGAAATTAGACTTAAGATTAAGACCTATCTAAGCAAATATCGAATTAAATTTTGACAAATAGTTGAGGTGTTCCTAACTGTAATATTTTACACTATCAAGCAAATATCCAAATATAGAATTTCAAAGTATATTTCACTGTGATTTTTATTATTTTTTTTTTCTGTTCCAGGAATTTATGAAGGACGCCTGTTCGGTAAGTTTTCATTTTTTCTTTAATTTTTAGAAATGTACAGACATAATTAACAAATAAAATAAAGTACTCTGTTCAAATACTGAAAGTAAGTAATAGTCGAATAGTAGTTACCATGGCAGCATTAGTCTCTAATTCTTCGAAAGGTTTGATTCCCAATACTATCAATATTGATTTAATTGTTTTTCCATTTTCATTGATTTTAATTTTTGTTTTTAAGTATCCGTAACTGTTCTTTTTTTATGTGATCTTTAGGCATAGCGTATATTAATCATAACATATATTACTTGTTTTAATTTTTTCTTTTATTTTTAGAAATGTACAGACATAATTAACAAATAAATTAATACAAATCTCAATAATACAATTATTACGGATTTAAAATGTGTGGTGATTATAATTAAGAATATATATGGCAAAGCTGAGCATGGCGACGATTAAGGAATATTTTATTTACTTTGTTTAAAAAAGAAGTATTCATGTGGCAAAGGAAAAATAACCTTGCATTACTGCATAGCATCACGATAAAGATAGCATATACATGTCGTTGACTTTAAAACAAGTATAATCCCGAAAATCTGAGCTCACAAATAAATGTTCCAATTGTTCCTTTATGCACATTTCACATGTCAGTATACCTTTACTTTTTTTTTTGCAATACCAAAATTGCTGCAACGGTTACCAAAAGCACACTTGTTGCTTTTCTTTTTGCTGCCGCATGCAAGAATGTAAACTGGAAAAAATCACAACACAATACCACGGTATTGCTTCACTGTTTTCACTATTTCACTCTTTATTTATATTTTTGGAAGAATGGATAATTCATGTTACGTAATCAGAATTTTAATTATCCACAAAATGTATACAAAATGTATTTTCATACATTTTTGGTTTTCATTGTTCTAAATACCTTTCTTTCAAAGTAACTTGGTTACTTCACTGCGTTGCTATGTATTGTTTCATCTGTGCTTATTATCAATAATATTTCAGCATGGTTTTAATTAACTATATAAAATTTAGTCCCGTTAATTTATAGTTCATTCCCTATTTAACACAGGGTTAATTGCAGAAAGTGTTTTTAACAGCGGTATTTTTAGATAATAATCGAAATATGTATTGATTGTACAACATATAGTTAGATCCTTATCGTCTTTAATTTAATAATCTAATAAAAAACAGTAAAAAAAAATACTATTACATTTTAGTCAACTACAGGGCATTCGCAGCAATTAAGTAAATAAAGTTAAACGTAAGAAAGAGTATGGAACCTCCAAATCCATAAACAATATAATAAATATATATTAAAAAGTAAAATAAAGAAATTCAAGTGCTGATATTCCTCCGCTATCAATGAAGTTACTGTTCGCATGAAAATAAAAAAGCGCATTTAAATACATAAGTAAGAATGGGTGAGACCAAGTGTTTATAAGTTAACATCCCAGAACACCTATTTTTCGCTTTATTAGCGATTATCAGATGGAGTAGTCATTCGTAAACAATTAGGTCTCAATATAGAAGTCAACAGGAATAATCGTAAGAGCGAGCATGGAACCCACCAAATCTAAAAAACAACTCAATAATTATATATTAAAAAGTAAAATAAAAAAGTTCATGTGTTGGCATTCCGCCAGCCTTAGTGAATTTTCTGGTGTTGCTCGTTGTTCACTGGTGACTACTCCAGCTGATGATCACCAATTGGTCTGACATGTTGTTGCTTAAATAAAGCTGTTAAGATATTTCACTGCAGTCCTACTGGGCTCACTGGTGAGATACGACATCGTACAGTTTATGACCAACTGGACTAAGTTAAAAGACGGGTGTCAGCTCGACGTTTACCGTCTTTAATGGGTTCCGGGAAAGGAACTCTTCTATTCTGCAGAGGTGCTTGGTATATCCTGAAGGAAAATTCAGACCTATGCGGAAGATCGGATCCTCCAGCCCACAATCAAGTGGCTTACTACTGGGCTACTGCTGACAATTATGAATTAAAATGTCGAAAAGTAATGAAGAAAATACATAATACTTAAAAATAATAAAATCTATCCATGATATTTTTCTTAATTTTATAATCGTTAAAATAAATAGCATATTTGTCGATTAAAAACATAAGGTAGGGGGGCCCATATATTGCCTACGTTCCTAATATCGCATACCGGGGTTGCTCCGTGATTAGTGCTGTAAGCCAATGACCAATACCGGAACTACGGAGCATTCTCCTTAGGTAGTTGTGTGTGGAAGCCAGACGGAACTGTGTTTTGTTTTCTTTGTTGTGTGCTGTTTTCCTGATTTTCGAGGACGGTGAGTTAATAAACATGTTTCATTACTTTCAGTGTAATAAATAAGGTTCAAGTGATATGGTTTTATTATTTGAGGCATTGATAGTAACTGTAACAGGCTATATTCAGGAGTAGTTCGTTTCTGGATGTGCGATCCGATTCTGAGGTTAGAGGCCGCCATCTTTAAGACTTAGGTAGTTCCCAATATCGCCCACTGGAGTGTTCTTAATATCGTCCTGGGCGATATTACGAACACTTTCTAACTGGATTTTGTTTTCTTTCAGATGTCACATAGAAAGACATGGGACAAGGTTAAAATGAAAGAGGCGGTAACAGCAGTACGGAATAAAGAGATGGGGCTCTTAAAAGCATCGAAAACTTTTCATGTACCTAGATCTTCATTAAAAGACTATGTAAAAAAAAACCCAAAGATGAGCTTAAAAAAATACCTGACGAGCCTCTAGGCAGAAGGCCTGTTTTATCTGCTAAGATAGAAAATGAATTAGTTGAATATTGTTTACAAATGGATAAAACCTATTATGGACTTATGGCAAAAGACGTGAAAAGGATGGCATTTCAACTTGCTAAAAGAAATAATATTCCCCATCCATTTTCAGAAAAAACAAAAAGTGCAGATAGGAAGTGGCTTCGTCTCTTTTTCAAGAGACACCCTGCCTTGTCACTTAGGAAACCTCAACCGCTTTCTTTAGCACGAATTATGGAATTCTCGCCAGAGAATGTAAAACAGTTCTTTGATATCCTTAAACCTGAATTAGAGCGAGTAAATTTTCTTTCAACCCGAGTTTTTAACGTTGACGAGACTGGAGTGACCAGTGTTCGACACAAGAGTATGAAAGTTATTTCCCTGAAAGGAAAACGGGAAATCCATAAACTCTCTTCAGCAGAACGAGGTCGACTTGTAACCATCGTGACCCGTATGTCAGCTGCTGGTAACTTTGTACCACCAATCATCGTGTTCCATAGGAAAAGGATGAAGAACGAACACATGGTTGGAGCTCCTCCTGGAAGTATATCAGGATGCCATCCCTCAGGATGGATTCAAACAGATCTCCTTACCAAGTGGATGAATCATTTTATTTACGTTAAACCCATACGTTAAACCCACGAAGGAAGATCCTGTAGTCCTTATCCTAGATGGCCATACCACTCACATTCGCAACATTGATGTCATTGACCTTGCCCGTACATCTTTTGTCTCTTTGGTGTGCCTTCCCCCCATTCTTCTAATCACATGCAGCCACTAGACAAAACGTTCATGAAGGTCTTCAAAACCTACTACGCTCAAGAGGTTGAAAACTGGCTGGCTATACATCCGTTCCGCGCTATAACAGTTTATCAAGTAGGAGACCTGGTAGGAAAGGCCTACATGAGAACAGCTACAATGGGAGTTGCTATGCAGGGTTTTATGGCGACAGGAATTCTGTCTTTTAATCCAAACATTTTTACAGACGCACATTTCTTACAGCACCAACAAGGTGTGGCTCAAGAAGAGGAGCAGCCAACAAACAATCAAGAAGAGCCAAATTCTCCAACAGCCCGATCTTCCGATCCATCAACAACTGTGTCTCCAAAAGACATTCGCCCAATTCCCACCCTCACACTTCCCTCGACATCAAACCCTCGAGCCGGATCGGCTGGTCTTGTCAGCGGTTCCTCTTTCAAAAACACCCTCCTAGCGAACTTGAATAAGAAACAAAGGGGGAAAGCTCTCTCATTTGAAGGTCCGTCTGCCTCA
The DNA here is from genome assembly GCA_023159025.1 of Thereuonema tuberculata. NCBI lineage: Eukaryota > Metazoa > Arthropoda > Chilopoda > Scutigeromorpha > Scutigeridae > Thereuonema > Thereuonema tuberculata. Next base: position 51,310,670 of record JAFIDM010004315.1, on the reverse strand, counting down.
GGAAAAAGAACAGGCAAAGCTTTGAAGAAGCCACCAGCCCCAAAAAGACGAAAAACTGCAAAACGAAAGGAAATTTCTTCATCATCCGAAGACGAAGAAGAACCTGCATATGTCTCAACTGATGACAACGATAGCAGTTGTGATGACGAAGATAATGATGCCACATGTTCTGTTTGTAAAGGATTGTACTCAAACGATTGTCATGGAGAAACTTGGTTAAAGTGTGTGATATGTTAAAAATGGTTTCACGAAAAATGTGATGAAAGGAAAATTAAGAAAACTAAAAGTGACGTTTGTGTAGAATGCTCCTAAATTTTTTCTTTGCATTTTGATTTAGTCTTTTCGTCCTTGAGGAACACAATCTCATATTATTTTTAATTTTGTATTATCTTAATTTTCACAATAAATACATAAAGTATCATTTGTAACATAAGTTATACTTTATTGAAACCCATTTTAGCCGTAGGCGATATTAGGAACATAGAGTGGGCGATATTGGGAACAGATATTTTTAATTCAAAAAATTATCTGGTCGCCAACAATTATTTTTTCCCGATGTTAACATAATGTGCTTGTGTTGTAATTCAGTTTATTCTTAGATAACATTCTAGATGAAGATTAAAACTACTTTTAGACCAATAACTCATGTTTGTGCACTCTGACATAAAAAACTGCTTACATGGGCGATATTTGGGCCCCCTACCTTACAATTTATTTATTGATGATATTTAAGAAAAACACCAGTCCAGTTTTACCTTTAAGTTGGTGTTTTTAGCATAGGTTTCTATGGATGGAATTCACCGACGACTCCAAATACGGGTGACGCCCCCAGTAAACAATGGAAAGTGCGTTTAGATACCATCCACCTATTTCTATTATTATTCTTCATTGTAATTGAAGATAGTATAAAATCGTTCTAGGACAACTTCGTTAAAAGAGAGATGCCTGTAATCATCTACTTCTGGTTTAAGAAGAATATAAAATTTCATTAAGACATTTTCTTTATTTTTTTTTTTACAAATAGATTTTACCAAACTTTTTTTCTTTCCAGGAAAATGAAGAATGTGTGAAATGTTTACAAGATGAACACTCGAAGAAAATGCAGAAAATGAACGAAGGTGGAAAAAGTGGAAAAAAATTTGAGTTTAATGTAGATGAGGTAATTATGATAAAATCATTATTATAGAAAAACTATTACAGGAAGAATAGATTCTTCAGGTCTATTGATTACAAAAAATTGTACGTTCTTCTTAGTCACCTATTTGTACTTTTAAAAAAATATACTTAAAAAAAATATCTCTGACGTGCATCTACCGGGTAAGTACATTTCCCAAAGGCAACCATCTTGAGTTTGTGAATAGTGTTTGCTAATAATATTTTAATAATAAAGTTTGATATTCAGCCATCCGAAATTAGTTTTAGCTAAAGCAAGTTTTATCTGAAAAGCCCAAAATTTACGGAAGTTATTCACGTCACAGATCATGTCCCAATTCTATGCCGCGTAAAATCCCGTGAACAACCGTATCGACTTTGTTATTACTTATCGATAGTTACACCAACGCCCTTAAAGCTGCAGAAAGTTTTGTGGCAAAAGATGTAAAAACAACATCAGGATAATGGTTTGAAGATAGGAAATACGTCAAAAAGTTGAAATTTCTATCGGCCTCCATTTTGAAACGGGTGATCCGATTTGGCTGAAATACAATACCAGCTGAATCCTTAAGGGAACCTAGCACCCATAAAAGATTTGTCTCAAAAACTCAAAATTTACAGCAGTTATATACGTCACAACTTTGAGGTCATGTCCCACTTTAAAGGCCCGCCTCTTAAAAATTCATGAGATGATTTCGAGTTTTTTTGATGCCTATTTGTAGTTCAACCAATGCCCTAAAATCTCTGAGAAGTTTGTGGCAACAACTTGACTAAAATATTTTGAAAATAGGAAAAATCGTCAAAATGTATATATATATCGTGGGAAGACAATATTTTCGTCTAATTTGAATGCCATATATATTCGTGACCTATGATCCATAATCGATGTTTATCACGAGGTCCCGGAGTCATCTGTTCAAGTCGCGGAGAACGCAACTGTGTGTTGTCCTTTGGAAAATACACAATAAAATTCTAATTTATACAAAAAATTCAAAGATTAGAAAATTTTAGTCCATCTCAAACCTTCAACTTAAAACTATATCTACTTACATTGCTGTAAACGTTTAATTATTTATTTATCCCATTAAAGGGAATTTTTTAAAAATATATTAAATGCATTATTTCGATATAAGTGACCAACTTTGAGTTCTACGAACATTACAACATTTATTAAATAAAATTTTTGAATGTTTGTAGTTTACATAACTTCCATGTTTGACATTTAATCTTGAGGAAATGTGTTCGACTTTTATTAATTAGTAAATCTAATTAGTTTATTAGATTTATTATATATAATTTATTATATTATATTTATTATTTTTAATTTATTATATTATTTAATATATTTATTTTAAATAATAATTAATAACAGATAATGATTAAAGAGCGCCGTTGTAATCTAACAATAGTCCGTCAGTCAGACTTTGACTACATAATGCAAACACTTATTTGCCATAAATGTGTGTTAGCTTAGCTGAGATATGAACTAAGACAATCAGCCAATTGGATCACATCGAGTTTAATTTTGATTCACGTTGTTCTTTTTATTCTGTAAAAAGTTTTTCTAATATAAAATCTGTTTTCCTCAACCTAACACAGCAACAATTCCATTTTATTTCATCAGTTGGTTAACTGATTTTTTTGTCTAAAAGGGATGCTTTTAAAACATTCACATTCCTTTTTACATAATTTCTAGATTTCCTTTAAAGGAATATCGGAGGGACAATAAGTGAATATAATTCTGTGCTAAAGCATAAAGGGCAACCCATTATAATAAAATAATAACATTGCGGACATTGAGAAAAAAAAAAGATTTGATGAAAAAAAAAAACACATACGCACACAAAAAAGTAGAAATGTGGATTCGAGTACGTCTCATTAAGCATCAAACTACAGCTAATAACAAAAATGGGACAGTTGCATTTTTAACATTTAAGCTAAGAGCCGAAATCCAATGACTACAATGCAAAATATCTCGAACAAAAGGGGTGTTGGCCCCTCAAAATACCCCAATTCTACGGTGTTTGGACCTCTGAACACGATGGTGAAATCCGTTTGTCGATCCAACTTTCCGTTCGAGAGTAGATAGGGATGGACAGACACGGACGAACGGACAGGACAAACGCAATAGCTACCGATTTTGGTCGCTATCACAATAGCTCCCAAATGATCACTAAAAAAGAAAAAGAAAAAGGTTTTTTTAGAGATCTCCCAAAAGTTAATCCTACTCTATGAACATTTGAGATTAAAGTGTATTTTGATAAAATACAAACAAAGTTGTAGGAAAACAGAGAATAATTACTAAGGATTTAATTAAACTTATTCTAAATTTTCATCTTTTAGTGTAAAACAGAAGCCAAAACAATTGCAGACACCTGCAAAGCTGATCAGGTATATTTGAATTTTGAATACCTTTATTTAAAGGTTTGCTAATATTTTTCATGTAAATAAAGCTAGGAGAAATAAACTAAACCAGTAAATTCAATTTAATTCACTAGCTAATTCCTGGAAAAATATCTACGCTAACATATACAATTTATAACATTTCGCGCTCCTTAAAGTAGCAACTTCAAAATATCGCCGAAAAAATCAGTTATTTTAAAACAGTCTTGCCATTTTTAAAGAAAAGGAATATAAAAGTGAAAAAAGCAATTGTTATAAATTTTAATTCTTATAAATTAATAATTGAATTATTGAATCTGGTTTTTTTGAACCTTTAAAGTATAATATCAAGTTATCTTCCTCATATATACAAAGAAATCTCAATTAGAATTAAGATTTTTTTAAATCAGTATTTTTAAATGTTTCTTTCTAATTACAGTACATGCACTATTAATAAACAAATGAAAAGATTTTATTGGTAAATTGTAATAGTAAACTCACCCTGTTATAATATGCAATGACTTCAAAAAATAGCAATAGATTTTCTAAAAATGGCTATTATTAAAGTCGCTAACAGGCCTATGCTTTTTAGTATTTATGTGGTGGATTTATGAAGAATTTTTTAATGTCCTTGTTTTGTATGTTTTGTATTTGAATGTATGTTTTCGTGTCATTTCATTTCAATTACTTAATATTTTTTGTTTAAACGTTTTATAGGGAAAATGCGAAGCAAAGTGTGAAGAAATTGGAGAAATGATGAAAACATGGAAAGCAAAGAAAGGTGGAGAAAAATAATTACAAATTCCTAAGTCTTTAACGTAGACAATCTATGTATCGAATGAAAATTTAAAGCAATAAAATAAAAAAAAAATGCAAAAAAAAAGTTTCTTTATTTTAGAACATTATACTATTTATGAAATATTACAATGTTTAGTTTATAAAACTTTACAAGAATTACTCAGAAGCATAGTTGTTCAACGTAAGTAATTTTAGTCTAGAAAATCGTCCTAAGCCAACTCAAGATCACTTGTTGATTCACTACAAACTCATAAATAATGAAGACTAATAAAGCACTCTTTTAAAACATGAAAAAATTAAAAACGTACAAAGTATTGACATGTTTCAGATACCCGCTAAAACGGTATCTATCTTCAGAACAAAACACAAAGGCAATAAACCCACAATAAGGTAATAATCTCACAAGAATCCCAAAAGAAAGCCACAATAAGGAAATAAACCCACAATAAACCGAAACACAAAGGTTTATTTCCATTGTGTTTTATTCTGAAGATTGAAATCGTTTTAATGGGCATCTGAAAGTCGTCAATACTTTTTATTTTTTTCATGTATTATTAGTATTCATTATTTGTATTCTTAGCTGCACGTTAAATTATTTTAATAAAATTTACCCTAAAAATCAGTTTATCCGAAAATCTCGTTTAACCGAAACGATTTTTTCGAATATTTTGACAACACACAAAACATTTTTCCAACACTATAATGAACATAAATAGCGTACATAAGAGATTATGCAGCTGTAACTAAATAACTAACTGTATTGATAACATTACTATACAGTAATTAATGTAATTAAAATTAATAACGTATAGGACATGTTTAATATATTCCGGATTATCCGAAACGGATAAAGGGCCTGTCCCATCAAATTCGGATAATCGCGTTTTTAGTGTATATTGTGAATGCATTTCCCTTATGTAATACTCACTTTCTGTATTATACATTTTTCATCGTCTGGGTAATTTTATAACACTGAACATTAAGAAAATACATTAAGAAAATCGTATAAATATAGGTTTTCTGGGGGGGGGGGTTATGACTTAAATACAAGAGCCATATTTTTCGTTTTCAACGCAAGATCTTTTGAATTACCGTTACATTATTGTTAAAAATTAAAAGTGTCCGACAATCCTGACCAATGGGGCCAATGAGGCTGCAGTCCAGCCCGACGCACGGCCTTCCGCCTTTAAGGGAAAGGAACCAGATACCAATCCTTCGTAGGATTGCGTGGATTCTAGGGTCTGTCTGGAGAAGAATACGTTCGCGGATTTAACTCGACTCCTCCAGCCCTCAAATAAAGCCTTTACCTCTTGATAATCGGCCCATACCACATTGTTGAAGCTGCAGAAATCTTCTGATTAAATTGAGTTTGATATTTGAAATTGATAATTGATATTTATTTAATTCAGTAATATAATTAGTAGGGGAAGGTGTTGTACCTTTGACCGATTGTACCTTTGACCACCCTTGATTGTGATGTCATCTATCAGCAAACTTTAAAAGCTTTTCTGTTTAATGTGTAATATTCCCACTATTTGCGTCTGTAAACCTTCAGTAGCAGCTAGATCTTTGACTTGCAAGGAGTGAAAAATATTTTTCCAATTCCATCACCGAAAAGTAAGTATTTTGCAAATGCATGTTTCTTTAATAACATTGTTTTCTTTTGATTGTTATTTTAACAGTAATGAGTAATACATATATGCCTATAGATTAATTGTTAGGACTTTTAAGATGACTGGATTAACCTAAAAATTGTAGCATGGCGTGAAACGTAAGTTTGACTGATGTTGTACCTTTGACCACAGCAGGGCGTTGTTCCTCTGACCAGGTCAAAGGTACAACATTACTTAATAATATGCAAATGTTTTTACTTAGTCATTTTAGCATTATGTAAGATGGAAATTTAAATATTTTTTGCCAAATTATTATTTTTTTTACCAAATCTTATCCAAAGAAAGTAAACAATCGATTGTTTGTCCATGACTTTGAGTCTGATGTTGAATATTCATCAGGGAAAGTGTTTTCGATATTTCAGATGAATGCCTTGAGTTGGAGAAGGAATTAAACTTTGAAAAAGAAGATTTAGTTGAAGAAAGTTATGTCCTTGTCAAACAAATAAACAAACAAACAAACAAAAAAAAAAGAAATAATTTGTGGCCCAAATAAAGGAAACAGCATGTGATTATTTTAAAGTTAAATATTTGAAAAAACTACCGAAGATGGCGAAATTCATCGAAGAAGATAACCAGCTTAACGACATAGAACTACAAGATATTGTGGCCAGGCTACCAAATCAACCACAGCTAACGGCACATCATGACTAAAAGAATGTCTATTTTTTTGGAGATAGACATTGATTTTTCATTGTATAATGTAGAGTAAACGGGCAGAAGTAGGCTACTTAAGCCATTAGAATTTATTTCATGTTTCATTATTCTACTTTGAATTGCATATATTTGCCAAATGTATACTTTTCTGAATAAAAATGTTTATTAAATAACCTGTATCTAATTGTCAGTTTCTACTATCACCTGGCCAAAGGTACAATACCCTCCGGTCAAAGGTACAACACGGTGTTGTACCTTTGACCACGAGGTATAGATTTTCTGTAAAATAAAAATAAAATACTTATACGCAAAATATACGCAATATAATATATTATATTATATAAATATAAAACGCATGCAGTTGATGGCAAGATGCGTGAAGATCACATGTATCCATTCAGGTAAGGATTTACTTGAGTACGAAAAATTGGAAAATTCATTTAGTGAAAACTGGTCAAAGGTACAACACCTTCCCCTATTCGCAAACTTTTCTTTTGACAAATTACGTGAATAACAGAAAATTAAAAAAAAAAAATGTTTAATACAGTAGAATGCATTCAGTTTAAACAGAAAATAAAATCATAGCCAAATTTCAATTAGTTTTCCATGTGAATCTAATTGCATGTTATTAGATTCACATTACTAGAAAGTCACACAATAACATGGAATCTTCAATAATTTAAACAATTCTTATAAAGATTTTTCTCAATTAAATATAAGAGATCTGTAATATAATATACAATTTCTATTCAATTTTTTTTTTTTTATCTGTTGTGGTTCAGCTGACATAATTTTTAAAATTACTACAATTTAATAGCAAACGCTTTGAGAAAGACTTTTGAAAATATAAAGTTAAATTAATAAATTAGTTAATAAATTAATAAATCTAGTTTATACTAAAAAAGGGATTCATTAAATGCAGGACTTTCTTCAATTATAAGCTTTTTCAGGTATATCATTTACAGAGCCGTTTCTACTTGTTCTGCCATCCTTGGCGAGAACTGAAAAATGCCGCCCTCACCATAAAAAAAAAAAAAAAATTTTTGGTTTTTAAACAAAAAAAAAAAAAAAAAACGACAAATCCTATTTTAACAACCAAAAAAAAAAAACGGAATCGTCCTTCGGCCGCCCTAAAATCTTGCCACCCTAGGCGGCCGCCTGGTCTTGCCTAATGGTAGAAACGGCCCTGATCATTTATAATTCACGCTTCCCTCAAGTTTATTAGGGTTGATTGTAGATAGTGGGTACAAAAGGACTTTTAAGTGGGTCATTTTAAGAGGGGATCCGAGGAATAAATGCAGATATAGTTGTTAACACCAGGCCTTTTGGACAAAAATGAACGTAATCATATTTGGAATTCACGTAATAGAAGAAAATATTAAGAAAACAAATAAATTAAGGAGTAAAATTGCTAACTTTGTTTTTTCTTTTTACATATTTTAGTTCACAAATATAAACAATGCACAAGATATAAGGAATTATATTACTATACAACATCATTATTACTTTTAATTTTTTCACGAATTCAGTTCAGTCTTTAAACAAGAGATTCGTTGAGATAATTGCTAATGGAGTAATCGTCACACAGTAATTTTCATTCATTTGTAATAGGAAATTGCCCTTCAATGGCTGAAAGAGATGTACATGCAATGTTTCAATATAAGATATTTCAGATGGAAAAAGATCTTTCGAACATCTGATGAAGTACAATTTTCTATGTTACAAACAATAAGGAATATAATTTTTAAAATTCTGAACAGAGTTATTAACTTCTTTCTTAAATTAAATTTTTATAAAAGTAACTACAGTAGATCCCCGATTATCCGCGGTATTCGGTGGCAAGGGTACCGCGGATAGTGAAAATCGCGGATAACCCTAAAAAAGACTAAAACTGAGGTGTAAACACGAAAAAAAAAATATTTCAGCATTAAAAACTACGTTTTGTTAAACAAAAAACATAATACGCAAAACTATTAAAATATGTACAGTACAACAGAAATCTTTCAGCAGAGCAAGAGCCTGCCACTCATCCACAAATTCCGAGAAGGCCTATAGGATTACGATTTACAATAAACCTGTCAGTAATTTTCGACCTTCGCACTGTAGGGCCTATTGTACTTTCCCTGTTGTTGGCTTGGATTAAAATTGTTTTTTTTGAGGTTCGTATTTAAAAAAAATTTTCGCGGCACTCGCGCGATATTCGGGGCTCTATTGTATTACAAAATTAAGCTTTCAAACTGACAAGCTTTCAAATTGTGATTCATTGTATCTGAAAACAGCTTAAGATGTTGCTTTAAATTGTTTCTCATTTTTGTTTCCTGCGTATTTTTTATGATTATTTTAAAAGATAAAAAAAATAATAATTGTGAATTGTTTAAAGAATGGAAAAAATTATCCTTTTATTTTGTCAATTCTTTACAAAGAATAATTGTCACTTAAGATTTAATTACCATGTTTTTTAATAGAATAAGTTAAGTCTTTAACTTAACTAGAGGTCGAAGTGACCTTGGGGTCGCGGGAGATAAGGCTCCCGGCGTTCCGTGATTCAAGGGAATAAGTTGATGTAGAACGGTCAGCTCGACGCCCGCCAGCCTTTAACTTCCGGGAAACAAACCCATTCAACAGATTGAATGTACATCCAAATGCAGAATATACCACGATGGATGCATTTGATATCCTAGCATGTTTCAGACACACTCGATGTGGATAAGTCTGGGGAGCTGACTCGTCAAGGAAGGGTATGAATTGCTTGGAGATATTGCTGCGAAACGTGTGTGGCCATGCATTATTCTGTTGGAAAATTGCTCTTGGCAGGCGTGACATGAAGTACAAAACAACTGATTTTAGTATTGCTTGCATGTATTGCTGTGCATTTAAAGTTTCTAGAATCACTATAAAAGGGGATATGCAATCATAAGAAATAACTGCCCACACTATTACATCAAAAGTAATGGCTTTGTGGTGCACTCCAATATTGACAGGATTTGAGCGCTATCCAGTCCTCCTCCACACAATGGGATCTTGCCCGTGAGATATGATCTACTCCCGAATGGTTTCTTATTGTGTTAACTAATGAGTCCCCTTCTGCCTTGCAACAGATGACCATGGCATCCAAGTATGGAGGAAGACTGAACAGTGCTCAACTCCTGGTAGTATTGGCAAAAGGCCCACAGCCATTATTTCTCGTGTGAGGAAGTGGGGAGCCATTTCATATGACGGCAGATCTCTCTCAGAGCGATTCTAGGAACTTCAAATTCCTAGCAATACGTGCATGAAACCGTTGTTTTGCCCTCGTGTCACGCCTTCCAGGAACAGTTTTCTAACTGGATAGTGCATTTCCACACACACACACACACACACACACACACACACACACACTGAACACGGTTCCCAGCAATGTCTCCAAGCATTTCATACGCTTTCTTGGCATTCATCTCCCCAGCCTTATCCACATCGATCAAGTCTGAAACTGCTAGGATGTTAAGTGCGTACATCATCGTACATCCGGTATTTAGAACAGCAGTTTCAGCAAGCTTGGAGTGATCTGCCACAAAGCAACATCAGAAGTTTGTTTCAATCTTTGCCATGTCGTATATCAGCATGCATAGCAGCCAGAAGTGAATCAACACAATACTGATAATGTAACAATGACGCTGCTATTGTTAAATTAAAAAATTATTTTCTCACTTTTTATTCCAATTCTCTTCATCAAAATGACATCTATAAATTTTCATAAAAATTGGACGCTTCCTTCATGGTGCTTTTTTTTGTCAAAGAGTTTATTATTCTCTCTTTTTATTCAGAAATTTCGCATTCAATTTCGCAGAGATTATGGGGCGTCTATTTTGGAAGTACTGGAAGAACTTTAAGGACGAGATTGGCTGAACATATTATAGCTTTTAGGAATAAAAAAAGTAGAATTTCTAAACTGGGCAGATCACTGTAAAGAAGAAGGACACAACCGAAATCCAATTGTCAAAATTGAATATGAAATTTCTGAAGAAAAGGAAAGACTCATGATTGAATCATGTTTGATCAATTGCAAAAATTATATTAATAAGGATAAGTTTCTTAAAATGAGTAGTGCATCATTTGGTATTTAATAATTTAATAAGGGGTTAAAGTATTTATGAAAAAAAATAAGTTTTTAGATATTAATGATGTAATGCGAGGAATGCTAGTATTGTTTTTTTATGAAGCATCATTATTATTAACATGTAATTGTTATCATTATTAATAACAATGCTATTGAGTGCGATAATTTTCATTTGTTGACTTGTATCGAAAATGTTATATTTTAGTTCTTATTTGTAATCCTAATGAAATGTAGAGGAAGAACAATAGTCCACTGGTACAACCTGAAGCAGTCCTTCGCAAAGAAGAATGAAATAACGTGGCAATTAAAGGAGCGTTGTTATATGAAGGATTATAACAACAATCATGTTCGATTGGTTTCCCAATCGGTATAGGCAATGTACTGAAATCGCAAGATCGCAAGCGCAACCACAGCACATAGTGTCACTCGTAATGCTATGAATAGGCCATGGAATGCTGGTCTTCAGATCTCCTAATCTGGCTAGAAGATAGACACGGTCTTTGAGATGGCCCTACAGCAAAAGTTGCAAGGTTGAGATCCGGCGATCGTGCTGGCCACATTATACGAATACGGTGACTGATGATTCTGTCGGGGAATCAAGTTTGGGAATCACCTGATTGGTTAAAAGAGAATGCTGGCCAGTACCTGTTCGATGTTCGAAAGATCTTCTTCCATCTGAAATATCTTATATTGCAACATTCCAGGAACATCCTTTCAACCTTTCAAGGGCAATTTTCTATTATAAATGAATGAAAATTACTCAGTGTGGCAATTACTCCATTAGCAATTTTCTCACCGACATCTCTTGTTGATAGACTGAACTGAAAAATTTAAAAGTAACAATGATGTTGTATAGTAATATAATTCCTTATATCTTGTGCATTGTTTATATATGTGAACTCAAATATATAAAAAGAAAAAACAAAGTTATCAATTTTACTCCTTAATTTATTTGTTTTTTTCTATTACGTGAATTCCAAATATGATTACGTCCATTTTTGTCCAAATGGCTTGGTGTTAGCAACTACTGCTTAGCCAGATGAAAGAGACTGGTCACGTGATTTACTGGTTGCTGCCACTTAATTTCTCGGCGTGAAAATAGGGGAGATGAGTATGTACCGACAAGAATAGAAACAAACGACATATAAAGGAGAGATGCATTAAGTGAAAAATTACTGCACAAAATTCAGTTTAAAATTAACGCGAGAATAAAATACACACAGAATAAGAAATTTACTATTTGCAGATCAGTTTCTAATTATTTTCAGAGGGGAGGGCAAGTGTCCAATTTTTTTTTTAATTTAACAAAAAAAATTAATCTACAAAATTTTATTTGGCCAATAATTTATTTATTTATATGTAATTTATTTATTTGTAAGAACAATTCATTTCTCAAAACTGATTTTTTTTGTGATGAAACTTTACTATTTTTAAATCATTTTCTAATTTTTTGAAGGATTTTCAGATAGGGGCAAGTGTCCAAATTTTTTTTTTAGAAATTTAACCAAAAAAAAAATAATCTACAAAATTTTATATGGCCAATTCTTTCACGAATTCTTTTTTGTAAGAACCGTTCATTTCTCAAAATTGATTATTTTTGTGATGAAACTTTACTACTTGTAAATCACTTTCTAATTTTTTCAAGGATTTTCAGAGGGGAGCAAGTGTCCAATTTTTTTTTTAAATTAACCCAAAAAAAAACAAAAAAATTAAAAAACAATTAAAACAAATTTTTTATGGCCAATTCTTTTATGTTTTCGTAAACTACATGTCACAATGCATATTCAGGGTTGTCAGCCTACTTGTTTCCATTTAAAAACTGCAGCCAATTTTCAAATTTTCGCAATTCGCTTTGAAGCACCACATTGCATCAAACTTTCTGCTATTATTACCAACAGAATGTGTATAAAGCAATAAAAATTGGCAAAAGTTCATGAAATTAAGTATAATAGCAGTACACAAAATCTCAGTTCTGAACTAGGCAGTGGGTGACATGGCCTGGATGACCTGGCGTGGAATGACCCCAATGCCATTGAGGACGCGTTTCGGACCATCACAATGGACATGCTCCAATAAATGTCAAGTAGGATGTGGCGGCTCAAGAACTTGTACTGCATGATGGCCAACACACAGACGCATTGGACACTTAATGTGTAAATATTTTCTTAAAATATGACTAATATTAAAGGGTTACAGGAACTTCTCAGCCACCCTATGTATTTTACTCGACTAATTCATTCTGTCAAACTGCAACAAAGCAAGCAGTTAGATTAATAAACTGTTTGCTACCGTGAGCAGTCCTTCCTAGCTGACCAATCAGCACAGTGTTAGCCTTAGTTCTGAAATAGAAAGAACAATCCGTTCTCTCTAACTTTGTTGCATTGTAACTTATCACCTTTCCCTTCTTCTATACTTGCTATATATTTAAATAGCTTTTTCATTATTCTGAACAAGACTGCGCGACTGAGACACAGTAACTTTCTAATTTTTTATTTCTTCTTCTTATGCAAAGTTGGGAAGCAGAACATATCAAAAGTGCAATCACTAATATTCTGCCGAAGTTACTCGAATTTTTAGATGAAGATTGTCCATTTATCTCCAATCCTATCAGGAATGAGAACAAAGCCTTTAGCAAAATGACGATATTATTAAAGAACTAAATGTAATTTAAGATCATCACAGTTAACAACTATTTCTTTTAAGCCAAGTTGATGGTGATATTGATGCAATAAAAACTGATCGTTACAAGAGATACAGTCCCTAGCTTGGTCTTATGGTAGATGTGATAAGAATCTAAAAGAATATGATTATGACAGACTCTTTTGGTGTTTTTTTTTCATACTTATGTCCAAGGTAATCAAGAAATTTAACTTTTCAATTAATCAGGCGTTATTCAAAGCATTAAACTATCTTAGGACTGTCAGTAAGAGTAATAAGTAGCAAGATATTAAGAGTAAAGAGTAGATAGTGGGAGTAAAAATATGTAGGAGTGGATTTCAGATCCAAACAGATCCAGATTTAGAGCTACACTTTAATCTGTAAATCTATGATTGGAGTTTGTGATACAGCAATAAGTATCCGAGTTCCTCAATATAAGGTATATGGCCCAATTATCGCCCATTTATGAAAACCTGCACAAATTCTTGTCATTTATCTTCTCAGTGGCTTCAAACAATTACAATATATCATATTAACCTTCACTTACATGTTCCTGAACCAATTATAGATATAACTATTATTTTTTATTTTTCCTTAATTTTTGTTCTGTCAAGAGACATATTTTGAATGTTGTGAAAGGATTCCAAATATCGCCCACACCATTAAATACTTTGGGTTTTTTTTTGCACTTCTTTGCATTTTTTTGTTTTTTCTTAATCTTTTCGCAATTCTTTTTAGGCGTTGCGAGCTTCTTTTTCTTTGGATCTTCTAAGTTCAGCCCCTTAGGACTTAATTTCCTTTTGCTGAGAGAATTCATTAGAGCAATTTTGAATGGTGACCCACTCACAAGAGTGGGACATTAAATGTTTTGGAAGCTTTCAGAAGGCCCATTTCTTTATTTTTTACAGCTGTGACAGCTTCCTTCATCTTGACTCTGTCCCCTGTCTTACGTTGAGACATCTGTAATAAACGAAAATAAAATGTATAAATATAAGTTCCAAATACCGCACAGCGGGCGATATATGGAACAACGAGGTGGGCGATATTGGGCACTCTCTAGCTTGTCAATATGGCGGACGCTACAGACAAACCGCTACCTCTAACAAGTGACAGACATTATCAACAGATAGGTTATTTCTTTCACTATTTCACGATATTAGATGGTTATGATGGCATCAATAATTCATAAGCTGCAGTACTTAAAGAAACAGTAGTTTCATAACTTACCAGAACGAAAAAACTTCAAGAATTCACAAAAAATAAACGGGTTGAACTAACACCACCAAACGAACACAGCGTGCTAATGGAAGGAATGGCAAATTGTTTCCATCGGTTCCCGCGTGATAGCATCACTATCCCGTCCTACATCGCACTGGGCGGTATTAGGAACCTGGGCGATATTTGGGCCATATACCTTACTATACGATAGTAAAGTCTTATAGTATGTAAATATACTATAATGCAATTCAGCGTCACCTTATTTTATATTTCAAAACTTTTTGTTTCGTATGGTATTATATATTTTGGATTTAATGGACAGCAAAATTTCTAGGAGGGGAAGCTTCCAGACAATTGAATCAGGAGAGCGATTAATGCTTTATATACATCTACGGGTAAGTCCTCAAGAATATAATCAGTTTTTCAAGTTTTTCAATTTTTTTTTTTATTAGAAAGATTTTTTTATAAAAAAAATCATTGAAATCGGTTAAATAGTTCCACAGTTATAATCAAGCATTGAAGCTTTTTTCTTTAATGTGCTCCATGGGAGACGCAAAAGTGCTTTTGTTTTGTTTTGTTTCCAGATATTTGTTTTCCAAGAACAATATCTACTCTCAATCTGATTTTTTGTTTTAGATATCCACATTAATGAGACCTAATTATATGTAAAAATTTTCCTGACGGTCCTTTGTGCAGTCTGTCTCTAGTATTCCTATTTTCATATTAAAGTAACAAGACGGTATACTTCCATAAATTCACCCACATTACTTCCAAATCCATAGTAAACAGAAGCACATATTACTCCAATATCTTACAAAACCATGTCTTGTTCCATTTCTTTTTCAATATTCTTAAAGATGACTGAGACCATACTGCGCCAGGAACAAGTTGTGTTGTGGAAAACATTTAGTTCACAGGAAGAAAAACGTGTACAAAATAGAGAAAACAAACAACCAATCCAGCTTCTGGATTTGAATTCAGGTTCAGGAATATCACGTCATTAACACATGGGATTAAAAAAGTGGCATGTGCAAAAAAAAGACTACAAGAATGGTAAAAGTCACCAAGCGGATACGAATTGAAGACCACAGCCTCAAGTTCAGCAGAATAACAGAATGCAGTTCTTTTCATGACTAAAATCTTAATTAACTAAAAATAAAAAGAAAGGAAAAAAAAAAGTGGCGACAAAAATCAAGAACTACATACACATGATCAACCTCAATCATAATGCTAAAACAAAACGTAACAAAACATTCATTTTTGAAAGCTTTTGCAAAACCTAGAATATTTTGATATTTTTCTTTAATTTCAGAGTAAATGTTTACTAAGTTTAGTACAAATGAAGTAGCTTCAGAATTCGATCATCACAACGAATGAAAGTGATTTAATATTCTTACTTCTTCATCTTTTATTGGCAATATTTCGCAAAAACTCAGATCATATTTGCTTTCTCAAGCCTATCGTTTTTTGAATTATTTCTACAATAAGTCTTTCTACATTTTTAAAACTGAAATGTAGATCTTCTTATTTAGAAATATTCCTGTCTTCTTCAATGATTTCTAAAAATGAAAGCAAAAATGATATGAGTTTTTGCGAAATATTGCCAATAAACGAATGAAAGTGTTTGTAACAAAACCTATCTTAAGACTAAAGGCAGAATAATTACGAAAAAAATTAAAAAATAAACTGCATTAGAATCTATTTTATTTTTTATATTTTAATGAATATAAAAAACATTATTATGTAATTGAGGTAAATAGTAATAGTAATAAACAAGTAGCTTGATAGCTTGACCCGAGATAAAAAATAGGGAGCATCTATTTTTTTGTCTGATTCTTTTAACGGGTTATAACTAGAAAATCAGTATTAAGAATCTTACGTAATAAATGCACGACCTTCTGGAGTTGCCTTGATTAGTTATCTAAAGAAAGAAGCGACGACTAAGAAGTAGTGTAAAAATAGACCAAATTGCGATATTGAATTGGTTTAAGTTGGATGGAGATTGTATTACTTTTTTAATCTCCTCAGTTTCTTTTCAAGCTTTTTTTTATGTTTGTTTATTTTGTTGATGACAAATCATGATTAAAAAATTCAGGGTTGTTCTTTTTTTTTGCCATCATGAAAATAACAATTACGGGGAATGTTAAGGAACAGCAGTAAAATGTGCATTTTGTAACATATTACTTTTACTTTTTATAATATATTGCAGTACTATTTGCTTTTGTAACCTAGTTCAGTGTGATTTACTTTTTGTAAAATATTGCAGGATTATGTTTTTTTTGTCATATATTGCAATATTATGTGCTTTTTTGTAACATATTGCAATATTATGTGCTTTTTTATAATATATTGCAGTTTTATTTGCGTTTGTAACATATCGCAGTATGATGTGTTTTGTAACGTATTGCAGTAGTAATTGTTTTTAACAGTATTATTTCTTTTTGTAATACATTAATTTTTTTGATATAATTATTTTGTTTAACCTTTTTTAACCAATTGCAGTAGGGTGAACTTTTTGTATATGTTGTGCGAATATATGCTGTTTGTAAAATATCGGAATAGTATGGGTTATTTTTGATATACTGAATTAATATTGGATTTTTAATTATTATAAGCGTTTATAAAAATATTCTAATAATACCTATTTTCGAATTACTTAGAAGCAATAGATACTTTTTGTAAAATTTTGAAGTAATATATACTGCTTTTTTTCTTTTTGTAAAGTTTTGGTGCTTACAATACGATTTCTTTACATGAAAATAGAATCTTTCAAGACAATATGATCCCACCCAAAACATTTCATGTAAAATAAGTTGCCAAGACTCACATGGTCATAACGCTTTCACTGTTAAAAAGTTATCAGATCTGATGTAGAGCCAAGCCCCTAACTCTACAAGGTCTAACTCTGGAAACCCTAATATCTTGGTCAAAAAGTATGGCTTGGCAGATTCATGGAACTATTTCATTACACAACATTAACGATAAGTGACTTAATTTTTTACCACAACTCCATGGGATTGTCTGTGCGACAGCCACGAAATGGCTACGCCATACTTTTTGACCAAGATATTAGAGTTTGGAGAGTTAAGGGCTTGGCTCTACATGAGATCTGATAACTTTTTAACAGTGAAAGCGTTATGAGCATGTGAGTCTTGGCAACTTATTTTACATGAAATGTTTTGGGTGGGATTCCTAAAATAGAAAGGAATCCTTGAAAATGCTTCCAACGTATCTGAATGATTCTTTCATTCCAAAGAGTGTAATCTCTGATAGTATTCCTTAATTTTTTTTTATTTATAAACATCATAACACCTGCTTTTGCTCTAGTCCGTCTGTTTTACTCCTGAATAGAATTGTATAAAATTCTGTGTTTCTTTAGTGCCTTGTTGTTTCTTCTTAGACTCTGATATAACCGTTATTTTAAATTTCTTATTTTGCTAATGTATCATCAAGATTGTTTATGAGCAATCCCCTGTTCTTTCCAAATACTAAATTTCATAATATTTTCTTCCTTTCATCTCTTATTCGTTTCCATGCCTGGGTCGTCATCTTTCAGATCGGTCCCAGAAAATCTCTTAGTAGACTTGAAAGCAGAAAAAAGTTCCCTCCAACTAGTTGCTAACCAGGAGAAGGTAAGTACTGTGATGCCATCTTCCAGCTTCTGAACCAGCTGATCAAGGATCATGATAGAACAGTTTATACCGCTGTAACTCGGTCCCTATTGCCCCATTAGTTAACTAGCAGGTTGCACCACGAGCAGGTAGGGGTTGCGATTTGAATAGCAGAGGTGATAAAATGCACTTCACTATACCTTGCTACCCAAAATTTGAATAAACAATCACAAATTCCATAATAATAATAACTAACGAGAACATACAACGCTAGAAAAGTTACACAATAACAATTACAATATAACATAATAATATATCAACTGTCCAATATATTTTTATTATCAATTTGCAATCAGTTCTCCGAAATAATAATAGTAATATTTTATACATAATAATGATAATATTATTATTAATGATATTGAATAATGATAGATATATTTTTTCCAAATACAAAATATTATCAAATATAAATAAGATTCGAAAACAAATTTATTAAATTATCTCAAATAATAACACATAAAAGTGGAATATTTAGAAATGATTATTGTCAAATATTAAAATATATCAGTTATCTTTTATTTATTCTTTACAATAAATTTATAATGAATTAAAACAATGCTCATGCATCTGCTTAATTTTACTTTACTGACACAAAATTTAAAAATACAAAAGCACAGGATCTATTTCTGATCCGAGAGGATCCTTCTTCAAGCTGAAGATTTACAATTAAAAATGTGAGATTTTACTTAAACAGCAAAAAGTATAATCTAATTTGCTTTAATAAAGTCCAATGGGAGGTTAGATACGTCTCAACTTCATGATGTCATCATTCCTGTGGAATAGTCACTGTGTGAGACCTCTAGTGTCGAAATGAGGAACCGTCGAACCCGCTTTTTACTCCATCTGTTGTCCACCAGTTGAATTATGTTGTGATCCATGTTCTGTGAATATAAAAACTAAACAAACAATTTAAAAAAAATTAAAAAACAATTTCAAAACTGAGACATAAATTGTAACGGCTATCATTGCTGTACCCGAATGATGACAATTTAACATTTTATAATTCTTCATTAAATGTTAAGTTGCCTATATCATTTTATTTTTTTTTCTCTCTTTTCTTTTTTCTCTTTGTTAAATTCCGTACTCCCGTATTGCTGGCACGGATAACTGCTCATTGTACGCATCCGGTAATGTTAAGATATAATATGATTCTAAACACCTCCTTTGTAATAAGTTCTGGCAAACTGCTAAACTGCTCATGTGATTCACGTCGACTATGTGTTGGCTTTTCACCCCGTGTACGTAAGTTAAATAGTCTGTATTTCTAGTGACTATGGCTCTAATGTGTTCTTTAGCACTGTCCTCACCCCTCTCGTTGGGTTTCTCCAATATAAAAACATGGCTGGTCTCTGCATTTGATTTTGTATACAATGCCTTTTTGCATTTTTGCATCAATTGTAGCTCTACGCCGCATGAAGTTTTGCACAGTATTGGTGGCATTCCGGTTAACACGATGTGGTGGTTAACACGATGCCGTGTGTTTGCCGATCTTATATAGTGTTGGAAACATTTGATGATGCTACTGAATAGATAAATATTTCAAACTGGGCTGGCGTGTTCGCTCCTGCAAGTTGTTGTAGCACTTGTATGATGCTCTTTTCTTGTGAATATTAATGAAACGAGTAGGATAATCATTGTTGCATAGGATTTCATAAATAGTATTCAATTTACCTTAAAACGCTGGTTCAGAACTTGATAAACGAATGCCCTGTACACAAACATAGATATCAAATTAATTTTGAACGATAATGGCCCATATAAATGAAAATTATAAGTCACATCAGAGAATGTTGGTTTCCTATAAACACTTGTGGAGATTCTCTCTTGTCTTGTTATTAACATGTCTAAAAAAGGAATGCTGTTATATTTTTCTTGCTCAATGTCAAATTTTACATCTGGATGGATCTGCGCAAAGATATCAAGAATTCCGAATTGTAAGCTGCTGTCACAATAATATATTATATCATCGACTATAAGTGGAATCAGGAATAGATTACTTAAGAAAGAAACTAGATGTCCAGGCAAATACAGAGAAAAGAAAACAATGCAAAATGAAATGGAAAGAATAAGTTTCTCAAATAGAATTCCTGAAGAGGCATTGCAGTACAGCAATATTACAATGTTTAAAGTTTGTCAGTTACTTTCTAAACATATATATTTGTTTCGTTTTCTGTTATTTGCCTTCTTTTGTGTCTGTTTTTCGTTCGATTAATGGCGTACAATCGCATTTTGAAGAACCATTATGCTAACATCTCTTTAAAAAAAATTACAATTTCCGATGAAAATGCCATGGTAGAACAAAACCATAAAACAAATAAATACCTATTAACCATCTAAAGGTTTTATTCAATATAAAAGCTAATAATATTTGCTACCAATTTTAATAAGAAATTTTAAAATTTTAAACAGGTCATTCTGTTTGTGAAATATCAACTCGAAGGCTATGGAAAGAGACGCTTAACTTTCCAGCTCTAGGGATTTTACTTGTAATAATTTTTTACTGATTGAAGTTAATTCGACAATTATGTCAGACTTACTTTTATCTGATACATACGTGAATAGTGATAAGCGAGGCTGTGTTTCAGAGTTACAGTGATCTCGGCTTTCGTGAAACTGTTAAAGCAGTCAGTGCAGTAACACAGCGTTTCTAACCGTGTTTTGATCAGGACATTGCATTGGAAAAAGAAAGTTTGCAAAAATTGTTATACTGAAAAAAAATATAATAAAATTTTTATGTATAAATTATTTATTTGTCATTAATAAATAGAGAATAGAATGTAGAAAATAAAATCCCACCCAAAACATTTCATGTAAAATAAGTTGCTAAGACTTATCGTTAATGTTGTGTAATGAAATAGTTCCATGAAACGGCCAAGCCGTACTTTTTGACTAAGATATTAAGGTTTTTAGAGTTAGGCCTTGTAGAGTTAGGGGCTTGGCTCTACATGAGATCTGATAACTTTTTAACAGTGAAAGCGTTATGAGCATGTGAGTCTTGGCAACTTATTTTACATGAAATGTTTTGGGTGGGATTTCATTACTTTTTGTAAGTAATACACTACCCTACAGTAATGGACCGGACAGTGCGCGTTACTGGAAACATGTGAAAGTGTACCTGATTTAAGAGTGGGATGGGCCCCCACGTGCTGAAATTACATTAGCCACCCTGCGGGGCATGCTTTCTGCAAGGTTTTGATACAGAGCTATGGATAATTTTGTCCATCCCTGCTTCAAGAACATGGCCAGTGCAGCTGTAGATATCGGACGTGGTTCCCTGGCCCTCAATCGATCTCTAACTCGTCCCATAAAAGTTCGATGTGGTTTAGGTCGGGACTCTGAGCAGGCCATGGAAGCCGCTTTACAGCCATCTCTAAGAACACAAAGCTGAAACACGAATCCCAATCGTTGTACATAACCCCTGAGTTGTATTCCTCGTAGCTGCAGTAGTGGCACTACGAAGTTTTCTGTAGCGGGCATATAGTACAGGATATGACGTCACTGTAGTGACGCAGTCTGTAGCTATGAGGAACAGTTTGTATGCGCTTCGAAGTTCACCAACAAATGTGTGTTTCGCTTTATATCTTGAATTTTCTTCTCAGCAATTATAAAATAAGCAAAATTAATAAACTTTTATTATTATCTCATAAAAAGAGAATTAATTACAATTAAAAAAAAAGAACACCTTTATAAAAATAATTAAAATTAGTAATTTTTCGTTTTTATGAGGGATTTTTTTTCAAGTGTATCAAGTTTATTTTTTCATTGCGAGAAAAACAGAAAATTCGTTTCTTATCATCTGTAAAATCCAAAAATGCATAATTATAATTTTAAATAATAATTATAATTAAGAAAGTAAATTGAAATATCTTCGTCATATATATTTTCGTTTGATTTTAGAAGAAATCATCGGTTATTGCTATGTCGCTGTTTACATGTCCGCCATTTATTTCTGTAGCGTTGCAGGCGCTCCACTACGAAATACTGTGGTCAATGTAGCGGCTACTCTCGACTACAGTAGCGCACTACGGTTTATGAGGAACACGGAAGTAGTGCACTACAATCTATGAGGAACACGTTTTTGCGAGTGTAGGCCACTACTCTAGCGAGTGTAGCGCTACTGTAGCTATGAGGAATACAACTCTGATTTCACTTTAATAAAAAAGATTGAGTTTAGATCCAGCCCCGTTTCAATCTACTCTTATTTTTACGAACCAGACCGAAATATTTCACCATAATACCATTTACGAATGGAATTCTTGGCAAGTGGGTCATTCTAAAATTTGATACGAACCAAACAGTCACTGATCTGGTTGCGTGATATTCTAAAACACAGTATGCATTTTCCTCACCTGTGAACACCATGATGTCAACAATACCATATGGCGAGCGGCAGCGGCAATCGTTTGTTACATGGCGCAACAGCCAATGACCCACTGCTGTCGCATTTGCTAGGACAGTGCATTCCGGGTTTAGAGTTGGCATGGGACTAATATAGGTCTTATTTCACAGTTCTCAAATAAAAAAAAAAAAAAAAAAAAAAAAAAAACTTGAACTAGTGTTCTGTCCAACTGTACCATTTGTCGCATCGTAACTACAATAGCAATGTTACAGGACATTTTTGAGATCGTTCAAATCATTTTTGCTTATCCTGTAAAATGCAGAAACAATAAAAATGGTTATTAAATCAAGCAGGTTTCCAAGAGGTAAGTTTATTGAAACCGTAAGGTAAATTTTATGAATTTATATTGTTTCTATATTACATATCCTAGTGCAGTCCCAACGCAATCCTAATGTAATGGTCTAATGAAAAAATGAAATTCTAAGTCTAGCTTGTAAGCTTCCAATAAAATAGATGTTAAATATATAACTTACACTGTCCGGCCACTTTATTAGGTACATGTGCTCATGAATGTCGTCTCACAACCACTCTTCAAGAAAATAGGGGCAGTGTTATGGTGTGGGGGATCTTTTCCTGGCACACGTTGGGTCTATTGAAACCTCTGGATGCACGTCAGGATGTTAGAGCGTACCTAAATATCGTAGCTGACCAAGTGGAACCGTACATGTTAACAGTTTATCCTTATGCAGATGGCTACTTCCAGCAGGATAATGTGCAGGTGCACAAAGCCCGCATCACTGTGGGATGGTTTGAGGAATATGACGATGACTTTTCCTTGCTGCAGTGGGACCCAACAAGCTAGTATACAGGTCTATCTAATAAAGTGGCCGGACAATCTACATCGTAGTTACATTTTTGTGTGCTAACCGATTTTAATGTTTGTTTTTTTTACTTAGTAAACGAAATTAATAATCTTTTGAAATTTAGTTTACCCTTGTAGAACAGACATGAGGAATGTTTGATCATAGGCTAACTTTGCTTATTTGTCATGTACATTTTGTGTGAGTGTGTGTGTTAATGATGATCAATCAATCCCATATTGTTATTAAAGAAAATAAAATCTATGTGGTTATCAGTAATAGGAGTTGTTATAAATTAAGATAGTATAAAAATCGTTTTATAATTTTTGAATGTTTTTGGTATAAATTGTTTCGAACAAATAAAAAGAAGCAGGAGATGGGTTAAATTTAATTATAATAATTCAATTTCAAGAAATTGCATTTGACTTTTTTCTTCACAGTAATAAATGAGTAAATAAGCAAAAGAATAGAAATCTTCAATCTACAAACTGAGGTCGAAATGTTTGATACGAAATATTTATTGAGTATGTTGTTTAAATTAACACTTTATGTATTATATATTTTAAACATATCAATTTTTAGCGACCCATTTGGGAGCTATTATGATAGCGACCAAAATCAGTAGCTATTACGTTTGTCCTGTCCGTCCTTCCGTGTCTGTACAACTCCCGAACGGAAGGTTGGATCGACAAACGGATTTCACCATTGTGTTCAGAGGCCCAAACAACGTAGGAATACGGTATTTTCAGGGACAATGCCCCCCCCCCCCCAGTTCGAGATTTTTTTTTTCCTTACGTTAATGTACTGTGGGTGGCATTTCCAATGTCACATTAGCTGCCCGATGTTTCCCGCCCGCATGCAACAAGCTCTCCGCTCTCAGACTGTTTAAAGGAAAGCAATGCAGGAAAGCAATGTAACATTGGGAATGACACCCACAGTACTTCCTTTTTTTATTATTATGTTTAATTTTTTTATTTAGGGTCGCCCTTAAATTTATGCTTTAGAACAAAATTATATTCACTCGTTATTTATAATGTTTATTAAAAAATGGCACAACATTTTTTTCGTTGTGTATTATTGGAAAAAGGATTCATAATAAAAAATAGTTATTAATTTAGAATAGGAATGAACTTGGCTGTGCAAGTAATTTATGAACTAATGTAATAAAAAAAATAACTAGGAAACTTGCAAGTATAACTCGCATAAAAATATACTTTTCTATTAGTTCCTAGTTGTCTATTCATTGGAAAGTTTTTTGCTCCATTCTAAGATCTCCCTTAAAGTATATCAATCTGTTTTTCATTTAATAGTGTTGCTTAAAAAAAGACAGAGCACATTTCATCATGTCATATTGTTAGATGTTTTTTTCCTCATATCCATCCATCATGCTTTTAGAACTTTGATTCGTATGATCAGATCCGGTGATTCAAATCTTGATGAAAACAGATAACCATCTTTCTTTTGATTGACTTTTAAATAGGAGAAAAAAATGTTGTTTCCTATCTTCTGTGCATAGAAGAAAAGCTTGTTAGAAAATAGCAGCTTTTTGTGAGTCTGATGCTATAAATACAGAACTTCCCACCCATTAAACATCAGTGTTATTTGGCAGTCATTAGAACATGGAGGGCAAAGTAGTGTTCGTTCTCACTATCTTTTTGGCTGTGACTGTAATGGTCAGTAGTCACAAACACGGAAATATGGAAAAAAAGATAGAGGTAAGGAAAATTAAACTTTTACTGTCAAATGAAGGGTGCCCAGTAGTGGGACGAAGCCTTAACCCTTTGGGTTGAAATATAATACTTTGTTATAATTTATATTAATTAAAAAAATTCTGGTATTAAGTTTTTAAACACTTGTAATGTCAGTAAATGCCATTTAAATTCAGTAAACTAAAACTAAATTCATAAAACATTTCTACATAAAATACAAAATACAACAATTGTAATAAATTAATAAAAAAGCATGAAATTAAAGGGCTGAAAAGTTATAGGATCCTCTAAGTAATACAGAAATAAGAAAGTAAAATAACTTATGTTGGAGTTAGTAAGTATTGAAAGAAAAGAATGAAGAGGTTTCCTATCTCATCTGCTTTGATACCAATCTTATTTTAGATTGAAAAAAAAATCTAAGTTTTTATTTTCTCACTTTTAAATTAATTTCTTGCTATATTATACATTTAAATTGTTCTTAATGACTTTTTTTAAGTATTCTTTTTTTCGTTTTGTTATTTCAGAAATTTGCTAAATTCATCTGCGGTGAGGTAAGTTTCAAAATATTTACTCTTTTGAAATTTTTCTTTTCTATTTCACTTCGAATTCTCTTTTTTTAAATGACAGTGTTAGTTAGTCGCCACCCAGAGTATGATAGATATGGTCTAACATTTGTAATGCTCCTTAATAAATATATATGTAGCCGTCAGTGATTGGAATTTGAAAAAAAAAATCAATACAAAAACTACATGATTGTTTTTGTGAAGATACGGCCAATTTATCCTCATGTCAACAGCGGCATAAGTGGAAATTAAAATAACTAACATAAATAGAAACCAAAAACGCAATATTCTACGACATTGCTCTTTTTATTCACTTATTATTTTAAAAATAATCAATTAGTTTTTAATTATTTGAAAATTAATTAATTTTTAATTATTATTGAAAAAAAAATAACGAATGACAATTATCAAATCAAACTCAAAACTTTCTATAATTTAAGAATTTAATTTTGAATTGTCATAATGTAACTAAATGATTATAAATTAACAAATCCTACCTAGAAGAATTTTAAATGATTAAATAAAATTATGATAAATAAAAATATCTTTAACTTTATATTTTATAAATTTGAAATTTAAATTTATTTTAAAATTGTAAAATATATTAAACAAAAGATTAAAAGTGCCAGAAAGTAATATAAAGCATAGAAAAATGACAGAAATAAAAAATAACTGATTTCATTTTTTTTTACATTTCTTTGTTAAAATGTGTTTTCGTTTGGAGGAGAGCCACAGCCGGGTGCGGGAGTGGTTTCCCTTAGCACTTTTGCACTAATTGAGCATTTCATCTTGTGAGCGGATTTGGCTGATGAGACCCTAAAAAGGATGAAACGGGCCGTCCCAAAGTCTCACCGATGAAAGTTCAGATATTTTTTATTCTGCGTCATTTTTCTAAGCTTTTTATTATAAAATATATTTATTTATAATTTTATTTGGAAAATTCTTATTCAAAAATTCTGTAATAAAATACTTTAAATTATGCAAAAAATCTTCAAATTTAGAATAAGTTCCTGAACAAAAATAGTTTAAATAAAATAGTCAGTTTAAATTTAAACTGACATTGCTGGAAAATTTATGAAATCTATTAATTTTAAAATTAAATAAAAATGTCTTATTAAATAATTAAATATATGGAATTTGATGATCATAATATATTCGTAAATTTAAAATATCAACAAATTTTGAATTATCATTAGTCTTCTGTCAATGAATAATATTTTTATAAATTTTATCCTGTATAAACCTAAATTGTCCAATCAATATTAAAAATAATTTATAATGATTGCTACTGTAATTGACCTCATCTCAATTCCTTTAATTTGAGGATATATTTCATCATCAAATTTAATATAATTATTATATAAGTTAAATTTAAGAAAATTTAGAAATGTTTTTATAGAGATATCAAATAGGGGAGATAAGAGGGTAAACCAAAAGGCTTATATGCAATGCAACTTTAAGTCTTTTATGTTTATCTTTTTTTAACTAAAGTATTCAAGGTGATTCTAATTAAACCTATTCAGATCACTCTATAACCAACAACCGGATTGACATTAAAATCTGTGTACAGACTAATCAAAGAATGCTGAAAAATATAATTTTTTTTTAAAAAGGATTTTATAAAAATAAATAGTTTACAAAACCCCAGGGGGCGCTTTGCAGCAAAATACTAAAAAAAAAACCCCAAAAAAAAAACAAATAAACAATAATTAATAAAAGCACAATCAAAAAGCATTTATTCGTTTAGCATTTCCACATATAGTAAATCGTAACACGGTTCTTTTAAGTCTGGCAAATTCGCGTCATTTCCATACATACATAGTTCTCTGCCAAGGGCAGGTACTTCACTGCAAACCCAGCATTCTCCAATCTTTCCTATTTCATCTTCCATAATTAACCATATTTTTTTAAATAGCCCTACCATCAGAAATCACAAGATTTAGATCTTGAGAACGTGATGGCTAGGCAATAGGAAATAATCGATTAATCACTGGCTATAGGTGAAATGTTGAAGCAATGTTAGGCGAGTCCATTATGTGGGGCTCAACATCGTGCAAAACAGTTGTAAACGCAAGCCAGTGTAACTGTTGAAGTCTGGGTAAGGAAAAATTCTGAAGCATGTCACGATATTTCTGGGCCGTCACATGTCATAGGGGCATTAGGAGGAATGTCTTCGAAGAAGAATGGTCCGATGATAAATATTGAAGTGAATCCACATAAGATGTCACTTTAGGAAGTTTCCTGAAAACAAAGTGGATTTTGCAAGGCCCAATTGCGCCAATTCTGGGTGTTAACTGTTCCTTTAAAACAAAAATATTTGCCTCGTCGCTCCGTAGGCCATGACACACCAATTTCCATACTGGCAAGAACCGTCAATGGAAAGGTGAGTTGATGGTTCTTGTTGGCAGCAAGCAGGTGGTGGTTTGTCTGATCTTGTTTGGAAAAAAAAGCACTATCTGTCGCAGTATATTCCATGCTATGCCATATAATACGTCTAACTGCCGTGAAACTATGCGCCAGAAATATGAGTCATCGATTGTTGACAACAGCCGTAACAACATCTTCAATGACTTCTTCAGTGATAGGATTGCGCCCTCTGCCAGGTTGAACTCTTAACGATCCAGTTTGCTCGAATCGACGTATCATGTTACTCGCAGCTTTTGCAGACAACGGCGAAATTCACGAAAAGCAGCCTCAGCATTACCATGGTTTTCGTAAAAAAGCTTCACAATTAAAGCACGATCCGGTAGAGTGATCGTAGCTGAAAGGAATGGCAGTCATTAGTTGTACTAATGTTTATATCAAAACTCTGTTGCAATGCGGGTACTTACGCAATTGAGATTGGGTTTTCGTTGATTTCAGAGTCAGATATGCCATTGATTTCACTAAGTGTATTCGAAATATTGATAAATACAAACTTAAAAGAGTTTAAAATGTCATTTTATGTTGGTCTTAGTTATTTACAATGCTTTTTTCGTGTATTTTGCTGCAAAGTGACGCCTTTAAACTTGCATAATCTTTTCCGCATCCTTTCAATTGTCTGTTTCCAATTTTGGTGTCAGTCCGCTTATTGGTTTCAGCTACAGAGTGCTCTGAATACGCCGAGTTTAAATAGAATCACCTTGTGCATATTTTGATCATACAAAATTAGGATAGTATACTTACTGAAAAATGATACAATTGCTTATGTTAATTGTAAAGTGAAACATATGCTATTCATAATTTATTTGCTATCAGAAAGTTTTAATCTACTTGAAATATCGTCTTGTATATATATGTTAATAGAAATGAATCGTCATTTTTTGAAAAAAAATTATAAAATCATCTTATTTTACTAATTGAATTCGTTGTTACAGGTAAACATAGTTATTTTTTTTGTCTTCCTTTCAAATAAATTTAATGAAACTTACGTATATGATTCTTATTTTTTTTTTTTTAGTTTATATAGAGTATGCCCTATTTTCTGTCCTATTTTTGGTTGTTGAACCAGTTGAGTGGATCGTGATCTCCACTTTTGACATCTCCAAAAATTTTGAAGACGATATTTTTTTTTGGGTTGCTGTTGCTCGGTTCCCCTAAGTTCCTTGATCGACCCTGAAATCAAATCTTTTAAATTAACTATTAAAATTAACTATATATATAATTTTCAGGAGAAATTATTCATAACTGTGAGTTTCTTGATATCATAACGTTGTATTGGCTGCTAGTTACAGGATGTATATGTATATTAAACGTATTTCGGATCAGCTACACTGTATAGTTATTTTCATATTATCTGTTGAATCCGTGATATATAAACAGGGAAGGACAGTAAAAATATAGCAGGCAATTTGATTAAAAAATATATTAGTATCTTTTTAATTTAATATGGAAGTATACGTTTTATATTGAAGGATAACGTGGATTGTCAAACATGTGTCAAGGAAAAACAAAAACAGAAATTCGAAGAAATGAAAGAAGCAATGAAAAATAATACGGAGAAGAAAGAAAAACCTCAATTTTCAGAAGAAGAATTCGAAGAAAAGGTAATATAGTTACAATGTTATTATACTGTCAATACACTTGAAAATTTTGTTGTTGAAAACCATTCGATTTATTTTGTTTACAAATTTGAGTATTTTTCCCGCAAGACAAAGTTTTACAAAAAAGTCTTTCCTCTTTACAATTACTTTATAATCAACTGTGATATCGAGTTTATCCACAATAAATGAATTACAAACTAGCAGCAAAAAAATAACAAAATTTTTGAATTGAGGAGCTTAGTTTCAAAACCCGCCATCTCCAAAAATAAATTTTCGGAAAAAAGGGGTTTATTAATGCATTCGCATTGGACATGGCGGACTTTGAAACAGCACTCGTATCGAAATCATATCACAATACATTGTTTTTGAAGTTAAACTATATGGAAACGGCGGAGTTTGATTTGAACTTAGCAAAAACTCTATTGGCTCTGAATTTGCAATTTTTGGAGATGGCGGGTTTTGAAACTAAGCTTGTTTTGGCACTTCTGAAAATTCAAATAGAATAGAAAATAAATAGAAAAAAAGACAAATGATAACTGACATGTTTCAGTCAAGGGCATCCATTTTTAACCTAGTAATACTGAGGGTTGATTCACGTTTATTCGGTCGATTTTTATCACGTCATAGACTTAGCAAAACCCATTTCTCCACCACCGGTTGTATTCAAAGGGGTGCTCCTGAATTCTGGCAATGGTTCAGCATAGAAACTTCGTCTATTGAAGAAGTATGCGTTGGAGGTAGACGAGTGAGATATTGTTCCACTCCTCTTTGCAAGCTTTCCACTGTTTTCGGTCGTCGTGTTCCCAAAGCCCGTTTAAGTAATCCGAACCCGCAGACGTCCATTGAAGATGCATCAGGGGATTTTGCAGGAATCATAAAGTATGGAATTGCTCGTATTCCAGTTTCAGTCGCTATATTGGCCATTTACAGCTAGTTAGGTGTAGCTGTATGGCACGACGCCTTGTCCTGATGAATCCACACTTTCTTTTTATCGCAACCGTACAATGCGGTAATATCGTCACGATACAGGGTTCCAGGGTATGCTCTCGGTAACAGACAGCATTAATCTTGACCTTTGCAGATAGCTTCCTCAACGGCAACTTTTCTCTGTAGCTGTAACCTGCAATAATCATGAATCCTCTTGAAAAAGATTCACGTTACCACTCTGATCGTCCGTTGGCATCAAAAGGAAGATAAAATATTGCCCTTGCTTCTTGGTATCACTAAAGTAGATCTATGCCTCGTCCAAACTAGTGATGTACTTCCATTTTTCTAGCGATAAGTGATGCTCGTAAAGTTTTCGGCTGTTGGCCTTCCTTTTAGCAACGTGTCAATGAAGTAGGCGATGAACGAGAGCTTTATGATGCTTTTCTAATTGCAGATCATAATTATCCGTGCAATCGTTTTCTGAGAAACTCCTACAGTCTAGCAACTGCTGGGTGCTAGGGTTCTAGGGTGTTAGGGTTAAGGTGCTAGGGTTCTCGCCGACAATCATAGCCTTCACTTTCTTAATAACGCTAGGAGTTGCTGCGGTTGTGGGTGTTGTTTTCGGGGCTGTGGCTTACCCCGCTCTTGGCTGATGGGCTTCATACGACTTTCTGTTATTATCCGGTTGACGGTGGACTTGCAAATATGAAAATTTCGGCGTTTTCACATGATCACAATTTTTGAAGCGGCATATTTAGCATCGGAAAGAGCAACTACGTACCCCTCCTACCAATTTGGAATTTTTGTTGGCATATTAAGACTGCACCACAATTCCAGCAACCAGTAATCAACTACAGGCTTATGACCTCTGATTCGAACGCAACAATACTGCGTTATGAACACGTGCGAGATAGCGCGCGATCTGGAAATCGACCGAATAAATGTGAAACAACCCTGAATAATTTTATGTAAAATAAATTCTTTTAACATGAATGGAATCTCAAGATATAACAAGCACAGATCAACAAATTTAATGTCTTACAAGTCGGAAATATTTGCAACATAAGAATGAGATATCAAGAAATTTCTTTGCATTTCTGTACGGTTATCATTTTAATGTTATTAATTCTGCTGTAGACTCGATAATTGATTTTACTCATAGATTTG
>JAFIDM010004315.1:51267559-51278771 GCA_023159025.1 Thereuonema tuberculata | reverse complement strand
GAAATTTTTGCTTTTCGTTTCTTTGGTACTTACATGTTGGGGAAAAATCCCCTTTCCTTAAACTTCTCAAGTTTATTACAGATTATTGGATTTCAGAAAAAGGTTTTTCATGGAATAATTATGTAACAATTCCATTAGAGAAACAGAATTGACTTCTGTCAGATCTTAGTCGCTTTGGAAGTGCCTTTGATAAATCAGGTGACGACCTACATTCGACTAATATGCAAAAGCCGGAGCAGCATGTTATATTTCAAAGCATTTAAAAATTATATCTATACCTAACATCTTTCATCTTGGTCTTCTTAAGCCAGTCTTGCAAATTGGGGACAAAATTTATCTCAGTTACAAAAATATATATGAATAAAGTAAGAAGAAGCCGTTTTATTTAGAAGACCATATGTTGCGTATTGGTATTCTAATTTCACTAAATGCACTCAAAAGTCTCACAACATGAATGCTGATTCCAGTAATCAGATTCTTTAAACATTGATTGTTTTATGTATTTGATGTTTTGTATCCACTTTCATTATTTTTGTTGAAAATATCAAAAACAAATTGCTAGTCTTTATCATTGCTAACAAGTGATACATATAAAAAAAGTAGACTATGTAACTTACGATCAATTCAAAATTTAAGAAAGATTTAAGAAAGGTTTATAGATTATTTATTATTTCTTTGATTCTTGTTTTAGAATTATTCTTAATTTCTTCTTTCAGTGTAAAAACGATACTAAAGATTATGTGGAGTGTGGAGCAGATGAGGTAAATTTCACATTCTTCCTTCTATTTTTTTCTTACTATACTTATTTAATTTAATTTAATTTTTAAGCTTGTTGACAGATAACAGTATTAGTTTTTTTTTGTTATACACTGAAATAATTCAATATTAAAAAGTAAACAAACAAGTAAGATGAAAATATATTCAGATTAAGGGGAGTTTATATTAAATTATACAAATACTATCAGAAATTCTTTTTTCAACTTTTATCGTTAATTCTTTACAGGAAAAATGCAAGGAGAAATGTGCTGAGTTGAAGGAGAAAATTAAAAACTTCAAAGGAGGTAAAAGTGGAAAAGGCAAATCAAGGGAATAAAAATAAAATTGAATAAATAACTATATAAAATAACAATTTTATTTTTGTAATGAAGAATAAAAGCACATAAAATTTATTTCTCATTTTAAAAATCAATTTCTTTTTATTTTGTTTCCACTTTCGACACAAGCAAATACTGATTCTCAATTTTTAGGTATTAACTGCTTTCGATAATACAAAATTAATATCTTAAATTTCTTTTTACGAGGCCGCTTTGTTTTGTTAGTTTAATATAAAAACAAAATAAAAATAAAATAAGCCAGACAGGAAAACATCGAAATGTATTAAAATATAAGAATCTCATCTCGAAACAATGAATTTTGATTTTAGGTTTACAAGCTTGCAATAAAAACACAAGTTAATGAATCAATTCAGAGTTAACTTTAAAAAAAAAAATAATAATTTTTAAATCATAAATGATGATTGAATTTTATGATTTTAAAATGATTTCTTTTTGAACGATTTTATTTCAAATAAAATAAAAATTTAATAAAATTTAATAAAAAAAAATTGATATGTAATAATGAGAATCTAGATACATCATACGCACACTCTTCTTTCTGTTCCGCTAATTTTTAAAACATTTTGTCTGAATTTGAATCATTATTGCATTTGTTTCATTAAGCAAAATATCATGAGCACATTCTGCAGGATACAGCATTAAATTCAACATTGATTTCAGAAATATTATTAGAAATGCTCTCGTATGGTAAGCATTGATTGAAAAATTGATTAAAACTATTTTTGGCATTTTGTATTTCTGCGGATTTTAAGCATTTTACAGTAGTAAAAAAATAAAATCATAAATAGCAGTAATTTTATTAATAGAAAATAAAGAAATCAATTAATTCGTTATTGAAGAATAAAATAAAATAATTTACTAAAATAAACGAACTTACGAACTTTTATCTAGAGTTCTCTGATATTGCAATGTGTTATTATAAATTAATATATCAGTTTCACGTCTGGTAAAAATTCTCTTTTTATCAAACTAACATATTAAAAATTATAGTCACACATTATACGACAGTTTCGACTCGCTGAATGAGATGTCATCATCAGCTTCAATGTCCTTATTATAAATTGGGACAAGGATGTATCTTAATTTGGGATAAGTAACTTGTGGCAGAATTTCCGCCGAAAGAAAAACTGAATAATTCGGATTTCGAACAAAATTCTTGGATAAGGTATTTATGATTAATTGCACATCTCAAAATAATTCCACTTGATTCTTAATATCAAAATGGCCAAATTAAAATAATAAAAGAGACCTATCATTGAATGGAATTCCTATCAGAGGATCTCATTGCATAATTGAACTCGGCATTATAACAAATTTGATTGATTCATTTGTAGCATTTATTGTAGACGACATTCTTCATTGACCCATCTAAATGAATTAATTGATAAAGGCTGATGGCTTGACGAATATATTCGCTTCATTAAATGAATGCGAACGGCTGAATGATTGCCATGAGAGAATACAGGCGTTAGAATTGAGACCTCGGATACGCTAAGAAAATGTTCTTGGCTGTTGTTGATTTGTCAAATCGAAAGAAACTACTTTCTTTGAAATACGAAAGGAAATGTTACGGTAGGATGATTGAAGCAGCATTGTCGACATTAGAACTATCTAGTCTATTAGGACTTATCTTGGATTATATCATTAAAGACTATCTCACTCCTCGAAGCACCGGTGAGAATTTGCCATTCGTGGAGAGAACTCCACCATTATACCTGTAGAGAACTCGCAGGCGCGTTCCATTCCGAAGATTCTTCCGACCCAGGTGATAACTTAAAATTAACTGAAAAGAGGTTCTAATAATGAATGTAATTAATCTCTCCAAATGGGTTTGACATTAATGAACTATTTATCAATTGTTGATAAAATTGCATTTGAAAGAAAAATAAATATAAGTAATTCAGCATCATTATTTTTCATGAAGTAGGACTACCAATAAGTATAAGACCGTACTTCATGAGATGTTTTAAATCCTGTGAAAAATATCAACATCTTCATCTTTCAAATGGAAATTAATTAATTTAATTTTAATTGTAACGTTGTCCGATTTTTGATTCTGTGTTAGAGAATCACAAACATATGCTGCCATCTTCCTCGAATAAGTGAATCCAATGACACCAGACTGTTTATAGAGTAAAATGCTTACTTCTGCGAAAATGGAGATTTTTCTCATACTGTGCATTACATAAATATATTTACGAAACTTGTTTGTAATTTTATTTTATATTTTAATGCTTACTGCGTTTTTAAGTCAGTAGTTACACTGATACACCTTGCTACAGACACACGTTTCCAGGAACGTTTTGTAATCTCAAAAAATTATTACATAATTTTATTACATAAATTCAAAAAATTATTATATAAGGTTACTTTTGATCCCAGTGGTTCACTGTCCTTCTATTCTTTAGATAAACAATACATTCATATCCTACACGTCAAATGACATTTCTTATTTATTCTTTTCCTTTTCTAAAAACGCATCCATTGTGTTATAAGCTTTCTAAAATATATATGTAAATCCGGTTAGTGCGAAAAAGCAGATTTGAATTATGAAGATAACGGATATCCATTCTTTTATTTAAAAAATGAAATGATTTGTAAAAAGTTTCTAATAGCAGGCCGATATCGTTTATTGAACATTTCAGCTGCTTTGTAATTGTTTTACTTTTATTTCTTATTTTTTTAATGAGTAAAAAGTGAGAAAAACACCAAATACAATATCTATTTTACAGTAAAATAAAACAAAGAACGCACATAACTAAACAAAACACGAATTCTCTGAGCTATTTTTTGTTATTGTGCTGGGAATCGGAGACAGTACTGTTTCACGGCTAACTGGCCTCTCATCAGTCCAATCCGTCCAGCATATCTAATTACAAAAACATCAAAACAAAAATTAAGAATAAAAAGGGGTGAATAATTAATCCCCACTAGCGTTTAGCTTAGCATCAAGGGATTAAATTGTAACAAGGTTAGTATTTAGACAAGAAAATTGTAATTCAGGGATCATTGATTTGTATGTTTGTCCGTTTTGTAAATTGACCCATTTCTCTGAGCTAGATATGCTGGACGGATTGGACTGATGAGAGGCCAGTTAGCCTTGAAACAGTACTGTCTCCGATTCCCAGCGCAATACCAAAAAATAGCTCAGAGAATTCGTGTTTTGTTTAGTTATGTGCGTTCTTTGTTTTATTTTACTGTAAAATGTTATTAACGCACGTTAAATTTCTTGTCTAAATACAATATCTATTTCAAACAATATAAATGTTGTGTTTTCTTAAATAAAAATTAATGCAATCTGCGTTATTAACTTAAGTTGTCAAAATGGGATTAATTTTAATCGTCAGAAAATTCACGGAATGGTTAAGAACTTACAGTTCATTGTTTAAATTCTTTTTTAACGTAAGGCGAAGAAGATATCTGACTAAATAAATCTGGACACACACATTTCACTAAAATTATTTAATACAAAGATGAAAAACCTGGATAGTTGCGGCTCGGTTAAAAACGCGTAGCCATCCTCTGTAAACCTGTGATAGCTACATACTTTCAATGAACCGAAACTGTCCAGGTTTTTCTACCCGTTTATTAAATAATTTTCCTGATTTATTTAGTCAGTTCATTGTTTAAGATAATTGAAATTATTAGAACAGGCTCTAAAGCTTTTCTATGGGAATTTTTGTTGCTTTTATCCTAATTTTATCGACAAGGACCCATTAGGAAACGATTTCAAGTATAAAAGATAGATTATCTCTAATTCTTGAATTGCATACCAAGATTCTTCCGAAGGTTCAAAAAGTAGTTAGGAGAGATGAACACACACACATAAGAGTGACTGATTTAATAACCTTACTTTACTACTCGAAAGTAGGCTAAAAATGTAAAATTTCTGTTCTAGAACCAATCCGATCTGAACCGCTAATTTTAATAGCAAGCAAACTATTGAAACGAAACAAAATCCATAAACAAAAAGCCATAAACTCAGCCAAGTGGTAAAGCGTTTGTCTGTGGTCTAGAGGAACCTTTCTCAGTAGCCAAAGGAGTTCTGACTTTTTTTCCACTTTGAATTTTCCTCCTCCAGACGGATCCTAGGGTCCACCCAGCCTTCTGAAGAATGGTTTCTTTCGCGGATTAGATGGGCAGCGTCAGGCTGATCACCCGACCTTCAACTTAATCCCGTTAAATAAGAAACGGCTGGAACCTTACTTCTGGCTATCTCGAGGGCCGCATAGGACCTATACTGAGAGACTTTAACTTAATAGAAATATTATTGCATCGCCATTTTTTAAAATAATTATTACTTCCTTAAGCTATTTAAACATTTTATATATCATAATTTGTTTTTTTAATTTTTTTAAGATTTACTGGTAAGGTCCCATTTGAGTCTATTTCCGAATAAAATTATTCCATTGAATTCTTCTCCCGTACTGCTCAGAAACGTAACAATCCGTACCAGTCTGTCAGGTGATATTTTACTTCCTAGAAGCACAAGCATTCTATTATTATTAACTTTGTCCTGTGAATTACATAATAAAAACAGAAAGAGTTATTATAATAGATAACCTTTTCCTCTCTGCTTGACATTTAAATTGAAAAAAAAATGTTTGTCACGTCTTCTTTGTTAGGAAATAGCAAAGTTTGTGTAGTTTTAGATCCAATTAAAAAGAGACATCACGAAACCTCTACGTAATATTCGAAAGTGAATTAAAAATTAGAATGCAACTTTTTCTTTATCCTCACAATAATTTTCCGTTGTCCATGAAATAGTTTATAATCCTGAAGGTTGTAAGTTACAATAAAAATAGAAATAAAAATAAGTTAAATATCCATATTAAATTTAAAATGAAGATATAACTGCTGACAGAAATTGATAGCATTTTTAAATGATGGCACAAAATTCAGTTATGTTAAATTATAATTGAAAAATTTATGACGATTTTTATTTAGAACAAAATCTAGGTGTCGTATCGAAGTTTAAATACCCTCTTGGTATAAGAATCAAAAAAATTCTTAAATAGGAATACTACATATGAATTGAATGAAGGAATTAAAACAGTTGGTTATAATTGTAATTAAAATAATTTTATTATATTTTACAGCCTCTGTTTAATATTTAAAAATAAGTTAAAAAGTTATTAACTTATTGGGGCAAAATTTATCTTCTAAGTGTCTATGCTTTAAATACTTCTTGATTCACTCTTTAAGAATGGCGTTATTTGAAAAGGACAAACAAATACTTGGATACTTCAAAATTAGCATTGTTAAGTGTTTCAACTGCTGACTTTCAATGTATTGCGAAAATTCTCTAAATAAGTTTCTAGGCATCACTAAGGAATAACTATAATAATACTGAACTCGGTTATAACGATCGGGATTATACATTCGAGGTCAGTGGATTGGTTTCTTAAAACAATGAAACTTTCTAAAGCAGTTTGTTGTCTCTGCCGCTTGGCCCCAAATTAATTTGACACTCACCATCTTTTTTCTTCTCCGCTTGTCTCCTTCGAAAACTTCTTTTTTTCAAACAGCCGCTAGAATGTCTTAATCTACCGACAGTCAAGAAGTTGTTGTCCACGTCCTCGTAATCATCCATACGATTACGACCATATCTAGCATATGTCTGGTCACCTACATTATTAATAAGGAATATTTTCTTTTATCTCAAAGTCTTCATATCTGCGACTTTATATCTGCCTTTTAATATCCGTTACATCACAAAAGCTCTAAACTACGGTCATCGTTTAACAGTGATGTAAGTTTATTGCTAATAAAATACATCAATTCCAACCAATTCTTCTCTGTTTGATCGCAATAGAAAATTTTATTATATCCATGCTCGTTATAGATGAGTTCGACTGTAGTTCGTCATTTTCGTGTAAGATAATAAATTTTAGTACTTAGAAAAAATAAATTTAGGGTAATTAAGTTTCCAAATTTACTTTGAAAATTAATATTTTAGCAATTCTATTAAATAACTATAATTAATAACCATTGAAATAGTTAATAATATTTCAGCTGACCCATGACCGGATATATGATTTAGTTTTATCTGGTTACAGCAGCATCACAATCAAATGTTAAACGGACAATTAAAGAACAGATATATATATTTGTCGGCCATTTTGAATATTTTTTTGAAATTTCTGAAATCTAAATATCCAGCTTTCGAATAAATAAAGAAACATCTTTTAAATATCTTCCTTGAATAAGACGTTCAATAAATAGTCATTCGGCAATAGCAATTATCTTAAAAGATCCTTAGAAAGTTAGTATCAGTGGTTTATTGATATTGTAAATGTAATGATTTTGCATTAGCAAAATCCCCAGTTCAATTAAAAAAAAACACTATAAATGACATCAGACTCCATATAACACTTCTTCAATTATTTGGCGATATTTTCGCAAAAACTCAAATCGTTTTGGCTTCTTCCAGCCTTCTTTTTTTGAATTATATCTGCAATAAGATTTTCTACATTATTGTTGTCAATAATGTAGAAAATCTTATTGTAGATATAATTCAAAAAAAGGAATGCTTGAAGAAGCAAAAGCAATTTGAGTTTTTGCGAAATATCGCCAAATAAATGAAGAAGTATTAAAAAAACACTAGTAAATAAAAGTAAAGTAAATAAAAACTTAATGCATAATATATCAATTAGGCCTACAATTATATGTTTAAAAGACCTATATATTGAAATTAATTAATGTAACTAAATTAATGTAATCAATTAATATAACTGAATACACTAGCAATTAAAAACTAAAGTAACTAAAACTTTAGTTTTTAATTGTTAGTGTATTCAGTTATATTTTTTTGCAATTCTACCGAAATAAAAACAAGTTAACCACACAATGTACTTACTTTTATCGTTATATTAATAAAAGAATTATCTGTGTTAAAATTTTTCATGCTTTTCAGTCAATGAGCAATGGCTGAAATTGACCAGCATTAATAAAATTGAATATAACTTCTTTTCTTTGATGAGATAATTCCTTTAATGCGAATTTGAGGCTAATTCTCCAGCAAAACTAAATAATTAAAAAAAAATGCTTAATATCAACTTATTCTTATTTGAAACTGAGACTGAAAGTATAGGCCTGCAGTTAAAAGTGGAGTAAGACACTTCACCCTAGTCATTTGCAGTTTACGGTGGAATAGATTTTTGGCAATGTTTTTTTCTTTTCATAAATAGCTATCTTAGTTACCTAACTTGAAAACATATTTCTATTTCGAATTCGTAAATGTGATTGTGTAGTTGCAGTTCGAGCAATTACATCCTGATGTTGTCATCATGCCCATCTTAGTGATGATATCATCTAGCGATAGATAGAATATCGTCTGTTTACTGACTCCCCTTTAAAAATGAAACTATTTTATAGCTTTCTGGTACTTAAGATCGAAGATATATCGAAATTATAAATTGATCGGTATTTTAATTAAAAGCTTGGATATAATCCTTTCTTTGGATTATACCGTATTTACGCGCATAATTTCCCCCATCGCGTATTTTCCCCACCCCAGTTTTTGTGGATTACAAAATTCAATTTTTATTTTTATCGCATAATTTCCCTACCTTTACTTCAACGCATTTCCAACATGACGTCATGCGGTGATCACCTATAAAGATGGTGGGCTGCGCTGCGTGAGATACGAAATTACGTCATAGTCGCGCACACACCTACGTGCATGCCTATTGCTTAACTGTACTTTGAAGAAAAGTAAATGTTGAGATGTGATTTCTTATATTTTAAATGTTGCGTGTTAATAAAATTGTTGTTATTTATATTTCTTGCTTTAAAAATCAATATTTAACATGGTTTTCCTTACACTTTCACCATATTTTTTTCCTCAAATTGAAAAACATCGCGTAATTTCCCCACCCACCCTTTTTTTGTCAAAATTTTGATGAAAAAAAAAAGGGAAATTATGCGAGTAAATACGGTATTAAATTTAGTTAATTTTTCAGATGTTTTTTTTATTTGCTTCATAAATTTTTTAAATATTTAACTCTAATTTCAATAGATTTTCACAATAACTGGATAAATAAAAAAAAATAAAATAAGGAAAAGGAATTACTAATATGAACGAATAACAGAAAATTTGACATTTTTTACTACTTTAGGGCCCCAACGTCACAGCTTCCCTGTAAAACCGCTAGGGGATCGCTCTTGCTTTTATAATTCTAACCAAACGGCTAGAAATATTCGAATGAAGCCTTTACTATTGTGTTGAGCATGAAAAAGTAGGTGACCACATGTAAAAAAATCAGACCTCTAGGACCACTCCCTGACACCCCAAGGCGTTTTCTATTTTAAAGGCGTTTTTAAAAGAAAGACAACGCCTTGGCAGGGTGAGGGATAGACGTCTGATTTTTTATCCGTGGTCACCTACTTTTTGATGCTGAAAACAATACTGAAATATTTCAAATCGTTTGGCCGCTATATAAGTGTTCCATCCAGACAGTATAAAATCAAGAGCTGTCCTCTTGCGGTTTAACAGCAAGCTGTGATAAGTGTTTTGCTAATAATGGGTTGCTAAAAACCAAGAAACCTGATACTGTTATAATTTGAATGTGAATGTTGCTAATGCAAAATGCTCAATTGTTGCGTGTAGTGTCATGGTTATGATGGTTGTAGAGCTGCGTTATAAATGTGATTGTGGCGACGCGACGTGCGGAAAAACGAAATGCTGATGCAAAGCGAGAAGCTTGACGCTTGCGTAAAGAACAGTCTCGCTCAAAATTTTGTTTATAATTTTGCATATAATGGGGCCGCTTTGCTTTTGACACTGTCTAAAAGCATTAATTATGTTTTTTAAGTACTTTAAGTAATTTAAGTTAATTTTATTAACACGTTTTTATTAACTCGCTTTCTTGTCTGTCTGATTGTTCGGTACAAATTTTGCAATTGATTTTAAACTAACTTCCCGATCAGCTAGAGCCTTGAAACTTTACACATAACTCAGAACTGGATGACAATGCAATATTAATTCGCTTTCTTGTCTGTCGGTTCTTTAGGAAACCCTAACTCTTCGGATGACAGGGGTAGAGCACCGCGTTGCCGACGCGCGGTAATAATATATCATCTGTTTGATTTTTTTTACCACGTTTTTATTTGATGCAATGAAGAATGCAATGAAGACATGACCGGGTGAAGGAAAACTGAAATAAATGTGAAATTTACCCATTTCTCTTTTAATATATCATCAAAATGTTTAAAATTGATTCAAAAATTTCATAAACAACACTAAAAAGCAGAAAATAATGATTAAAAAAAAATATACCACGTTTCTTAGACTGACTAAAAAAACATAAAATAATAAAATTTTCCTAGCCCCATGCAGATTCCTAACCTCACACAGATAGTCCTGAAACTTTGTGATTGTAATTTTTAATAGCTATGAAAATACTTGTAAGATTTAAAACGAAAAAACGTGCGGCATGCAATAGATAATTGAGAGGGTATGGATGCTGTGTATATTATTTTTCGTTTTTCGTTTTAAATCTTTCAAGTATTTTCATAGCTATGAAAAATTTACAATCACAAATTTTCTGGACTAACTGTACGGGTTTAGGAATCTTTTTAGTGAATCTTAAAAACGTGATATATTAAAAAAAAAAAATTTTTTAAATAATTATTGTACATTGTGTCATGATATAACGAACATTCCAAAAGAATATAGTAACTTACTCCGAAGCTTATTTGTAAAGATTCTTTTTTGGATTCCCACAATTTCGCAATATGCGTCATTCCAATCTTTAATAATGCTTTTGAAGCACGTGATAAAAGAAAAAGCAATGTTTATTTAACAAAAAAATCTATTGTGTATTTGGGTTTACTATTAGAATTTGCCATTGGAGAAAACGGATTTCCTCCTGTTTTCACCACTGACAAAAAAAAAATGCTTGTATATGAATGGATTGTTATGTAACAAGTAACTATGAATTATTTTAGGTAAGCTTAGCTACAGTATAAAAATGAAGTTTTGCTATCCATCGGCCTCTGTGCCTTTTGATACCTAAGTCATCATGAACTGCAGTCTGTTCTTCATTGTTGCTTCTTTCTTCGTTCTGGTTGCTTTGACTAGAAGTGAAGATGAT
>JAFIDM010004315.1:51247135-51260931 GCA_023159025.1 Thereuonema tuberculata | reverse complement strand
ATATTTTTATTTTTTATTTATTTTCTTAACCTTTTAACTAAGATTTTCAAATATAAAATCTTTTTTACGCATTGTGTGTTTCCAGTAATTTTTATAAACTTCTTAAAAACTCACACGTTAATAAGTTTTCTAATGAATATATTAGTAATTACATAATCCTAATTTTAGTTTGAAATTGACTACATATTGTATTTTACACGGTATTTTAAACTTATTGTTGTAATGTTTTCCTGTTTTCAACACAATAATTTGGACTGGATACATAGTTAATGCAGATTTGGATAATTATGATTATTGGAGCTTCAACTGAAAAAGGCTTTCTAATGGTGGTGATAATGGGAATTACACAAATATTGTTGTACAACAATGCAAACTATAAACTATTGTTGTAGATAATAGCGCTACTTAGTAATCTGGTGGCAAAACTAAAACTGAAATATTTTTCTGCATAATTCTCTTCCGCATCCTCTCTTGTTCTTTGTCAAAATCGAAACAATAGGCTACGTATTAAGGGCATTTCACCATGATCCGAAAATCGTACGGCAGATCTTAAAATCCAACGTATTCTATGTTACATGTGGGAAGACAATCCGCACGAAGAATTTATAGTCCGAATTTCTGTCGTACGAAACGCCATCTGAAATTGCCGTTTAAACGAATTTTCGATATTCGGATCCTAATAGTGTAAAAGGGGGGAGGGGGGAAATCTTTCTTGAAGGGTTTGCGTATCTGCAAAACCGCTTGAGATGGAAACACGAAAGTTGGCATGAGTGTCAAAATTGAAAAGATGCTTTTCCGAAATCGAGCCCTGAGTGGTGTAAACGAGGAGGAGGAG
Source organism: Thereuonema tuberculata (assembly GCA_023159025.1). Classification (NCBI taxonomy): domain Eukaryota; kingdom Metazoa; phylum Arthropoda; class Chilopoda; order Scutigeromorpha; family Scutigeridae; genus Thereuonema; species Thereuonema tuberculata. The sequence continues at coordinate 51,260,096 of JAFIDM010004315.1, read as the reverse complement.
GTGAGAATGGGCAAACATTGTCGAAGGATACTTCTACGAGGTTTTAGGGCTGTACAATATATAACATTAATTTGTAGTGATCACGCGATTTTCTACCAATTGGGAAAGTACAAAGTATGTTATAAAATTCGAATATCGCATTACTTTGTATCTATCACATGATTTTGTAGTGATTTTGTAAGTGATCTCACAATTTCAATTTCTTTCCCATCCACATTAGGGCACTTTTTTGTAACCCGTACGAAGAACGGGTATTTGAGCTAGTTAGTTCATAATGATGTAATATTTAAGATTTGAATCTTTCTTTTATCGTTATTTACTGTCGTATAATAAAGGATATGATATTGTAATGATCTTTGCTTTAGCGATAACGATGTGAGGGCTAACCAATTGGGGTAAAAACAAATCTACGGGATGTTGTTAGTAGCAGCTAGAGAACAAAAGGTTTTCGAGGCAGAAGAGGGATGGAAAGAAAAATGCATTAATTATCATGTATTTCTGCTCATTGCACTAATTAAGAGCGTTTCCTTTTTCCGAATCTAATTTTATTATTAAAGCTGTCATGTTTAATTTTTGTCGGTAATATTTTATTTAAATATTTAAGATCCCGTTATCTTTTAAAAGGCTTCATTACATCTTAAAAACTTGCAAAATCAAAGAAAAAATGGGAACAAATTCAAACAAATCCGGGTAGCTAAGAGAAGATGAAAGGAAAAAAAAATGAAAGGAATCAAGCGATTTTAAGGAGTTGTTAATGACTACGGCGTTCGGCTTCTATCATTTTTTCTTCACAGTTTCCAAGAAACTGTGCGAAAACATGAGCAAACCCTTTATGTCACCTGAAATTTTCTGGAATAATAAAGACGTAAAATAGAAGAAAAACCACAACGAGCAAATTCTACTTAACGACGAAATATTCTCCGAATCATTAAATATCAAGTGAAATTCGAAAAACGAAGATATTATGGAATTCAAGGTATTGGCGGAATAAGCAATATTTAAGAATCTTTCACATAAAGTCGTCAGCGAAATCAACATATAGAGGATGGATCAAATTGACGATCTTAGATCAAGTTGAAGGTAAAGTTACCGATTTTCCCTAAATTGAAGTTTAAAAGAGATACATTGAAGTTTCGAATGAAGGAACGTATTATCAAAGTACAAAACTTACAATTACATTATTCTAACTGTGTAATATTACGAAGAATAAGGAACGTCCTAAAAATGTTCGAAACATGTCGAACTCCTAACGTTTAAGAGAAAGACAACTTGCTTTAAGGAGTTGAAATTAAATTTCATTCATGACTTTCGACAAAAGTTACTTTAATTTTACAGGAAAAAATATGAATTTAAAGTCTGAATTAGTGCTCTTATTTGTAAGTTGTAATTAGCTAGTAGGATTTTAAGAAATATGGTGTAACCTCTATATTGAACTATATAGAATGAAAATATAATGTATTTTTTCGGTTTCATTAACTAAAGATTGATTTCGAAATCTAGAAAGGGTTCTTTTAATTTTTTTGTTAATTTTATTTTTATCCATCTTAGTTAAAGTAAAATTTACAATCATAGATTACGAAGAGTGAACCTAATTTGTATTATTAAATTGAAGCATTCAGAAGCAGACATATTCATCATTTGGAATAAACGTATTTGTTATAAATTTTACATGTGCAGTATTTATTTTAATAGTTATTTTGAATTTATTTTATTTTCCATGTAAACTTCCACTGCATGAAATCAATTCGATGTATCTAATTTATTTAAACTTAAATATATTAATGTTTTATAGTTCAAATGGCATTAAGTTTATATTTAACCTCAAATGAGTTTTCGACCCTTACTTATCTTTTCGACCCTTTTCGAACCCTATGGTGGATTGTTGGCACATGAATTTCCTCACTAATATTTCATTAGTGAGTTTTTATTGTTGATTTTTTCTTTTGAGGCACTTCTGCTATTCTGACGATTATTCATTTTAGCCTCAGTATTGAGACCTCGTTGTTTACTGGTACCTGCTCCTGCCTGATGATCGCGAAAAAGCGTGAAACAGCTGTTCCAGCATGTCACTTGGTCAGTAATTTGATCTCACCAACTGATGTTTACTAATAATTCAATGCGCAGATTGAATTTTTTTATGAATTGAAAAAATTCTTTAAGGACGGCGCACTGTTGGCACATGAATTTTCTCACTAATATTTCAATAGTGAGTTTTTCATTGTTGATTTTTGCTATTAAGGCACCACTGCAATTCTGACTTTATGATATTAGATCATTACGAAGAGCCATGTGAGCCTAAAAAAACGCTACCATCCTAAAAAAAAAAATGCTGCCATGAAACTAACATCATTCAACATATTACATATTTTGTTTATATTTTCTTTGAAATCACTGAGCTGCAGACAGTGGGCTAATCCAGCTGAAGAAAGGTACTAATAAATAACCTTCGAACGGACTGTCCTGGATTCCGGTGTCAAATGTTCCAAAAGTAATTCAGTGATTTTATTTGTGTGAGTTTTTATCCCCTTTTTATTCTTCTGTAAAACATTACATATTACTTTTAAACGCATTGTTTGTTTTATTTGTGTTTCTTTTAAGGTTGTAATTTTTTATTGTAATGTTTGAAATTTAATTCACTTCAGTTTTGTTTGTAGTGTTGCTTTTTTTTATATTATTAATTTTTTTTTAAGTTTCATGCTTTATAAAATTTTGAAACAAAATGTTTATCTATTAAGCTTATTATTTTTATTCACTGCTATTTACATATTCACAGATATTCTTTTTTTACCTATCCTGAATGTAGCAAATTTTAGAATCAAAGGTTTCACAATTTTCTAAAATCATATTGTTTAAAAGTAATGGAGAATGTATTTTAATGATTTTGCTTAACTAAGATGTCAATCTAATTAAGTATATCGGGTGATTCATAAAGTACTGGAAAGTACTGGTGGTTTTCATCGCCCTATATCTTTTAAACTACTGCTCGTAAAAATCTGAAACTTTTTATATAAAATCGATTTTATATAAAAAGTTTCAGATTTTTATGAGCAGTAGTTTAAAAGATAGGGGTCGGTAAAACCATCAGTTCTTTCCAGTACTTTATGAATCACCGGGTACATTATAAAAAGAAAAAGATTCAAGTTCTTTAAAGGCACCACATTGCTTTGAAACCTACATTTTATTTCCCGAAATATTTTAAATTATCTTTTATTTTCTTTAGAATTACAAGCAATTTTCTGAAAAATTCTTGTGTAGCAGAAGACTTCAATACTGATTACCTTTGAATCTCTTTCAAAATGAAAAATCAGAAAAATAAAAATTATATTGATAACAATTTTCTTTTATAAAAACTAGCGTCTATGGAAGGCTTTTAGATTTGCAAACAAAACATTGCTTTAAAAACAGGATTCCAACTAGTCAAAGAATTTCCTGTTGCTTGCAACCTTTTGTTCAAAGCAAGATAACATAAATTATTTCTATAGAATAAAAGAGAAAAAAATATCTCTATACAAGGGAGTTATGTAAAAATTAAACTCGAGCCGAGATCTCTCCTAAACTATTCATTCCTATACGTAAATATTCATTTCTGTAAATTTCAAAATTAAATTTAGATACAAAATAATTTGATTGGATATAGGATTAACTTGCTTTATCAGAAATCGTTAGAAAGTAAACTGTTTTATGCAATCTAAAATTTTATCAATTTTCTAATAAAATTGAAAAAAGAAAGCATTTCACTAGGTAATAAGTGTAGCTTCAGATGTTAATTTTAATATCTGCATGGTAGCTAATTACCACAGCAATTTATAAGTAGGTTTGGTCTTGGTAACATAAAAAGTGCAACATTTCTACGCTTTGAAGTCAAAAACAACTATTAATATATAGTAGATCATTAGAAGTTTTTGAGAGTTCATAGAGAATATCACAGCTTCGCCGAGTCCGTAATTAAATTCTCTTATGAATTAATAGTAGTAGCCAATTCGAAATGTACGTAAATGTACGTATTAATAAAGAAAGAAACTTTAATTACGACACAAATGCATAACATTTCTATTGTTATCAATGATCGTTTTAGCAAGTTTAAAAAAACATGGTGTACCACAAAGAATCACCCTAATTGAAATTTACGAAAAATTTTAAGAAATAGCTTAGGCAATTTAATTATTTTGTAAAATTAACTCTTCTAATAACAACCGCTAAAAGTGAATACAACAATACCATAGGAGATATTTATTATTATATATCGCGGTTTAGTCCTTGCTTATATTAAGATTTTTTTCTTAGGCCTCAGTATTTTCTATTCTCACGTTCTGACTAACTTTTTCAGTCTGAATAGGGCTGCAGAAACACCCCATGAGTACTTTCATCCATTGAGGATCTATCATACTAATCCTAGAATTTTAGAATTTTTCAAAGCCATTGACAGCGGAAGGGGAGAAAGAGGAGAAGAAGGAGACAAATACAGGAAAGAAAGTAAACATCCAAGTCGATGCCGGGATTCATGGGAGGCCGCCGCCTGATCCACTAGGCCGTGAGGAACGGCTTATATTGAAGATATTGATGAATTAAATAATGGTAATAGTTTTGTGGTTTTTATTAAGTTTGAGTTCACACTTTACTATATCTTCAACCATTGTTATGATTTCTGCGCACCTACTGAGATAGTTAATAAAAAAAATACGTTACTTTGTTATCATCAAAAATTATATAAATCCCTGTGCCTCTGTAATTTTCAAATATTATTTTCTTGAGAAGATGTTCCAATTATTATTATTAAATAATGTAAATAATTCTGTACCTCTCCTAATTTTTCTTCATCTGATTTATTAGGATCCGGTGGAGTCTCTCTCCATTGTTTCTTCTTTTCTTCCTTTTCTTTTGTAACACATGTTTTACAAGCTTCGTTTTCTTCCTAGGACGAAAAAAAAAACCAAACAATTTTACTGGTGAAAGACAATGGCCTATGAAATAACGATTGTTTCTACAAGAAACTAAATACTTATATACATCTAAAGTTGACGAAGTAATAACTTGGTCTCGGATTATAAAGAATAAGCAAACATCCTTGTTCTATTTTTATCTCAATTTTCCTGCTAAGTATATGGTAGGCCTACCAATATTTCTACATTATATCTCATAAATTTGAAGGTTGTGACATGAATTCTACCAGACGTAGACTAGGATTATAATAATGGTTAAGGTTTCATTCGATCAGACTTTGTCAGTAACTTTGCACCAACATTAAAATCAGAATGATCACTTGTCAAGTGTAAATAACTGCAAAAACAGCTCCATCTGTGTCAGCTCATGTGCAGATTTGATGTCACATGTAGTTCAATTTCTTTGATTTCCCATACATTTCATTTCCCACAGACTATCCTTTCGTTTGAAGACGAAAGTATCAGTTTCAGTTAATAGTTTGATGATTAATACCATCAAATACAGCGACTATAGTTTCGCCAGCGTTGACAAGCTGAATCAGCTTATCAAATGTGTAAAATGGCTCATCCAGTTGTTATGAAGTATATGTTGCACTACTAATATTTGCGAATTTTATTCATGAAGCGACTTTCATTGTTTTGTAATAATTATTCTATTAAGGATATTATAAGATTAGTTATTAAGTAACTTAATAATTGTCAGTGGGCTGCTGCTTGAAGAAGCCCGGTTCATTTCTCGGCAGAGGTCGGGGATTTTTCTCTCGGTATTTGTCCTGCAGAAAGGCTCTAGGATTCACCTAGCCCTCTGTAAAATAGTGATCAGGTTTCTTTCCTGAGGTCAAGAGAAGTCTGACCATCCGACTGAACTTTATCCTGATGGTCGCTAACTGTTTGAACCTACATCTGCAACACATCCGACTGGAAGTGCTGATTAAAAAAATCCTTTAAAACCTTCAAAGCCTTTTTTTTTAATCAACAGGTTTTTTTTAATAACAGCCTAGAAAATTTCAAACACTTTGTCGGGATTCTTTGGTATCCTCGTAAGAAAATAAACTGATTACTTATCTACTGATAAAAGAAACTGCCAAGAAATTTGAGCCTTAAAGAAGATGGAAAATGAAAAACTAAAGTATTATCTGCAGCTCACAGTATTCGAGAAACTTAGATCCCGCTTTTCTCAAATTCCATTTGGAATAAGATTTTTTTTTTTGACTGATTCTAAAGAAAATTTACCAGCAATTGTCATTAGACTCAGATTAAATTTATAGTTAAAAATTTTGTCTGTTTCTTCTTCAGGCTTTTACCTTCATTTACTGGAGGGAACAATATTTTCTTAGATAAAGATGACAGTTGATAGGTTTCTAATTGAGAGTTTTGAGATTAATAAAATAACAAAATAAATTTCTTTCAATCAGCTTGAAATGGATTAAGAAATGTAAAAAGTACTTACCCCACAAACTGCGTTAAGTCTTTTCTGAAAAGTGAGAGAAGACGTAAGAGACATCAATTAAAATAGAAAGTAATAATTATGTGTTGTTGTTGGTTATATCGTTAGTTTCCTTCAGACGAAATAAATTTATAAATATTTACAGCAAAACTTTGAAACAATTTTAAATAGAAATGCACTATAGGCTAGAAGAAATTAATAATTTAAGAAATAAAAAATTATAGATATTAATAGAAATGAAATATAAAATTCACTTATTTTTGAAATTTATAAGATATTCATTATACCATACAAATGTATGATTTTTATTATTAAAAATGGAATTAAAACATTTCTAAGTTTTTATTTATGAATTTATTATGTTATTACATGTTAATTTACCTCATTCATTTTATGCCAACGATCTCTTCTGTCTTTCCAGAAATGACAAACTCCTGCTAGTTTTTCCTAATTTAATAAAAATAAGTTCATTGATTAGTTTCCATTTCTTAGAGTATTTATTACACATTTTGTTTTATTTTGATAATAAAGAAGATTCGGAAGTAATGTAGGTCCTACTCCTAATCTATTTTATATTGGACTTAGAAACTGTTCAACTTTTCGTAATGCTATTTTGGGAAAGAGAAGCTAAACAAAACAAAGGTAAACAGAATGTTTGACATATTCTCTTTTGTAAAGATATTGGACAACAGTTCTTGCATAAACTTATGTTATAGCTTCCGTAACTATAAACTCCATAGATAGCGTTATTCAAGGGTGAACTCGAAGATTTAAATTTGTTTACTTTTACTAATGAGCACTTCCTCGTAAATTAGAGAAATTCGTAGTTTCTGAACAGTCACATTTCTGGATTAATATATCAAATAATTTTTATTCGAAGACTGTATTGTATCATTGTTTCAGATTCTCATATGGTTTTCATATGCTAGTTTTAATGGTTTATGGCTGCATCAAGTTATTAGATGTAATACTGTTTTTTTAGCTCTATTAATCCACCTGTGATCTATAAGGTAAAGCATCTTATGCCTTATGCTTTAATAGTATAAACAACCCTTCTTTAATACTGAAATTAATTTACTCGTTAAAGGAATGAATGTTTATTCTTTAATACAATTCAAATTTCGTTAAACATTACTCGCTTATTTTGATATCTTCGATGAAAACTTTTCTACACTTTGTCAAGATTTATTAGTGTTAACTGTTAGTTATAAAATTAAAATAACTATTAGGAAAGTAAGCTCATTATGAAGGATACAATTCATTAATATCTGCTCTAAAAAAATTTAATGTTAAAAAAAGGCCTTGAAACTCTTTGACTTACAGGAATTTTGGTTTTACATTTTTCTGCAATTTTCCCCATGCTTGCTTTGCACTGAAAATAAAAGTAAAAATAAAAAGCTTAAAATAAAGTAAAAAAAAATATGTCTTCAAACTTTTTATAAACAAATAAATAGAAGTTACATTTTACAATTTAAGTGTAATGCTATACAATTTTTTTTTTTCAATTATCATTTTTTTTTCTAGCAAGTTTTATAAACAATTAAAACCAAGAAATGCTAAATACCGCAGCCAACTTTGCTTCTTCTGTTAGATTGGGATCATGACTGGTACTCATTAATTCCTCTCTTCCTTCTTTCATTTCGTTTTCAACACAGTCTTGACATTCCTGATCACCCTATGTACAACAATTCTACATAAATAACTGGAGATTCAATGAACACTGTAGACTTAATCAACTATTTAGCTTTGCTTCAAAGATACCTTCATTTTAATTATTTTTAATAGTTTATTTTAATAACTATAAATTTACATATGTAAAATTCTATTCTATGTAATCTTGTTTTATTATTGTAACGTTTGCACTTATAACATGACCTGATTATAACTTCACATTTATTGACTAAGTATTTTATTGAATATTACTTTTCATTGTATTATATGAAATCATTAAGAAATTGTTACTCTATAAGGCATTATTTAGGCTACATTAATCATTTCATCAACATTCTAACCTTCGATAATGATTAGGACTTTAAAATTTCCTAAGCTATTAAATTATATTATATACTTTGAAATATTTACATCTGTATTTATACGTTTCAACTGTGGTAATGTAAGAAATTTGTAAGTAGTATATGTTTAATTTTCAGATTTTACAAATAAACTGAACTACAATGTAAAGCAGAAGGTATAAATTGAAAGAAAAAAAACAAATAAATTGTTTTTGGCAGATGTCAATAAAGAATATTTTTTTTAATTTTTGTGATTAAGTTCGATTTTTATTACTATTATTATTATTATTATTATTATTATTATTAAAATTATTGGCAGTTAACTTCTTTTTCTGTAGTTTTAATTTTATTTCTGGTTTAGAAATTGAAACCAGAATTATATCGATATTCTATCTTAACCACAATGTGCTACAACTTGGATCCTTATTTATATTTTATATAATCCTTATTTATCCTTATTTATATTTTTGTCATTTTCGATATCTTGATATCTTGTTTCTCCCAACTTGAAGTTCTGCTTATTAACATATTTAACATAATTTTAATCCATCTCAGGTTTTTTTCTTTTCAACTAATGCCGTTTTGTATTTGGTTATTCTTTGGTTTGAAAAATCTTAAGAAATGATTAATTGATAAATGTGGAAGTGTAGTCAGTGTTACGAAAAAATTTCTTAATTTTGTCAGTTCAGAAACTGTAAGTTTCTTTTGTTTTCCTTTTTGTGGGCTTGTAACAATGGCATTTGCACATTTTTTTATATAATTGTTATAGATTTGCAAATGAATTTGCAAATGGTTTTTTTCCGATCATAAAATATTAATTGCAAAATTAGTGAAAGATGTGAGAATTTGCCCGTAATAACAATGTGCCGGAATATTTTTTTTTGTGGTTTTGTGCTTAAATTAAAACGTCTACCTTGGTTATTCTTTCTTAATGGATAATTTCAGTAGTTTATTATCTGTAGAATGAAAATCTTAAATCGTTTGAAGGCATTTCTTACCTCACAGATGTTTTTCAGCCATTTCTAAAAGATAGGAAAAGAAATTTATATAATAAAATTTGTCAATTGTTAAAAATATCCGCATTATAGGAGGGTTTTAAAGTGAAAAAAAATAAGACGAGTAAAAGCAGTTTTTCAAAACATAATATTAATAATCATTAATGATTTATAAATAGATTTTTTACAACATCTTAGTTCTTTTAGAAAAAAGAAACAAACAACCTTTCAGCTTTTATGAACAATTGTTCTAGAAAATCTCTCTATCTAATAATTCTTTATACGGCTTCCCTACGTTATTTAAATCTCACACTGCTTTTACTTGAATACAGTCAAATAATAACATCCTTGGAAATTATATTTAATTAGTATAAAAAAAAAGCTCAAGTAGACTATAACTTTAAGGCACCACTGCGCTTCCGATGTATTGTTTATACTAGCCTCGGTACGGAGACTTTGCTATTTACTGTGACTTCTCCTGGCTGATGATCGCCAACGAGTGTGAAGCAGCTGTTCCAGGATGTCACTTGTAAATAACTTGGTCTCACCCATTGTTAGACTATAACTTGTTAACAATAAAAATTTAATAACATTAAATTTTAATAATATAGTTAATTTATTAAATCAATGAATATTTGGAAATTAAACTTTTAATGTAATCTCTAATACAAAATTAAAAATACTACTATATTTATAAATTTGATAGAGATTCTATTACTTAATGCTTTCATATTAATGTTTTGAATTATGAATTTCTGAATCTTTCAATTCTAATGTGTATTTTTTGCTTAAATTTTATATCCAAAACATAAAAAAAAAAATAACTTTTCATAAATTTTATGTAAAAACAAATATTACTTTTATATTCGTAAAGTAAATATGATATTAATTTCAATCTACCTGCCTATGTTGAGTTATGTACGTAATTATGCGTCAGTTCATTTATCTATCATTTTGTGTCTATTTATTTGATGAATTTGCTGAAATGATTTTCACCTTATATCTATTTCTTTAATAATATCTAGTGTCGATTACACGTTACATTTAATTTCTAATGTTCTTTTTCTATTAACTATCTTTTTCTTTTCAATTTGTTCATGCTTTTCAAAAATTTATGTTAACATTTTTATAGAATAAAGCTTGATAATATAGTATAAAATTTTGTAATGTTCCTGGTTGAGCAGACAGTTTTTCGAATATTGTGAGAAATGTTAAATTTCCTTACATACTTCTCTATTTAAATCATAACTAAACTAGGCACCTGTGTACAGATTGATCGATATAGATGTTTGAAGAAGTGATACTGTATGTTGCGATGGATGTTAGATGAAGTAGAGTTCAGATAATTAAAGTCTCTGTCTCTCTCTCTCTGCTTGATGTCGTTCGGCGTCTAACCTCTGTCTCTCTTGTGTCTCTTCCGTTGCCTCCTTAGCTCTTGACCGTCTTTCACGTACGGCTTCATTCTTTCGATCCAAATCTGACTGTTGTGCTCTTTCCAATCGTTTCCTCTCAATATCTTTCACAATATCGTTTATAATATGTATGAAAATATACAATCAGCCCGTGCTCTTAAATGAAGGGCCCCCCAGGGACAAAGGTGTTAAGTAACATCTTGGCAGTTTCGAGATATTTAAAGTTAAAGTTAAAGCTTGGCTGCTCCCTGAAAATAAGCTGTATATTGTTCACAATAAATTATTAATGATCACTAATATCTAAAAATTGTCCTGAAAAAACATGATTTTGTTAAACCACATTTATTGGTCGTAACTCAGTCGTAAATGTACTTAACACCTTTGTCCTTGAGGCAACACGCTCTTAAAACGGAAATAAGACGTCACAAAGGTGTTAAATATAAATAAATTTTAATAAACATTACATTATACGAAGAGTAAATGTACAACACAAAATTACGGTTCACTTGTGCGGTTGATTTCATTGTAGAAGCCTTGATACACGTCTGGTATATACTCCATTTGCGTTTTAAAGTCTTTAATTTTTTCTTCTATGATAATGTTGTGCTGTCTAACCTTTTTCAGAATGTAGTTTGTGTTATCTTTCTTCCCATGAACTCGAAACAGGTTTACTTCTTTAAAAATCTTCGCTTTCATTGAAGGATTTCTTGTACTTGTATGACTCAAACTTATCAGGCCTTATTCATCTTACCTCATCTCTGAATGATAACTTCTCCTTGTCAGCATTTAGCAAATGAATAACAAAAGCCAGGCCTAATTCTAGACTATCTGTGTCAGAAAATTTTATCTGTCATGTCAGTTACTACCATTTTTCTTATCAACTGCATCAATAATGGTCCTATAAGTATCTGCCGAGTATATTTTCTCATATTTTTTGACGACTTGCTCAATACGACCGAAATCTCTACCGCAATCTAGATATGTATATCATACAATTGGAAATTTTTGGTCAACAATAAAAAATATACCTTTCCACACGAGGTAATTCCAGAAACATAAAGAGTAAAAAAAATTATTTTGGCCGCCGCAAGAATCTTACCAAGTAATGAGGTGGTTGTGGTTTCGCGCACTGATCTGTATAATGCCCAAAGAGACTGACTACTTCATGACTACCTCGTGAAGATATGTTTTCGGTCCACGCTTGCATGTATGCCTGCTCTCTTTCACATGATACTAAATGTATGCTCAAGTTGTAAAACCATAGCTGTCTTAAATAAAACGCTATTGAAGTGCTCAATTTCAGCAAAGGCTACTTTGCTGCATGTCAAAAGTTATATAACATTTGATTGGATCTTCCTTAACAGATCGTTTGTCCTTTTTTTGCTGTTCTTAGTCCTCTTCATACTCTTTCTTGTGTGTTTCGCCACCCTTACCCAAATCGCATGTTTTACATGTATCACTCTTTGGAAATCCAACCGATAAATTAAATTCTGTTACAAACACCTCACTGTAGCAGCACTTCGATGCCCACTCATTTTCAGGTATATCGGTGTCAGTGCACCTAAATAAGTGGGTTCGAGTGTCACTTTTCACAATATCAGAAATTTTGTTTTGGGGAGCATTTCTTCCTGTTTTGATTAGGCTAAGAGTTGACTTTCCAGATGCAAGTTGCTTTTGCTGAAGATCTACTTTTTTTCTCCCAACTTGTAACAAGTTGCAGGAAGCTAACTTGCAAACCCTCTGTGTTTTCTCATCAATTGTCAGTGAATAAATGTACGTAGCTGACCATCGTTTATCTGCAGCCGCCTTAAATCGGGCCACAGGCAGCAAGGTAATTGATTTAAAGATAATGGCATTTTGTGCCTCGTACGATAATTTCTTAAACTGTTTAAATATTTTACCTCTTCCTTCTTCTGAAAAGTTTTCAGAGAATTTGTATCGACATTTTTCATGGCAAATTGTACTCCTTTTTACTTTTTGTGCTGGAACTATAAATCCGTTCCTATTCACATACTCCTTCCCTGCTGCCCGAGCTTCTTTTGCAATGGTTTTTTTTTCCAATTCTTCGTATTTCATTAAATGACCTATGGCTAAGATAGACACTTTCAGAAACTTCTAGTGTACTGGTGTTTGATTCTGATTTTTCTTCCCATTT
>JAFIDM010004315.1:51175329-51247035 GCA_023159025.1 Thereuonema tuberculata | reverse complement strand
TTTTTTTTCTCTACATTATTAGAGATTGATTTTAATTGAAAACAGAATCCATTTAAACGTACATAATTATCGATATATAAGTATTCATGTATACATGTAAACATTTGAAAATAAATTTCAACAAATAGATGTCAAAAGTCCTGTCCCTCAGCTTCGTGAAGAAGGCAAAAAATCTTTCCTCTGAATTTGGATAAAAGACATATGAGGAACCTTTTAAAGCTACTAAATCTACTATGATAAAAAAAACATATACTTTTTTTATACTATGATCTAAAAAGTACATTCATAATTTTATGAATATATCTACTTATTTTTGTATAGTGCAAAAAGACAATGGATGAAATAGCAAAAACTTGTGAAGCCGATTCTGTAAGTGTTGATTTACTTTTTTCTAACCTAATCATTCATTGCACTTTCTGATTATTTACATTAATTTTTAAATGATTTATTACAATTTGACACCTGAACCTACACAGAAGTAAAAAGAAAAGTAATCTACAATCTATAGTCTACATAATTGTTATTTCTTTTAGATTTTAGAACGTTTCTCTGATTTCGATTCACAGGCAGTGTTGATAACACTAAAATTAACATGTTACATTACGTTTTAGAAGTCATTGAAAATCAAAGACATGCCTCAAGCAATGAACTTAGAAGAAATTATGATATAAAATGTATTAAAATCTTATTTTCTTTCTTACTATTGTCTTTAGGAAAAGTTGCAAGGAATATGCGATTTCTGGGCACAGAGGAAATTGGTAATTTTATCTTTATTTTTGTCACTTCCAAAAACAAAACTAATATCTAATTAAGTCATTTTAGAAATTACTTATTTATTTCTATCTTTTTCTTTTAAATTTTGCAATTTCACGAATAAGTAATACCTTTCTATTACTTAAAGTTAACTCACTTATTAGATCACATCGTAAAATTGATAATGGTCAAATCAGTGTGCAACACAGAGTAAATATGTAAAAGAAATACAACATGTCTTGAACTGGAACACGTGTCAGTTGTCGTGATTGTAACTGTCGGCTGCCACTGTTTGACAGCCTTCAATTATTGTGTTTAGTTTTGCTGTTCGGTACTGACCGAACTTTTCAGCAGCTGGTAAGCAATTTGTCGAGTTTACTTTTCAGCGGTGGTTCAACAAGTTGCTGACAAGTTATTCCCTGGATGTTGAATCGGACTAGTTGGACCGGTAGCCCAGCCATCTCGCCCTTCTGATTTGTCTCCATTATACTTGACTTCCATTACAATGTGGAGATGAGTTAAAGACGTCGTATTCAAGAGCGTCCAACAACAAGGGACGATACGGAGCACCGAATTACAGAATTATTTGTCGGTCTTTCAACAGTGCTGAAGTTCTCCGAGTGACTTCATCCATATTGAACGATAAGCCAATGGTTTGGTACAAGCTGTGGACATTCTGAGCATCTCTCGCCGTGAGGGATTGCGTCCTGCATTTCAGATGACACATCTTTTATATTTTTCTATTAGATTATAATTCGTAATATTGAATAAACAATTATCGCTAGAGCTAAACTGTTTTAGTATTAATTGTATTTCCTTTCCACATATACTCTGTGTTGCACATTCCGAACACTCATTCAATCATTGTCAATTTCATTGTTTTCAACATCTGCAATTATTCCGATGAGTATCTTGATGACAAGCGCCATTATTTTAGTTTTTTTCTGAATTGTGACTAAACAGGAACGTTAGAGAAAAAAAACTTTTAGTAAAAATTGTTTTTTTCAAAAGACCTATCCAACATTATCGCACATGATCTATGTTCTAATTTTAAATTTTAAAGCTGAGCCCCACTTCCGGTTTCTACCGGACATCCACAATGCCACTATTCGATTCTTAAGGTAGTATTTGGTAATGAAATTTTTCAAGCGAACCTGTACCTGTGGTTTTCGAGAAATACAGGGGATATGGGTGCTCTAAAGATTAATTAAGATAGTACTAAGTTGATTTTTTTTTATAAATTTGACATGTAGGCCTAAATCCCTGAAAACAACTTAATTATAATAATTTCCATCCAGAATTAAACTTCAATATTAAATTTATTTGGAGTTAAATTAGTAAGCAAAAATATTTCACCTATTGTGTAGCTATTTTTATATTTTATTTCAAAGTAAATAGAAATTAGTTTAAATTTTTCAATTATTAAATAAATCCGTTAATCTAAAGAATGAATTACGGTGAATTGACAAGATATAAGTTACTTTCTGTAATATATATTCTGAAATATTATTTCGATTGTTTCTTTTTTTCCGTTTAACAAAACCCGACATAAGACTATTAAAAAATATTTTCGTTTCTTGAATAACTAAACTAAACGGAAATCAAATTAAAGTTGAATTTTGATTCAGTTAGAAAATGGAGCTTTAACGAAATATAAGATCCTCTTCCATTTCTGTTTTATCTGTAGTTAATAGATTAATGTCAAAAACATCCTGAAATGTTTAATTATGAGATTATGATGACATAAAGCCATTTTTCATGTTGTTTTTTTGATGACATCTTGGGAATCGATGCACTATATTTTATATACTGTACATTAAATTTTATGCTTTGGAATTATTCAGTAGCCATTACCTTTAGTAATTTGTTTAGATGAAATTAACTTTTATTATAAATAATTTTTTAACTAATCGTTTCTTTTTAAATATTTTCTTTCAGAAATGGCTTAATGATGTTTGTGGAGTAAGTACATTTTAAAATTCTTGATAAAAACAATAAAAGATATACATTTGAAATCATAACATACTTTACTAAAAGATCCTCAAAAGTCTCATAAAAATTATTTCCTTCTTTACACCTTTGAAATTGTTTAAGAATGTTTTTCGTGATTTTTTTTTAAAGTTTATTTTAATTTTAAATGTATGTCTTTTTAATGATCAATAACTAACTTTTTTATTAAGAAAGTAATCGATAAATGCCCTTTGCCCTTTGTTAGTTAAAACTCATACATTTTTAGCTAATCCGTACACGAAAGTGTAAAGAGGGAGTTCGTTTGCCACCATCCCAACAGCCTGAACTACGTAACTTATTGGAATCCTTCTGAGTTCAGTTCTGGAGTCACTTCCTCAGAGGATATGGCCGAAAAGGATACATGCAGGAGATTGCTATCATTTCGTTTGCACTATGAAACAGTTTTTTTCTTCTTTTTTTGTATTTTTCTAACGACATTAAGTAAAAGCCAAATACTAACTTCTGTCTTTATCAATATTAATATTGAGAATACTTATTAAAGCTTAGAAAAAATTATGCATTCAAAGAAATTTTACTTTTAAGTATTAAGAATAGGAAGTACTCGAAATGATGTTTTGCTGCAAAACCATTTACTGTACTTCAATTGAAAAATACCAATTTAACAAAGAACTTTGAATTTTAAAATATCAGATATTTAAAATATCAACCTTTTAAAAGAAAGTTTAAATAAAAGGTTTTTATCAACATTGCTAAACACTCACTAATAGTTGCTGGTATTTAAAAAAAAAACCCAATAAATCCTAAATCCTTAAAAAAGTGGTGCTTTTCTCAATGTGCTCTGGATTTGTAAGTCTTAGTTGAAGTTTCATTCCAACACAATAAAGTTCAAAATTATGAATAATTTTGAAACTATTTAGTGCCATAAGAATTTATGCAGTTTCAGTTTAGTTATGCGCATTCCATAATTTCATAGCTTTATTCATTGATTTCCTAGAAACGTTTATAGTAGTTTTACTTTAAATATAAAGTTATAAAAATGAAGACAGGAGCCAAGCTTTACTAATTTTAATTTCAAAATAATTACATCGATCTCATGTTTACATCAGGAGATAATTTTACTTAAAGATTTAATAATTTGAAAAGTTTCCACGTAAAAAAGCAAAGCAAATGATTTTTTTTTTAAAAAAAACAGAAATTTTCTATAATATGGTTATTATTAAAATTACAGATGAATAACAATATTCCAAACTGAAATTCAGAAAGAAATAGTTCTGTTCAGTATTGCCTTGATAGAGAAACGGATTTTTAAATTTAAGACTGACTCTTCTTTTAAGAAAATTTTTTCTTCTTTTAACAAGATTTGTAGAAAAAATATTTTTTTAATATTTTTATTTTTATTTTTTTAAAAATATTTTTAATAAGCTTGTCTAAGTAGTCAAGCTAAGTATGTTATTTTTCCCGTTTCCGATTTTCAGCAATCAGCTTTAACTGAACATTTCATATTTGTAATATATTTTTATATTTTCATTAACATAACATAGAAATTTTGTGTTATGTTGCAGAAACATTTTATATTGTGTTTTTGATTGTCTAATTTATACTTTATTTTTTTTTGTTGATAGACTGATAACGAGGGATGCAGAGAATGTGTTAAAGCAGAAAAGAAAGCCGTTAAAGTAGAATTGCTGAAAGGCAAAGATTCTGATAAACCACAAGAAGAGAGGTTAGAGCAGGTAAGCCTTTATTAGTCATCAAGCTGCTTCCTAATTTGGAACTTTATCTTCATAAAATTTAGAATTTCTATCCGAATGAGATTTTTTGGTAATTCATTATAATTGAAATTAAGCTGTAATTTAACCGAATAGAAAATAATTGTCTGCTTTTTTTTTATTAGTGCAAGCAAAGTATGGCGTTAATAGCAGATAAATGCGTTGGAGATTCTGTAAGTTTGTATTTTTATCTTTTTTTTTCATCTATTGTTCTTCTTAAAAATATCCTTAATATATTCATTTTCAGTTAATAAATTGAAACTCGCTAAAATGTTTGATGGTACCGACAGTCAACAGATGATATCTTTTATAGAAAAACGAAACTTTCATTGAAATTGGAAAAAAAAAATATTTTGGATAGTTTTGACTTATCTCACAGTGTAATTTACGCACAAGGTTACGGAGATTGTATTTTATTGTGATGAAATAATTATTAGTCAACACAGCAAAGGAGAAAGGTCAACACCAAAGGTCAACACACCATTGTATTCTATGATGGGAAAAGAATATTGGATGACTATCAGAAGGCACCGTTAGATTACAATCATACTTTGCAGTAATACTGAATGTTTTAAGTGTGTGACAATTTCCATAAGGTTTAAAAACATTACTAAAAACACACTTTAAAATATTTAAAAAACTTTAAAAGATAAATATTCATAAAGACCTTGACTTGTTTCGACCATTTACTCAGTGGTCCTCTTCACAGATCGAAACATATCATGGTTTTTACGAATATTTATCTTTTAAGTTTTGATAATATTTTAAGTGCGTTTTTAGTATTTAATACCGTGTTGTGTTTACTGGAAGAGAAACAACCACTGAAGAAGAAAGAAAGAAACACTGGGATTCGAATCTAGGATCGAATCTAGGATTTGACCGATCGGCTTTTGAATAGTTTTTTAGGTTCTTATCTAGAAGTATGCTCGATCCGGAGGGTAGGATCCTTTTTCTCCAGGCTACTTGTTCTTCAGATAGCATTCTGAAGTTCATCCAATTTTCTTTAAAATGTAGAGAACGCTCTGCTGTGGTTTATTCATGAAATCTTCTGCGCTCTCGAATTTGCATTGAGATCCTTGATTTTCCTACTGACTATCATCTACTCAAATTAAAAAGCAATTGTCTTAACTTCACTTTTTATGAATTAAGTGTGTGAATTTCCTGTGAATTATCGGTGGCTATTTTCAAACTTTTTGTTTCTAGCACTGAATCTCATATCATTTTCTTGAACTTAAAATAATTTTCTGTTCAAACAAATTTCTCTCACTGAAATAAGCTTCTAATTATCATACAAACTATGAAATTGATTTGATGACAGTATGCTTATCTTTTATTTTAGGAAAAGCTAAAGACTGCTTGTGATTTCTGGATCCATCGACGACATCGCTGGGGAGGTTGGAGATCTATGAAAGAAGATCACGAAGAAGTTCCTGAAGAACATCATGAATGAAGAAGAAGGAATCAATACACGACTAATTGGAATACGTTACAAAATCGAAACAAAATATGAAAAAAAAAATCACATTTCATATTCAATTTCAATTGTTCTTTTTTCCCTTGTTAATTAGTAACAATCGTTATCAGCAAACCTAATAAATTGTTTTCATTGGTTTCTTTTTGATACCTTTTTTTTTTACCCATCGCCTGAGCTCTTAGGATATATTGCCTTTGACCTCCACAAGGGGCGAAAACTGTGAACTATTAGCGGAAGAATCGTTGGAAGGTGAATCCTTAGGAGGCAGCACACATTATACTTGTAGAAATAGACGAAACACAGAAGATGAAAGTCACATGCTTTTCGGCTCCTGTATTCGAACCCAGGTTGGGACGCTTCGGCCTCGTGCTGCTTTGACCACAAGGCTGAGCCAGAACGGCACCCGTAGATTTGGACTCAGTTGGGAGTTATTATTAATTCTAATTTAATTACAGATCGAAAAGTAAAGTTTGAAAAAATTAATTATAAACTTCAGAATAAATACAAATAATACACCATGCAGACACTACATCACTGTCAATTAAATTTCCTCTAATTACGCATCATCATTATATTCTTTTATAAAAATAGCAAATGTAAAGAATCAGTTTTTAAAAATATTATAATTAAATATATTAATCAATGTCACTGGAAATTTAGAAATCCTGAAATATTTTCGTGAAATAAAATTTCATTTATTGAACTCAAAATTAAATGAAATCACAATTGTAAACAATAATTTTACCACTGTTAAAAGTAATTTAGTGTAAATCAAGAATATTATAGTAATCTTCTGGAAATATTTAAATTTGTGGATGTCAAACCAAATAATCAATGAATACATAAAATGAATTCTTTATGTTTTGCACATTTTGGAAATTTAAAACTCTGTTTCTAAAACTACGGAACTGCTCCAAAGATCTTTCACGTGATTATTGAATAATCATTAGCTTATAAATAACAAAAGTGTCAGTCGAATTAGTTGACTTCTTCCTCAAAAATAAGTAATATTTTACTACCATTATATGTGTTGTTTCAATTGAGAACCACAATCTATATTACTAAAATCATTTATTTCTCTGTCTGTCTTTCTGTCTGTCCGACGCAATTTCCTGTGAGAATGGAAATTAGAAATAATTTTAATAATAAAACGTCCGCGAAGGGAACCTATTACCTTCTGATCCGAGGTCAGACTTCTTATCCATTACGCCACGGGGACTACAATTTATTTTATATTGTGTTTGACTCATGTTTCCTTCCCCTTCCCTTATCAATAAGGAATGTATTCAACCTTTCTTTGAATCTAAAGATTGTTTATTTATTTCCGATCCGTCGTTTATTTGTAATTCGAAAATGACAATTTGAACTATAATTGCCCAAACGTTGCAATATTTAAAATATAATATTCTTACTTAATCAAATTCAATGTGATATAAAAAAACAAGCACGTGTACATAGGGGATGGCCTAGTTTGAATAAAAATTATAAGGTGTTATAATGATAATTACTATAACAGTTTAATTTCTCCCCTGATTTTATTTAAGAAAAGAAACAGAATCGAGAGTTAAGGGTGAAATAAAATTTATTCTTTTATTTCCATTTTATTATTTGACAATTCTTATATTTTGTTAATTTTTTTGATAATGTATTAACAGTAAATGCAAATATAAGAAATGTTTCGAAGTGTCCCTTATCCCCTTCTTCTTTTGCCCATTTGCTTGGCTTTCTTCCCTCGTCTACCTTGCTTTTTGCCTTTGGATTGCTTTTTTCGGTTCATTTTATTACATTTTTTAGTCTTTTTCCCTTTACATTTATTTTTCTTCTTCGGCTTATGTTCATCATCATCGCCTGGTTCGGCGTCGTCAATGGTTATGTCCCAGTCCCAGGAGAAGTCAGATAAATCCTTTTCTTCTTCGGTTATTTCCTCTACATCGTCTTCGTCCTGAAGTGTCTCTTGTTCAATCGCTTTCGGGTGTTTTTGTGTTCTTAATGTTTTGCAGTAATTTCCTTGCTCGGCAGCTTCATCAGAAAGAATCCTGGCTTTTCGCTCAAATTTAGTGAATGGGATTGTGAGAAGATTACTTTTTACATAGGTCCTTGTTAGTCCTCCTTTGCCATCATCTTTCCATTCGTCTTTGAAATTGCTGTACCTAAAGACAAATGTAAAACTATCTGTATAACCGATGGGTAGCTCGCCACATTCTTTCCATTCCTCATCTTCCATAATTACGCCGTCACCTCTCCTGGCGAACGCAACAGGTAGGCATCCTTGCAATGTCCACACTGTTACGTCAGGAATGTCTACCAGTCTGTCGCACTGTAACATATCAGCTGTACCTTTCATAAAACCTGGTATTACATAATTCCGTTCCCATTTCTGCGATGTACTGCTTTCTGAGCTTCTTGTCTATAAGACCAATTAAGATCAATCAAGTTGTGAAATCTGATTTTTTGTTATCAAAATTGTAATTTTTTTTTGGAGAAAAATTAATAATAAAATTTTATGACAAGAAATGGCTAGAATGGCAATACTCAGAACTTCAAAAACCATATAAATGATATTATTCAGTTACAAAAAAAAATAATAAAATTACAGATTGAAGGAAACTAGGTCGACAAATAACAAAACAAATAACGTAAAGTAAAAAAAAATATTTCCAATTTGTAATCATACGAAAGTAACATATATGATGATAAAATAAAATGTAACTTTTTATGAAATTATCATTTGCTTACTTTTTCCTTGCCACTTGTGCTCTCAACTCCTGCTTGAGCACCTACTTCCTTCACTGTGGACATGCTGGCTTTAGCTTCTGCTGACATCTTCACTTCCGAACTGCTTGTGTTCTCCGAGGACTTGGTTATTGTTATTTGTTCCTCAAAACGTTGACGTATTTCGCCCGCATTTCGATTAGCCATTACCTGCTTTGTTGACATTGGTTTGCAGTTATCACTGGCTCCTTTTCGATGCATTTCACCACTTACTTTCTCTTCCGTGAAGACAAATTTGCATCTACAAAATTGTATGAAGTTACATAAATTACAAATTATATTAGAAATGTCTGAAGTATCTATCAAACAGTGAGTAAACAAGCAGCATCAGTAACATCATGAATAATGTCTAACAGATGGATGATGACGATCACGTTTGCGCGAGAATTACGAAAAACACGAGATTTCGCCATTAGCCTCTTCAGCAGGTCTCAAGGAATTTAGTATTTTTAATGTCTGTCACTAGGAAAATGCTATATAATTAATTTATTGTTTGTTTATTGACTGTTTTCAATTTATCAAAACTATATTAAAATGTAGTAAAAGTCTCATGCATTTCCCCGTATAATAATTCATTTAAATATTTCAATATTTTGTGAGAAGACATGGATAGAGACTATTCTCGCGTAAATTATGTGAAATCATGAAAATATGGGATCGTCAAGATCCATCTGTTAGACATTATTTCAAAATATTTCAATAATTTTCATTTATGAAACGCAGACATCAAGAACGGTTACCATGTTTTTAAGGAGACCGTGTATAAATTCGTAGCAACAATTTAGAAAATCGGTTTTAATGCAACAGACAAACAAACTTACAGACCCTAAATTTAAAAGATGGTAATTAAGAATAACCAGAATAAGATCTTGTGTAAAAGAATTGAACAAACTTGATAGTCAAATTGATATTTTTTTTTATATAATCTTAATTTTAATCTTAATTTTAAAAAAGAATTCAAATAAGATATTAATTATTACTTACACTTCCTTTAGCCTATGGTTATTTGTGAAGGAAATATCTTTAAAATAATCACTTTGTTTCACTTCCGCTCTATATCCAAGTTTATCGGAAATACATCCTAAATACCGTTGCACCCCATCATCTAAATAATGATTTTTTCGACATTCTACAGGATGCATAAAAACAAAAGAATTCATATTATGAAAAAGATTCTCATAGTGAATCGTTTAAAATAAAATTTCTAGTTAAAATCGCTTCAAAATCGCCATTTCAACGTCTAGTTTCAGCCAGGCTTCTCACCAAAATTTTACCATTTTACTTAGCTTATGTTAAAAATTCATTAAAACGTCATATTTCATCAAAGGTTTGCTTCATCTACGAAAGGTTCAAAACTGGAATTTTCTGGCAAAATTATACGAAAAATCTAACAGCTCATACCAAATACGATAATATCTCATTCTTATAATTTATAGTCATTTTTAAATGATCGAAATAAAAGCAATATTTTTATTAAAATTATTAGCCCAATCTAAAAAAGTTTCTTCATATTTATCTATATATGCTACAAACTTTATAAATTAATTAATAATAAATTAATTTATAAATGAAGCGGTTGAATATTAACATAATTAAATATTTCCTATTAATTAAATTAATTTTCAAACACTGCAATTATTTATTATTTACTATATTCGGGTTTATTCTATTTAATTATTCATATTCTTAGATATATAAATTTAAAAGTACGAAGTTCATTCCTATCATTGCACAGATACTACACAACTATGTATATATACCATATATACATTGTTATTATTTAAATTTTCAAACTTAAGCAAAGTTACATATTTTAATTAAAATGTAATTGATTTAAAGTTCGAGAATTATCTAATTCCGAAAAAAAATTATCTTATTTCATTGAGCAGAAATGAATTCCTTCGTAATTATTTAATGTGATATTCAAAAAATTATATGCTTATATGTTTTGATATTTAGCGTTATTTATTAATATTTAGTGAAGCATAAATTATGAGCCATGAATTTCGGTATATAGTACAATTCATCCGAATTGTAACCATTTACAAAATAAAAAAGCACAATTCAATTTTTTCAACTCTTCATATGAAAGCAAAAGTTCTCATAATTTTTCGTATTCGGAAATTGTTAGTTAGAAGTTTTTAAAATAATTCATATGTTAAGATTTATCTTAAAAGTCATAAGTTTAAAAGAAACGATAATATAAAAGAAGATGAATTGGTACCTGTCGCTGCAAAAAGGAACAGAGGCAAAATGAAACGAAGCAACATGTTTCAGTCACTACAAGTATTAGGAATGTATCACTTATATTAATTTTCCATCTGCTAAAGGAGCAGATGTTTCTTACAGAAAATGCTTTTTTCTTTTTGATCAACATCTGTCGTAATTAATTTCACCTGCTTTAATTGCTTTGATATCTTCTTGTGTTTTTTTTTGAAATAGTTGAAATGGTTTAAATTTTTTAATTTTCTAATGACACAGACACTTCGAAGTAAAAATTGTTGAATGAATTCCAAGTGAAAAATATTCAAGAAATACAAAAAATATCATATAACAGATATAAGTCTGCGAGATAAGAGTAATAAGAAATAATATTTTTTAGAGCTGCTGTTTCATATTTGAAAGTATCTTCATTAATTCTCCATAGCTTTATTTTTATAATTATTTTCAACTAGGAAATCTAAGCCAGCAATACATGGACGAAAAACTAAATCATCAAAACCCCGTCTCGTTAAATCTGAAAATTTATTTATTTTCTTCCAATAGATGTCCCGTGGTTTATTCAGGGTGCATTGGAGGAAATTCGCGACATGCTTCATCAAACCATATCCGAAAAAACGGACCAAAAAACTAATAGTCAAACTAAAATGAAGCATAATAATAATTAAAGGACCATACACACCACAATTCAAACATAAAATAATTTATAAAATTATTCATGACATGTTTTGACATATATTCCTCATCATCAGATTACAAAAAGAATAGCAAGCCTTATAAACGGCTCAAACGATACAAATACAAAAAATAGGAACATCGGCAACAAGTAATACTAATCTTAAATTAACAATAACACATCATTTACCCTCTATTGATAACAACTGCATTCAACAAAGATCATATTCTAATGCATTCTGTATAGAAACTTCAGTGTTGTAACAACGGTGTGTTTTGATAATCATTGATTCACAAAACTTCCTTAAAATGATTATCAAAACGCACCGATAATACAAGTCACAAAATGCAATGTAAATGTTTACATGACATATGATACATACTTTACATTGGCTTAAACGTAAGTTTGCTCTGCAGTAAGCATGACTGACGTCGTTTAGCCACTCTGTCCCGAAGTTGGTTCAGTAGCATAAGTTCTGTAGTATGGCTGTTGCTCCAACCACATCAGTCCTTTACCAAAACATTCAAAAGCATCGGAGTTGCTTATTTGAGAAGTTTGACCTGCTTCAATTCTGCTCACAATCTGCTCCACTGTTAACAAAACGCGTTTTCGTTTAGTGGCAGCATGGCATAAATGAATGTAAATGCATTTCGGTAAAGATTTCGGTAAATACAACGCTTTTGAGTCGGACAAAAAGTAGCCAATAGAAAGGTCTTGGAGACGAATGGACTTTCCGGCAAAGGGGGATAATAGAATAATAGAAATCCTACAGAAAGGGATGGGGGGAGAAATTTTTTATTTACCAAAAAAAACTTAAGAAAACCGACGTCCGTTAAACAAGGTTCCGGTTAAAACAGTTTCGGATAATCGAGGTTCTACTGTATTTTAATACAAATAGGTATTATTCATAATAAATTTTTAAATAAAATACGAAAATTCCTCTTTCTGAAAATAAATTGAAATTATTTTCATTTGTTATTAAACACCGAAACTAAATCTTAACAATGAACTTACTTAGAAATACTAAGTAAATCATTGAAATCAAAAGATTTCAATCATGAAAATATGTTAGAAATACTTTATTTTATTAGAATCAAGGAAAAAATTGTCGATGCACAAATGAAATGAGAAACTACCATTTAGAAGAAATAATAAATTAATATACATGATAAGAAACAAGTGTGTGTAAGTGTTTCTTTCTCTTACAGGAATGGAAGTAAAAATTAATATAAAGAAAATGAGTTTAACGTGCAGTTAAGATGTTACGAAAAAAAGGACGTTTCCCGTCTCGCCCTAAAAAACAAGAAATTCATGCATAGAAAAGCACAGAAGGCATCAAGAATTATGGCTACCTTCTAAAACCTTCTCAATTCGCTCTTAGTGTGTGCGTGTTCTTCATCAACATTTGCCATGGCTCTGGATTGGCCGCGGTACTCCAGCATCACCAGTTCCATTGAAATGGTAACCACGAAGTCCTGACTTCATGACGCCTGACAACTACGTGTTTGAACGTCCTTATCATAGAAACGAAGAATTATTGCAAAATGAAGTTGAGGATGCAATTCGAACCATCACACCGGACGTGGCGGCATATGAACTTGTGTGTACAGCATGATGGCGAACATCATGCATTTGGCACTTATTGTGTTCATATTTTTTTGAAAATATGACTAACAATTAACGGATACGGGAACTTCCCGGTCACACTATACAGGACGAATATAAAATTAAAATGAATGCATTGATAGGAAAATAAATAAATTTGTTAATTGGTAGGCTTGGTTATAAGATACATTGCGAGTGAAAATTCGACCATCATTAAATGACCATACCACTGCGATGTAGTACATGTAAGATTTGCAGGAAGCTCTCTTGTGCTACACATAGAGGGATACAAAGAACTGAAAACTACGTAAGGTATTATTAGTAAAGTTTCATTTGAATGGAATGGTTTGATAGCTTAATCGTTTTGATCATTCTTTCTGTCTAAATACACAAAAGAGTAATTGTAAATAGATTTTTAACTACAGTTTTGAGGATATTTTTAAGTTTTTAAATTGGATTAACAATAATTCATTTTAACAACAAATTTTAACGTGCGAAAATAATAATGACAATACAAAATGAACCATACTCGCACATAACTAATAACAAAAGGAATCACTGATCTGTTTTTGGATTTTTCGACACCGGGAATCCAGAACAGCTGTTTCTGGGTTCCTACCCGTCATCAGCTGGACTCACCCAGTGTCTTTAATAGTCAGTGATTTCAAGAGACATGCTGTTGAGGCTGAATCCTGTCCTGACGATGATGAGATTACTCAACCGTCGAGAAAGGCGCGAACAAGTGTCGATGAAACGACACAGAAATCAATCGACAGAGAAATCAAATTATTGTGCAAAGGAAGGATATTTAGAACTAGCAAGGCTTTCTTATCCGAACATTGTGCATATTTTTTTTAATATGTTCAACAATTACTTGACTGGAGAGATTCATCAAGAAATTGTCCTTGACGACTGGGAACCAGAGGGGGTTGCAGTACTTTTGGACATTTTTAGCACAGGAACATTCGCAGATGTCAAATTTCAGAACTTAGGGAGCGTCTTGAAAGGGTTGCATCTAGTTCAAATGACTGAGGCATACGACCAATATAAGAAAATCTTCCTGGATCAATTATCGTGCACCAATTTCCTGGAGCTCTGGGAGGTCGCGGAGTGTGTTGAGGACAGGCAGATCCTACAAGCTGTCTACAGTCTACTACCGAACATCTGCAAAACAGATGATTTCCAGAAAATCAGTCTCGCTTGGCTGATAGAGCTTTTGGATTATCTGAAAGAGGAAGAAACCACAACCCCTTATATTCTGTTGCAGATCATCGCACGATGGATCAACTTCTTTGAACACTTCCACCTACTTTACTTACACGAATTGTTGGAAAGAGTTACCTTCTCAAAATTGTCCGATTCTCATTTGATAGAGATCATAAAAGATCCTCTCTTCAGACAATTGGAGATTGTAATAAATAGGACTCTTGATGTCGTCAGCGAAAGACTTCCTTTCAAGGAGTCAATGAAAAGTACCAATATCTATTACCTTAGCATGACTTTCATTGGTTCAGATCAAAATAATCAAACTAAAATTCAGAAGTGCAAAATGGGTCAATGGATGAATGACACCTCCTTCGTCGGATATTACAATCCAGTTTTTTTCCAATAGCAATCTGGACATTTTGGTAAAGGACATTACAGGTAAATTAACGCTTCATAATCTTCAATTTGAGAAAAAAGTTGTGTATCTAGGAAAAGTACCTCCAAACGCAACTGTCATAATGGAACATTCAGCTTCATGCACGGCCGTGATTGGGTATATCCCTACAAAAGAGAGCAAGGAAATGGCCCTTCATATTAAAAAACAACAATTAATAAAATAAGGATAACAAACGGCAGACATTTAATCCCCGCTAACCTCCGCTTAGCTTAGGATGGATTAAATAACATAAAGAATACATTTAACAACAAGTTTTAACGTGCGAAAATAATAATGACAATATAAAATAAACCATACTGTCTGTTAAATACACTGGGAGAGTCCAGCTGATGACGGGTAGGAACCCAGAAACAGCTGTTCTGGATTCCCGGTGTCGAAAAATCCAAAAACAGATCAGTGATTCCTTTTGTTATTAGTTATGTGCGAGTATGGTTTATTTTGTCTTGTCATTATTATTTTCGCACGTTAAAACGTGTTGTTAAATGTATTCTTTTTGTTATTTAATCCATCCTAAGCTAAGCGGAGGCTACGAATCAAATGTCGTGTAGTTTGGCAATGCGATTAATGCAAAGCAGAATATCTCTGATCGATCCGTCAGACGTTCCTGAGAGTCTGAATAGCATCAGTCTGCCTTTAAACGACATTACCTTTTTGAACTGTTTTAAATCTAAATCGGTATTTTTTTTCTTTCTTTTCTACATTAGTTTGTTTCCATCATTTCTGTATTCTTGTTTTCTTACAGCTACTTCCGGTGTCTCTTCTTTGATGACGTAGACTTTACAGTCGGATCACACAGATCCGCACTGTCGATTGTTTCCCAAGCTATAGCTGGAAGTGGCTCGCTCTCCTAGGAATTTCTCACGGTCTTTATCAACAACATTACTCTATTCCTTTTGTCTAAAAATTATCCTTTCTTATCCTCTGCTACTTTTTCTAATATAATTTCGAGTCTTGACATCTTTATTTGTTCTATTTTCCTTTTTTCGAAAAATCAAACCATTTATACTTTTAATGCTACTTCGCGCTTCTTTTCAGCTTCTTCTGCCATCTTTGTCCTTTGTTCTCCTTCGTCTACCAGTTAATACTGGCAAATATAAAGATATTTTTTCAATTTTACTGCCTCTGCCTCTCTATTTCACAGTTGATCGAAACCTATGTTCTATCTAAAACTACTTATATAAGAAATCCATGTTATTATCGATAACCATGCTCTGCTACCACATACTTTCACACGTTGTCTTTCGAGGTAAAAATCGGTTGATACTTACAGATTGTTTATCCGAAACACTAGGTCGACGTTCGTGGAAAAAGTAACAATATGACTGCACTGTAGTTCGTTCAGATATGATCGTTCTATCACAAGTGGATTATCATGACAGCGCTGGGCCCATATTTTGAACCATCAAGACTCGGGAAACAACATTAGCCTAAATGTTAACAACATTAACCTACCGTTCAAATGCAGTAATAAATAAATTTCAAATAGAAAAAGAAACCTATAGAAAATGGTTAATATTAGACTCAGAACCTTTCCTCTAATCCCGTGCCAGTGAAAAAATTAATTTCTGCTTTTCAGGCAATAAACCCCCAATCTGTGCATTTCAAAAAGAAATGACAGAAAAATTTATATATGAGCTATTAAGATAAAATGCAATAAACAATTAATGAAACTAGAACATATTTATAAAGACACTAATATTTCATATAGTTAGATACGTAGATACCGTTTATGTTAACTTATTCCTAGGAAACTGAAAACACATACTATGGTAATTAGGTTAAATTAGCATATGATGTAAAGGTTTATTAATCTAAAAATAACAGACAAGATGACATGAACAACAGAACATACGGGGTATCTGTTCTAAAACAAATATATATATATATATATAAACATATATATATATTTCAATGTGAGAACACAACATTTTACTCCTCCACCTGAATGTTATAATAATATCAATGACAAAATTAAAATGCTGAAAAGAAGATTACAATATAATTTAAAAACAAATGCAATCAATATATTCACCGGTTAAATAACAACCAGTTTTTTTCACCAGTTCATCTTTCCTGGTTTGTATCTATCCCAGGCAAAATCTGGCTGTCATTCACCTTTTCATCCGTTCTTTCCTTCTTTCAGTTTCATATTTTGAGTTCACCTATGAATTTTTCAATCATGAAAGGAGCTTTATCGCCACATTAAGTACAAACACAGTTTCACTCAGAAGTGCACAAACACAAGCACGGGTGGGTATAATAGCTTGTTTGCTTCGATGTGAAAGTTTCAGTTTCTTTTTAGCTTTCAAGGAACGCTCCACTTTCTCTCACAAACACCAGTAATTCGTATGAATTATTATTATTCGAATGAATAACACTGTCTAAGGAATTTAGAATGTCAAAAATGGAACACACTTCTTGGACATCTGTCTATTGACATCTTATTATCATTCGGCCGAGCCTAATAATGTTCAAATCAGAACTTAAAGAGTTCAGAAGGACGATGGTCCTTGCTGTCCCGTTGGATTTTAATTCAACACGACGGATTTGCGTTCGTTGTCAATCATCCTTCTTTAGTTGATTGCAATAAATAGAAATATTCTCTACTTATAATTTCACCTCGTCGGGAATCACCTGCGATCCTTATACGTCCAGCGTCGTCTGCAAGTAGCACCATTTTTGTGGTGCTCTTTTCCCTGACTGGGAAACTGGAATTGTTTCTCCTTACATATCATCTTGACTTCTAACTGACCTATCTTTTTTTCCGATCTGCAGCTAATCCTCGTTTTGCAAAGATTCACTTTCGCTGTTGAATCAGAATATAATAAATATATAAATAAAACATTGTAAATTAAGCAAATTACTAATAGATAGATAGTTACATTTACTATACAATTAATATAAGTCGAAACCTTTCTAAGAGGAAAGGATCGGATCGTGTTACTGACCATTTGTATTTGACTACATGTATATATATATATATATATATATATATATATTATGTAAATTTTCGGAAGTGATTTTAACAGTGTGCGAGTCTACTCAAAGCCTGCTTTTTGATAGTGTTTGAATATTATTTCATTATTATTTTCATTGAAAGGAATTTGGTTGTAAGTGTTCCATATCCTTCATTTCCTAATCGTTTGTAAATTAATATTTCTAAGATACTGTTACTTGACCTATCTACGTAAGCCAGTTTGATATCCAAAACACATTTAGATAATTTTCTTTTAAATTGCTATCATAAACATTAACTTTTAGAACTTTAATTAATTTGAATTATTTGGACAGTTATTTGTTAAATGCTTTTTGTAAGATTTCGAAATGATAATAATGGATTTATAACTTTTTATTTGTTAAATTAGCTTAAGAACTTCTGTTACTCTGTGAAGAAGCATGTGTTGGGTTAATGAACAATCTCTTACATAATTCATTAAAACTTTTTTCGTTAATTAAAAATTAAAATGTTTTATTTCCATTTAAGTATTTGGACTTCGTCGTTTTCTATGGTTATTACTTACAAACATTGAAAACGTCAACAGCTTCGAAAATACATTTCTATTTTTACATACATTTCAAAATACATTTCTAATTTTTATTTCTAAGCTTGAAAATTTTATTGTCTAATTTATTTTAATTGCTAACATTGAAAAGAGCTACACAAAAAAATTTTCGGATGAGAATTATCCTCTGCTTCTGCGAGATTGTTTAACTTTCTTCGCTTTCCTTCCTGGCTTTTTCCCTTTGGTTTGTCCTTTTGTTTTTTTATTCTGACATTTTTTCGATTTTTTTCCTTTGCATTTCTCCTTCTCATCATCATCATTTTCTTCAGCTTCATCAACCGAAAAATCATAATCCCAGGAAAAGTCGGACAGATCCTTTTCTTCTTCTGTTACCTCTTCTACATCATCTTCTTCCTGCATAGTCTCCTGTTCAATGGCTTTCGCATCTTTGGAGTTTCTTAATGTTTTACAGTAACTTCGATCGCCAGCATCATCAGAAAGGATTCTTGCTCTTCGCACAAATTTAGTGAAGGGGATTGTAAAGAGATTATGATGTGTATAAGTCATTACAAGACCACCTTCTCCATCGTCCATAAATTCGTCTTTGAAATTGTTGTATCTCAAGACATAATAGTCTTCCGTTGTACCAATGGGCGGATCCCCACATTTTTTCCAATCAGTGTCTGACATTGTTCTTCCTATTTTCACTGGTAAACAGCCCTTCATTTTTATTGATGTTGTCACCGGCATGTCTACAAGTCGATCACATTCTAGCATGTCAGCTACACCCTTCATATAAGGAGGAATTACATATTTACGTTCCCATTTTTGAGCTGTGGTGCTTTCGGATCTTCTTGTCTGTGAAACAGAAAGTAATGAAATAATTAAAGATACAAACAAGTAAGTAAGTAAATAAATAAATAAATAAATAAATAAATAAATAAATAAATAAATAAATAAATGGAAGTTCTATCGCATTATATTTTCTGTTTAAACTTTCTTTAAATTTTGTTTAATGTAATGAATTATCAAATTCAGTCCTTCCAGGCAAGTTAATGATACCAGTGTGGTGATGCTCCTAATTCAATCCATAGGAATTCTGTCCGGAGACAGGTCAAAATTCCTTTGGAATTCAGGAATTATCATAGAAGCATCTGGGAAAAAAACTGAGGTGGGTTCCCGTGGCCTTCCTCAGGAAGCCATTATGGAATGGGTTCAGACCAAAGAGAAAGTGAAGAAGAGGCTAACAAACACAGGAAAGGAAATTGAAACAACCAAGCCCCGTCCGGGTTTTGAATCCAGATTCCGACACAACGTCCGCACGGCAGACCGCCTCCTAGACCGCTCGGCCATGCCGGAACGGCGCACCTCATTATTTATGCAATTTCGAAAGTCTGTTAAGGACCAGGGTTAAGAAGTTAATATCAAACTACCTATGACTAATTTTTTGATATGTTAAAGTATTAAGAATCATAAATGGAGCCTTACTTAGTAGAGAAATAAACTAAATACACTATTCAAAGTAGTTTTAGATTTTGAAATTGACGTTCCATAAAATGTAAAAAAAATGATATGATGCCATTACAACATATATAAGATACCTTAGCCATATAACGCCATGTATACCTTTAAGGTCATCTATCTCATTCTTCATAAATATAAGAGATGGCGGTACTGCACTAAAGTAGTTTGCATTGACATGCATCTAGTGTTGAAGTGAGTTACTAGCAGACCGCCAACATTTTCGAGTGAAATTATATTTCCACCTTTTCGTGTCGAGGACTGGTTCTGAAAGGCTGCTACTATATCAACGTAAGATAAAATATAGGTTTTTTAATGTTAAGCAAAGATTAACTATATAAAACTATATATTCTCTTGATTCTTGAAGATTCTTCTATGTAGATAATTTAACTGTTATTTGAAAATTCGGAAATTTTAGACAAACAAGTGTATCATGTGATCCATGTGTTCAGTAGCGCTTTAACGCCATGGTGGTGTTAATGGTCTATATATACGATTTGAGGTTACGGACGACATTTATAAGTTACTAATATGTTTCATGAAAATATATATTTTTATCTTATTTATTATTTTGCTTTTATAATCGGAAAATGCCGAAATTAATTAATTTTTACATTTCCTCTTTTGTTTTAGCTACATACTAGAAGGACTGCGTTAATTTCAAGTGATTTTTTTATTATGTTTTACAGAAAGTCAAATTTACTTGCTTTTTATTGTAATTTTGTATAAATAATGTTTACAATGATGGAATAATTCTTAATTTTAAATAAGCCAAGTTACTTGAAAAAGTATGTGGCGTTAATTGGAACAGGTGTTCCTAATAACGCCAGTTTGTAAAGTTTTTTTTATTTGAGTTCTCATACTTCTCCAGTAAAAGTTATCATAAGTTTCATTATGGTATGCTTCAAACAGAAGATTAAACTTTCTTGGTCATAATTTTCTTGTTTCGATACACCTTATTTCCAGACTTACAGTAATTTAAATGTTAAGGTGGCGTTATTTGGGCAGGGTACCTTAATACCAATGTTCGTAATACGAAGTTATGAGATCTAAATAAGTAAAGCAGCCATCCAAATATCGATGTATATTGCTTATAACAAAATGAATTTTGCTAGCAGTATTGTGAAAAAAAATAATTTGGATTATGAAGGACAACTGATGGTACGCAATTGAAAACATTCCAAAAATCTCATGAATGTTGCAAAAAAGCAATAAAATGTAATTCACTATTATAGGTAAGTCTGGCTGATTATTCGTAACTATAATGAAACGTTCGTTCCATACTCCACTTCGTTGACACGCTCTAGACATGAATTGTTGGGATTTTTTTTGTGCATGCTCGATAGAATCACGTTCTCATATTATAGGTTTTGTGAATAGTTTTTTTTTTTTTTTTGAATGGTTGATATTGCATTATTTTAAAAGTAAGAATTTACTCCTATCATTAGCTCCTTGCAAAAAGTATTAGATGATGCATTTTCATTACTTAAAAGCCTGAAGTTGTTGCAGTTGACGCTGCTTTCTGCTTTTTGTTATTGTATTTTAAAATGAAGCCTTTTTTAAAATAAAAACTTTTGTTCAATTTTCATCTTTGATCTTACTATAAAAAGACAAATTTAATATTTAAAAGTTAAAAAAAAGAACGATGATGATTAAATAATTAATGAGCATGAAAAAGATATTTGAAAAAAAAAAATTGTAAATCGGTCCTAAGAAATGATCAGAGAATAATAAAATAAATAAGAAATAAATCTTAACATATATATAGCTAAGGTTTTGGAAAACCCAAATTTAATGTTACTATGATTTTACATTTTCCAGATGGGAAAAGATAAATAAGGGATACTAAAGGTAAACTACAATTTCCCCAAAATATCTTAATCCAACTTTTCCACTGCCAATTTTTTCTGTTTTACATTTTTTATCCTGTTTTGTAAAGATAAATTCAAAATAGTAAATGGAAATAAAATCTGTCTGAGATCGAATTTTTCGTATTTTTTATGCTGTTGTTCAAAGTCGAATTAGATATTTCAGTTTCTGTAGTGAGATACACCATTCTTTCTGAATACGTATCCACTTTTTTTTTAAAAAAATAGAAA
Source organism: Thereuonema tuberculata (assembly GCA_023159025.1). Classification (NCBI taxonomy): domain Eukaryota; kingdom Metazoa; phylum Arthropoda; class Chilopoda; order Scutigeromorpha; family Scutigeridae; genus Thereuonema; species Thereuonema tuberculata. Next base: position 51,225,008 of record JAFIDM010004315.1, on the reverse strand, counting down.
CATTCATGTGATAAAACTTTTCTTGCTTTTCTGTCACTTTCAAACACAAATCCAAAAACAAAAGTCAAAATAAAGTTATTTGAAATGCGAAACTACAATGCAATGAATCCGTCCGTTAGATGAATATCTAAAGTAAATGTAAACACAAGAGGGGAAGAAATAACGCATTTTGGAAACAAGTTTTTACCAAAATTTCCGGAGTGGCATTGTGTATGTGCAATTTCATACATTTAAAGCTCACTGTGAACAGCGAACAAAACAAAGTACAGTATAAGAGTATATCTTGTATATTACCATGAATTTACCATCATCTATCATAATATGCGGAAATGTCAATGGTAACTTGGATGAAATTTTGTATTAATTATAGTAAACAAATGGAGTCCAAATTTAACACATTTGCGGGAAAATGTAAAATGCGGTTAATTAAAACCAATGTATTTATTTTATGCTGAATCCTTGCCAATTTTTCCTTCAGCATTAACGATAAGCAAATATTGTGTATTAGTTCTTTCAATAGTCGTAGCACACGATAATCTCCACCTTATACTACAGGTGGAAAGAAGCGAACACATAAGATTACCTCTACTTAGACTAATTCCTAGTCTTTTAAGTATTGAAAAGCCAGATCCGCTATCTTACCGTATAGTTTTGGCTCAATGATTTAGACAAAATGTCATAATATATAAAATGAAATAAAATGGTTTCTCACAACGCAGCACAAGAGTCTGAACAACTAAACTTACAATTCAATATTCAAAATATACAGAGCTTTATAAGTCCTTACTATTTATTTATCGCAAAAACAGCGATTTCTTCGGAGAGAGGGGTGCAAGATGAAAGGATCTTGCTATCGAACCAAAGAAAGTCCAGCTAATCGATACATTCAAGATTTCGGGTGAGGGGTGTAGGTAGGTCCCAATCGGCAATCCCCTACCTACTTACGCCCGTGCTTCCAACAATGGTAGGCTTATATTTGATGTTTCAGTATTAACGTTTCAGTAGTAACGGTGTCTAATGAGGTCCTTCGTGTTGATATAAAAATCAACTGAGAAATCTATTTTGAGAAATTTGAGTGGATAACATTAGAATGATATTCACTTTATTTATTATTCTGTTTGATTTAATAATCACACCTTTTCTTTTCCACTGGTATCACTTGCTCCAACTTTGGCTCCTACTTCTTTCACGGTTGACATACTAGCACTCGCTTCTGCTGAGAAAGTCACAGATGAGCTAGTCATATTCTCTGAAGATCTGCTAATGGTTATGCTTTCTTCAAAACGTTGATTTATTGTGCCGCTGTTTCGATTGGCCATTTCCTGCCTGGTTGACATTGGCTTGCAATTATCACTATATCCTTTTCTTCTCATTTCACCACGAACTGTACGAACATCGAAAGAAAATTCGCATCTGAAAAATGACATAATATAAAAAAAAAAAATCAGATACTCTCTTTGTTTATGCTGAAATAATAAATGTTAAAAATCAGGGGCCTGGAAGCGAAACTGGCAATCTCAGTTGACCCAATGTTACAGAGGAGACAACTTTCTTAGAATTCTTTAACGAGATAAGTTTACGACTTTTTTTTGGAATAAAATCTTCTACTATCCCGGCGTTGGCATGGCTGTTTCTTTCTTCTTCTGTGTTTCGTCCGTTTCTCCCTGGGACTTACTCTCTCAGGGTTATTCTGGACGGGATGTGATTCTCCTCCCCTCCTTCTCGAATTTCCTAGCTTCGTCCTGACGTTGTCAGGTTGGGCTAGTTCCGTGGTCCATAGTTGGCCAAAATCGAAGAAAGGAAGGAAGTCTTCTACTTCTATATAACTTAAAACGCATGCAGAAACTTCGATCTACAATGAAATTTGATTATTGAGATAATAAAAATTGGAGATTTCCAATTTTGCGTTTAAACATTTTGTGGAGATTGTGGGAGGAAATTAACTAGATTTGAAAATTCAAAGATTTCTTTTTTATATTTGAGACAATAATTGCAACATATTAAAATACACAATGAGAACCTAAACATCTACGAAATTAAATCTCCAATTTCCGCAGAACCATAAACCATCTTTAAACTCAAAAAGTATCTCATCCACTGCACCGTCGTCATTGTCTCAAATTGTCTGCTTTCGAATTTTAGAAAATTCGTGAAAAATCATAAGCTATCAAGCGTTTTCTATTGATCACTGTAACATTTTGTTAACAATTTATCAGCATCTAGTAATTTTCAAGCCTTAAGTTGACCTTTTTTGATCACAATGGGATCAATCATTCTCACATTTTTAGTAGTTTTACAAACACTTTTAATCACCTCTAAATCACTGCGATAAGTAGGCTCTCCTCGCACTAGCACATCATTGGTTTGGTTTTAGCTCTTGTCAGAATGAAACACCTGCTGACATTAAATGGAATGTGCTATTTACTGGTACTTTTTAACATCGCTTAAGCTGCTGTTTAATTTCCTAGCTTCGGTTGCCAAAATGAGTTCCACACTCCTATCCATGATTTTCCTAACGTCATTTATTTTCAGAAGTAATTTTTAAAACTGTAAGAATAAAAAATTTAACCAACATATGCAATTAGTATTCCGGATCACGTGGTAGGCGACCTTACCCGTGATTGGTCCAATGGAAATAGACATTTCTATAACTCACAGTTATATGGAGATTGCCGATTTTGCAACTAACCACAATTTTTGACCGTCAGTTTGAGAAGGATTTAGTTGAGTTTGCAACCATATAAGTTTTTAAACAGATCACATACCTCAAAGAAGAATATCCCTACTTTAACTAGTTCCGCGAAAAAGTGGATATTGCCGGTTTTGCTTCTGGACCCCTCATTATAAACTTCTATGAACACACAGTAAAAACATCTGAATTTTTTAATCGTAACAATTTACAAATTTTTGGTAATTTAATTAATCGGCAAAACAGCTTCAAATTTCCATTATTTTAACAACAACTACAATTCAATACTTCACTTTGTTTTCAATAATCAAAATTAAATTACTTATTTTATCACTTTTCTGATAATCAATTTTCAATTTGAAGAAAACCTTCTGTTTTTCAGAACTTTATTATCTTTACTATTTATCATATTAAGAATAAAAAAAAAGGAAAAAAGAATTCAAATAAGATATTAATTATTACTTACACTTCCTTTATCCTATGATTATTTGTGAAGGAAACATCTTTAAAATATTGATTTGATTTAACTATCAGTCGATGTCCAAATGTCTCGTTAATACATAAGAAATACCGACGCACTCCATCGGATAAATAATAATTTTTTTGACATTCTATAGTATGCATAAAAACAAAGAACTTATATTATGAAAAAGATTCTCATAGTGAAACATTTAAAATAAAATTTTAAGTTAAAATCGTTTCAAAATTGGCATTTCAAAGTCTAGTTTCAGCCAAGTTTCTCACCAAACTTTTACTGTTTTACTTAGCTTTTGTTAAAAATTCATTAAAAAGTCAAATTTCATCAAAGGTTGGCTTTATTTACGAAAAATCTTACAGCTCATACCAAATAATATATATCTCATTCTTATGATTTATAGAGTCATTTTTAAATGCGATATTTTTATTAAAATTAATAGCCCAATCTAAAAAAGTTTCTTCATATTTATCTGTAGGCCTATATACTACAAACTTTATATAAATTAATACACATTTTTTTGCTTTAATCTAAAAGACAATGTTAATTACGAAACCAATTGATTAGATTTTAAATTGAAATTATTATCTGAAAAAGAAACTACTTTGATATGTTTTACATATTGAACTTACAGCAACTAATTAAGATAATTTATAATGCAGTGTTTGAATATTAACATAATTAATTATTTACTACTAATTATGTTAATTTTCAACCACTGGAAATATTTATTATTTACTATATTCGGGTTTATCGATTTATTTATTCATATTCTTAGATATATAAATTTAAAAGAACGAAGTTCATTCCACAGATACTACACAACTATGCATATATACCATACATACCTTGTTATTATTTAAATTTTCAAACTTAAGAAAAGTTACATCTATTAAATAAAATGTGATTGTTTTAGAGTTCAAGAATTATCTAATAGCAAAATAAATTATCAAAATAACTAAATAGAATTCCTTCGTAATTATTTAATGTGATATTCAAAAAATTATATGCTTCTATGCTTTAATATTTAGCGTTATTTATTAATATTTAGTGAAGCATAAGTTATGAACTATGAATTTTGGTATATAGTACATATCATCCGAGTTGTAACTATTTACAAAATAAACCAGCACAATTCAATTTTTTTGACTCTTAATACGAAAGCAAAAGTTCTCATAATTTTTCGTGTTCGGAAATTGTAAGTTAGAAGTTTTTAAAATAATTCATATGTTAAAATATGTTGTAACTTTAAAAGAAACGATAATATAAAAGAAGATGAATTGGTACCTGTCACTGCAAAAAGGAACAGTGGCAAAATGAAACGTAGCAACATGTTTCCGTCACTACAAATGTTAGGAAAATATCACTTATATTAATTTTCCATCTGCTAAAGGAACAGATGTTTCTTAAAGAAAAAAACAAAAACGTTTTTTTTTTCTTTTTGATCAACATCTGTTGTAATTAATTTCACCTGTTTTTAATTGCTTTGATATCTTCTTGTATTTTATTTAAATAGTTGAAATGGTTTAAATTTTTTAATCTTCTAAAACAGACACTTCGAAGTAAAAATTGTTGAATGAATTTCAAGTGAAAAATATTCAAGAAATAAAAAAATATCAAATAAAAGATATAAGAGTTATACGAAATTTTTTTTATAGCTGCTGTTTAATATTCTTATATTTGAAAGTATCTTCTTCAATTCTCCATAGCCATATTTTTATAATTATTTTCAACTAGGAAATCTAAGCCAGCAATGCATGGACGAAAAACTAAATCATCAAAACCACGTCTCGTTAAACCTGAAGATTTATTTATTTATTTCCAATCGATGTCCCGTGGTTTATTCAGGGTGCATTGGAGGAAATTCGCGACATGCTTCATCAAACCATATCCGAAAAAACGGAACTAACCAAAAAACTTGTAGTTAAACTAAAATAAAGCATGTAAAAGCTATTTATATTATAACTTTAGTAAGTTTTCTTGATTGCTTTGACTGTTATGTTATGATATTAGCTGCATGATTGTCAACTGATTGGAGATAATTATACTTTTTGGCCCATAACATCGTTCACACGACTTACTATACATGCTTATTTTATTATATATTTAATACAGTTAAGTTTTATTCATAATACATTTTTAAATTAAATACGAATATTCCACTTTCTGAATATAAATTGAAAGTATTTGTTATTAAACACAGAAACTAAATCTTAACAAATTCGTTAGAAATACGAAGTAAATCATAAAAATCAAAAGATTTCAATAATGAAAATTTGTTAGAAATACTTTATTTTATTGGAATCAAGGAAGAATTGTCGATACACAAATGAAATGAGAAACTAATATTTAGAAGGAATGATAAATTAATATGAAGAAAATAATTAATGCTTTTAGACAGTGTCAAAAGCAAAGCGGCGTCATAATATGCACCAGTGGATAAAAGTAGTGCTACTACTTTTACACACTACCTTTATAAACACTACTTTATCGGAAGTGACCACTTTTGACCCCAACTTCCGGTCAGGGAGTGGTCCTAGAGGTCTGATTTTTTGGATGTGATCACTTACGGGTGAAGGTTTCGGTCTCTATGTTTTACAAGCAAGCTGTAAACTAGGGGCCGCTAACATTGCTTTTATGCTGTCTGGATTGCACACTCTGTAACGGCCAAACGATTAGAGATACTCGAATGAAACCTTCACCATTGTGTTCAACATCAAAAAGTAGGCGATCACATGTAAAAAATCAGACGTCTACGACCACTTCCTGACTCCTTCCCCAAGGCGTAGTGTTTCTTTCAAAAACGCCTTTAAAAGACAGAAAACGCCTTGGGGGTGGGTCAGGGAGTGGTTCTAGAGATATGATTTTTTGTACGTGGTCACCTACTTTTTGATGCTGATCCCAATGGTGAAAGTTTCATTCTAATATCTCAAACCGTTTGGCCGCTATAGAGTGTGACATCCAAATAGGATAAAAGCAAGAGCGGTCCCCTAGCGGTTTTTCAGGCAAGCTGTAACCTTGGGGCGGCTAATGATAATAAACAAGCGTGTATAAGTGTTTCTTTCTCTTACATGAATGGAAGTTAGAATTAATATAAAGAAAGTAATATAAGTAATATAGAATTAAGTTAAACGTGCAGTTAAGATGTTAAGAAAAATGGAAATTTCCCAACTCGCACTAAAAAACAAGAAATTCATGCCTAGACAAGCTCAGAAAGCATAAATGATTATGGCTACAGCAGGACGGGGCACATGCTCACTTCACTGTTACTGTGTGCGGGTTTCTTCATTGATATTTTCCAGGGCGCTGGATTGGTTGCGATATTCCAACATCACCAGTTCCGTTGAAATGGCCACCACGAAGTCCTGATTTCATGACGCCTGACAACTACATATCTGAACGTCCTTATGATACAAATTAAGAATTGCAAAATGCAGTTGAGGACGCATTTCGAACCATCACACCGAACATGCTTCAAAAAATATCAAGTAGATGTGGCAACAAGTATGATCTTGTGTGTACAGCATGAAGCAAACACACCGATGCATTGCACACTTATTGTGTAAATATTTTCTTAAATTATGACTATCAATTAATGGATACGGGAAATTCTCTGCAACACTGTACATGACGGATATAAAATTAAATGATGGCTTGAGGAACATGACGATGACTTTTCCTTGCTGCAGTAGTCCGCTCAGTAGCCGGATCTCAACCCGATTGAAAATTTATTGGATAAGCTGGAACGGGCTGCTCGTTCCATAAAATCACGCAGACTTTAATCTGCATGGTACACAATACCTCAACAACGTTTTCAACAATGTTTTCAATGATTCCCAGTGGAATCCATGGGTTGACGAATTCAAGCTGGTTTGAGGCTAAAGTTGGCCCATCATGCTACTAAGTAGGTGTACCTAATACAGTAACCGTCAGTGTATATATGTATATTATGCAAATTTTCGAAAATGATTTTAAAAGTCTGCGAGTCTACTCAAAGCTCAAAGCCTTTTTTTTTTTGATGGCAACTCTTAAATTGAGTGTTTGAATAACATTTCATGGTTTCATGGTTTTCAGTTTTCCATATCCTTCATTTCCTAATCGTTTACAAACTTATAGTTCTAAGATACTATCACTTGCCCTCTCTAGTTTTATGAAAGTATCACTTATATTAGTTTGCCATCTGCTACACGAGCAGATGCTTCTTACAGAAAAAAAAATAACATATTTTCTTTTTGATTAACATCTGTTATAATTAGTTTTACTTGTTGTAATTGCTTTGATATCTTATTGTGTTTTTTTAAATAGTTGAAATAGTTTATTTTTTTTAATTTTCTAATGGCACAGACACTTCGACGTAAAAATTGTTGAATGAATTCCAAGAGAAAAATATTCAAGAAATACAAAAAATATCATATAACAGATGCATACTTGTGAGGGATGAGTAATATGAAATAATTATTTTACACCTGCTGTTTAATATTCTTATATTTGAAAGTATGTTCTTCAAGTCTCCATAGCCTTATTTTTAAATTTATTTTCAACTGGAAATCTAAGCCAGCAATGCATGGACGAAAAACTACATCATCAAAACCACGTCTCGTTAAATCTGAAAATTTATATTTTTTATCCCAATCGATTTCCCGTGGTTTATTCAGGGTGCATTGGAGGAAATTCGCGACATGTTTCATTAAACCATATCCGAAAAAACGGAACTAACCAATAAACTTGTAGTTAAAATAAAAAAAAAACATGTAAAAGATATTTATATTATAACTTTAGTACGCGTTCTTCATTGCCTTAAATGTTATGTTATGGTATTAGTTTGGTGATTTTCAACTGATTAGAGATAATTATTCTTTATGGGCCATTACATCATTTACACGGCTATACATACTTATTCTATGATATATTTTAATACAGATAAGTTTCATTCATAATAAATTTTTAGATTAAATACGAATATTCCACTTTCTGAATATAAATTGAAAGTATTTGTTATTAAACACAGAAACTAAATCTTAACAACTTCGTTAGAAATACGATGTAAATAATAGAAATCGAAAGATTTCAATAATGAAAATTTGTTAGAAATACTTTATATTGGAATCCAGGAAGAATTGTCGATGCACAAATGAAATGAGAAACTACCATCTAGAAGGAATGATGAATTAATATAAATGATAATAAACAAGCGTATATAAATGTTCTGTCTCTTACAGGAATGGAAGTTAAAATTAATATGAAGAAAATAAGTTTAGCGTGTTAAGTTGTTAAGAAAAAACGGAAATTTCCGAACTCGCACTAAAAAACAAGAAATTCATGCTTAGACAAGCTTAGAAGGTTAATATTTATGGCTACAGCAGGATGGGGCACCTGCTCACTTCGCTGTTAATGAGTGCGGATTTCTTCATGGACATTTTCCACAGCGCTGGATTGGTCGCTGTACTCCAGCATCAATAGTTCCATTGAAATGGGCACTACGAAGTCATTAACTCATGATGCCTGACAACTCATTATGGGGAATCATCAATGCATATGTGTCTGAACGTCCTTATGATACAAATGAAGAATTGCAAAATGCAATTGAGGACGCAATTCGAACGATCATACCGGACATGTTCCAAAAAATGTGTAGTAGAACTTGGCGGCGTATGATCATGTTCGCATGATGGCGAACACACAGATGCATTGGACACTTATTATGTTAATATTTTCTTAAAATATCACTACCATTAAGGGATACGGCAACTTCCCGGTCACATGATGGATATAAAATTGAAATGAATGCATTACTAAGAACGTAATTAAATTTGTTTATTGGTAGAATTGGTTATAAGACATATTGTGGGTGAAAATTCGACCATCATTAGGGAAAATGACTATACTTCTGCGATGTATTTCATGTTGAAAGATTTGCAGGGCAGCTCTTGCGCTACACACAGAGGGATACAAAGAACTGAAAAACCACATAAGATATTATTAGTAAAAGTTTCATTTGAATGGAAGACTAGAGAGCTTAATCGTTTTATCTTTCTTTCTGTCTAAATATACAAAAGAGTAATTGTAAATAGATTTTTAACTACAGTTTTGAGGATATTTTTGAGCTTTCAAATGGGACTAACAATAATTCATTTTTATGTTAACTTTTAATTGCCTTACTACCTGAGTTTCTCCCTCATCAAGAAAACAAAAAAAATTTTATTGTTTTTTTTTCGAATTGAAAGCAAACATTTGAAATATGAAGACTTATCGAAACATTTGTAGCCGACATCATGGAGATTGATTCCTGAAACTGCGTTTATCATCATCAACTTCTAAAATGATTGTCGCTGCAACCATAAGCCTCTATCCACTGCGACATTTTTCATATTTTTGTAGCTTTTAAACTCCATTTTATAAATTGTAATATATTTTAATTATATATATGATTTAAAATGTTGTATTTCTATTCTTGCAACGAAAAATACTTTCTCTTAACATCGTAAAAGGCATTCGTATGTTCGGTCGTAGAACTTTGTAAATAATGTTTAATTAATTTAAAACATTATTCTACTCAGTAGATGAATTACTGAAAAAAAATAACAGAATGCAAACTTAACCTTGATTTCGTATTACACTTAAAACATTTTCTAATTAAACTACATAATCTTTTCCCACTACTTTTCCAGTTCAATGCTTCATAAAGGTAAAAGCAAATTTCATGAAATTAAATTAAAGACAATAATTAATTGAAATTAAGCAATAAGTGATTTTAGTTTCTTCCATCCATATTAGTCTTTCACTGTCTAAATTTAGAAACATCAAAATATAGGATGTGTTTCTTTGAAATATTAGAACCATTGCAATATATAATATAATTTAATGAGACGAGCGAAACGAGTCTCTCCATTCCGAAATAGATCACATTTTCTAAACCATTTTATTCAATATCTACATTAGCCAGAAATATAAAATTTTGCAAGCCCGCGTAGAAATCCATATAGAAGTGCACAATCATATTTTCAATACTGAAAACTGTAAATTTTATAGGAATTGTTTGTTTTTAAAAAAGTTGGAAAAAGCCTTAAGAAAGGCCATAGCAAAAGCGCTAAATTAGTTCTTAAATCGAACCAAACATTTTCAATTTGTAATAATCCTACAGCTTCGTAGCATTAGTCACTTTTAAATATCTTCAATCTTAACATGTGTGTATATATATATATATATATATAGGGTGTTGCAAAATTCGTTGAAACAACTAAAACAAACAAAACACCTAGCCTCCAAAATAGGAGTTGGCTCGCTTGCAAAACATTTCTTATGGTGTAGCAAAGAATATTTTTTTTTTTTACAAATGCCCAAGCTAGTAGCTTGATCAGCTTTCTTTAGGCACAACTAGGGGCGAGATATGATGCTTTTAACCGACGAATCGTTGCCCAGGGTACCCCAAAGGGAGGCAGCATCAAGTGATACCCGCTGGAACGGAAAGAAGGAGAAATAGAAGAAGAAAGAAACGTCCATGCCACGACCGGGATTCGAACCCGGGTACCGGCACACTGGACGCAACGACAGACCGCTGTCTAGACCACACGACCACGCCGGTACGTTGTAGGAAAGAATATGATCTCTTCGAAAGGCTCACTTTACACGTGGTTTGAATATTACACACGGATTTTGCAACACCCTCTCTCTCTCTCTCTCTCTCTCTCTCTCTCTCTATATATATATATATATATATATATATATATATATATATATATATATATATATATATATATTTATGTTGAAATTGATTATATTTAAAAGTGACTATATATTTATTATGTAAATTTTCGGAAATGATTTTAACAGTGTGCGAGTCTACTCAAAGCCCGGCTTTTTGATAGTAACTTAAATTGAGTGCTCGAATAATATTTCATTTCAATTTCCTTAAGGTTGTAAGTTTTCCTTAACCTTCATCTCCTATTCGTTTTTAAATTTATTGATATATTTCAAAGATACTGTAACTTGACCTATCTATGTAAGCCAGTTTGATATCCAAAACACATTTAGATAATTTTATTTTAAATTGCCATCTGAAGCCATTAACTTTCAATCAGAACTTCAATGAATTTTAATTATTTGGATAGTTATTTGTCAATTGTGTAAGATTTCGAAATGATAATAATGGGTTTTAAAGCTTTTTATTTTTAAATTGGCTTAAGAACTGTATAGCAGCATCTGTTGGGTTAATCAACAGTCTCTTACAAAAATCATTAAAACTTTCTTCGATGAATAAAAATTAAATTTTTTTATTTCCATTTAAGTATTTGGACTTCGTCGTTTTCTATGGTTATTACTTATAAACATTGAAAACATCAACAGCTTCGGAAATACATTTCTATTTTTACATACATTTGAAAATACATTTCTAATTTCCCTTTCTCAGCTAGAAAAATTTTATTATCTGATTTATTTTACTTTACTTGCTAACATTGAAAAGAGCTTTACAAAGAAATTTGGGATGAGAATTATCCTCTGCTTCTTTTGCGAGATTGTTTGCCTTTCTTTGCTTTCCTTCCTGGCTTTTTCCCTTTGGTTTGTCCTTTCTTTTTCCTATTCTGACATTGTTTCGATTTTTTTCCTTTGCATTTCTCCTTCCTCTTCTTCTCCTTTTCATCATCATCATTTTCTTCACCTTCATCAACCGATACATCCCAATTCGAGGAAAAGTCGGACAAATCTTTTTCTTCTTCTGTTACTTCTTCTACATCATCTTCTTTCTGCATAGTCTTCTGTTCAATGGCTTTCGAATGTTTAGAGTGTCTTAATGTTTTACAGTAGCTTCGATCGCCAGCTTCATTAGAAAGGATTCTTGCTCTTCGCACAAATTTAGTGAAGGGGACTGTGAAGAGATTATGATTTGTAAAAGTCCTGAGAAGACCCCCTTCTCCATCGTCCATCCATTCATCTTTGAAATTGTTGTATCTCAAGACATAAGTATTGTCTCCCGTTGTACCAATGGGCGGATCCCCACATTTTTTCCAATCAGTGTCTGAGATTGCTCTTGCGTTGATTTTCACTGGTAAACAGCCCTTCATTTTCCATAAATTTGTCACTGGCAAATCAATAAGTCGATCACATTCTAACATGTCAGCTACACCCTTCATAAAAGGAGGAATTACATATTTACGTTTCCATTTTTGAGCTGTGGTGCTTTCAGATCTTCTTGTCTGTGAAACAGAAAGAAATGAAATAATTAAAGAAAGACATAAGGAAGTAAATAACGAAACTAAATAAATAAATAGAAGTTCAATCGCATTATGTTTTCTGTTTAAATTTTCATTTAATTTTGTTTAATGTAATGAATTATCAAATTCAGTCCTTCAACGAAAGTTAATGACACTAGTATGGTGATGCTCCTAATTAATTGCACAATTATGAAACTCTGTTAGGAAAAAAAGGTAATAAGAAACTATCTACCACTAATTTCTTGAAATGCTAAAGTATTAAGTTTCATAAATAAGGAAAACTTAGTTGAGAAATATGCTAAATATTTTTTAAAGTATAAATTTATCTGTTAAATGTCTATTATGTGTAACTTTTCAAACTAGTTTTATATTTTGAAATTGGTGTTCCAGAAAATGTAAGGGCGAAAAAAAAAAAACGATATGATGCCGTTACAACATACATGCTACCAATGATAGTAATACAAAATTATGAGATCTCAATGAGTAAAGCAGGCATCCAAAAATCGATGTATATTGCTTAGATGAATTGAATTTTGCTTACAATATTGTGAAACAAAAGAATTGGATTAGGAAGGACTGATGGTCCGCAATGTACAATATTCCAAAAATCTCATGAATGTTGCAGAAGTGCAATAAAATGTAAGTCACTATGATAGGTAAATCTGGCTGATTATTCAGAACAATAATGAAACGGTCGTTCCATACTCCACTTTGTTAACACGCTCTAGACATGAATTGTTGGGGGTTTTTTTGTGCATGCTGGGTGGAATCCCGTTTTCTTATTATAGGCTTTGTGAATATTTTTTTTGAATAGTTGATATTGTATTACAGTGAAACTCGGCTATATCGCGGTCTTTCGGATCCAAGATCTCGAAGATCGCGATCTGCCCGAGCTTTTTTTTACTTCGCGATGTCAAATGTCGAATACTCGAGCCCTATTATCGCCCACACGATTCCAAATCGATTTAAAATGGTCAGATCGCGATTACCTACATCATTCAGAGCGATGTGAGAGAAATTTATATTTATAAATATTTATAAATCATTACCTTTTCAACAATTTGATGGGTTGTGTCAGCCAAAATCTTCATATTTCTGTTTTCTTACGGTTTGGCGCCGCCATCTTGGGATTAGCAGTATTATCCAGCAAGTATTAATTGTAAGTAGCAAATTGCGAGCAGTTCTCTAAAATCAATACCGTACTTTTTTGGGCGAAAATATGGTAAATTTTGCAATTTTGCAATTATACACCTTTTCCAAAATAGAAGGGGTCCAAGACCAAATCGCATTATATCCGAATTAGCGATATAAACAACTGTGTTATAGCCGAGTTTGACTGCTGGAGTTTTCTTTTGCGCATGCTCGGTAGAATCACGTTTTCTTATTATAGGTTTAGTGAATAGCTGTTTTGAACAATCGATTGTATAATTTTAAAAGTAAGAATTTACTTCTATTTTTAGCTCCTTGGAGGAAGTTTTAGATGATGCATTTTTAAGAGTTTACATGAAAGTCTGAATTTGTTGCAGTTGATGCTGCTTTCTCGTTTTTGTTATTGTATTTTAAAATGAAGCCTTTTTTTTTTAAATGAAAAATTATAGTCGTTTTTCATCTTTGATAAAACCATAAAAAAAACAATTTAATATTTAAAAGTTAAAAAAAATGAACAATGATGATTAAGTAATTAATGAGCATGTGAAAGTATGATAAACACATTTGAAAAAAAGTTGCAAATTGGACTTAAGAAATGATCAGAGAGTAATAAAATAAGAAATAAACCTCAACATTTACTGCATAAAATTTCCAGATTAGAATTACGCTTTTGCAATTTCATTAAGCATTTGCAAAGCTCACTGTAAAAATCAAACAATACAAAGTACAGTATATATTTTAATACAAATTTTAATATATTTTATTATGCGGGAATTTCAATCGTAATTTCGAGGAAATTTTGTATTAATTACAGTAAACAAATCAAGTCCAAATACTTTAAGGCATTTGTGGGAAAATATATAATGCGGTTAAGCAAAATCAATGTATTTCTTTTATCCGGAATCCTTGTCAATTTTAGCTTCAGAATTAGCGATAGGCAACGACTGTGTAATAGTTCTTTCAACAGTCGTAGCACAGAATACACGATAGTCTCCACCTTATACTACAGGTGGAAAGAAACGAACGCATAAGAGTACCTATACACATCTCTTAGTCTTTTAAGTAATTGGAAAGCCCGATCCTCTGTCTTACCATATAGTTTGGGTTGAATGATTTTGACAAAATGTTATAATATAAAAAATAAAATAAAGTAATTTTTCAGAGCGCAGAACATTAGTCTGAACATTCAATAGAAACAGAGCTTTATAAGTCATTACTATATATTTATTGCAATAACAGTTATTTCTTGGAGGAGGGAGGATGGTAAAATCCCCTACCTATATGCGCCCATGCTTCCAACAATATTAGTTTTAGATTTAACGTTTCAGTATTAACGTTCCAGTTGGCAAAATCGACCTTACGATAATGATGTCTAACGAGGTCCTTCGTGCTGATATAAAAATCAACTAAGAAATCTATTTTGAGAAATTTGAGTGGATAACTATTAGAATTATATTAACTTTATTCATTATTGTGTTTGATTTAATAATCACACCTTTTCCTTTCCACTTGTATCACTTGCTCCAGCTTTGGCTCCTACTTCTTTCACGGTTGACATACTAGCGCTCGCTTCTGCTGAGATTGTTACAGATGAACTAGTCGTATTCTCTGAAGATCTGCTAATGGTTATGGTTTCTTCAAAATATTGTTTTATTCTGCCGCTGTTTCGATTGGCCATTTCCTGCCTGGTTGACATTGGCTTGCAATTATCACTATATCCTTTTCTTCTCATTTCACCACGAACTGTATGAATATCGAAAGAAAATTCGCATCTGAAAAATAACATAATATAAAAAAAAATCAGATACTCTCTTTGTTTATACTGAAATAATAAACCTTAAAAAATCAAGGGTCTGGAAGCAAAATTGGCAATCTCAGTTGACCCAATGTTACAGGGGAGACAATTTTCTTAGAATTCGCTAACTAAACAAGATAAGTTTATGATTTTCTTGTGGAATAAAGTCTTCTACTACTGTATCACTTAAAATGCATGCAGAAACTTTGGTCTATAATGAAACTTGATTACTGAGGTAACAAAACATATGAGATTTCCGATTTTGCGTTTAACATTTTGTGGCGATTACCGAAGGAAATTAACTAGATTTGAAAACTCAAAGATTTATTTTTTATATTTGTGACATTAATTGTAACATATAAAAATACACAATAAGAACCCAAACATCTATAAAATGAAATCTCCAATTTCCGCAGAACTATAAACCATCTTTAATTTCAAAAAGTTTCTCATTCATTGCAACATCTCGTTTGTTTCAAATTGTCTACTTTCTAGGAAATTCCTGATAAATCATAAGCTATCAAGCGTTGTTTTTCCATTGATTACTGTAACATTTTGTTACCAATTTATCAACATATAATAATTTTCAAGCCTTAACTTCAACATCTTTTTCGATCACAATGGGAATCATTCTCACATTTTAAGTAGTTTTACAAACACTTTTAGCCACCTCTAAATCACTGCGATAACTGGGCTCTCCTGGCACTAACACATCATTCATTGGATTGGTTTTAGCTCTTGTCAGAATGAAACACTTGCTGCATTAAATTTGAAGTGCTTCTTACCATTACTTTTTTACATCGCATAAGCTGCTGTTTCAGTTTCTAGTTTTGGTTATCTAAATGGGTTCTGCACTGATGTCCATGATCTTCCTAACTTAATTTATTTTCAGAAATAATTAATAAAACTGTAAGAATAAAGGATTTAACCCACATACGTAATTACTACGTAACTACTATGGTAGGCGCTTTGCTCGTGATTGGTCATATGGAAATAACCATTTCTATAATTCACAGCTATAAGTCTATGTATATTGCCGATTTTGAAACTAACCACAATTTTTGACCGTCAGTTTGAGGAAGATTTATTTGAGTTTGCAACCACATAAGTTTTTAAATAGATCACATTTACCTCAAACAAGAATATCCTTATCGATAACTTTAACGTGTATTCAGGAATTTTCCAAAATCAGACGGCCAAGCACACAGTATTAGGAATATAACTTTTAACTACAAAAGGATAACATACATACAGTTTCGGTTTGCTCAATTTGTGTGTTCAATTTACAAATGTTTTTCAGTGGGAGTGGATCGACCACAGAACACCCTATAAATACATTTCAACAGGGAGGGTTTTACAGATAATACAGGGTGAAGACCCGTAGGATAGGAATAAACACCAATCAAAAGACGCAGTTAAGCCACCAATCCCAGACCAAAAGAATAACCTCTGGGGAGATTTATGAAAATTAAAAATTAATGAATGAAATAAAATTGAAATAAAAATAAGTGAAAAAAAAATTAAAAATAAAATTAAAAATAAAAAATAAAAAGAAAAGATCAAGAATAAAATTAAAATTAAAATTAAAAATAACATAAAAATAAAAAAATAAAAATTAATAGAATTAAGAATTGTAGCATATATTTTCAAAGTGAGTAAAGAACATTTCTTAAAATAATTAAACAGACATTTTATATTACATAATAGATGCACAACATAGTGTCACTCCCACACTGCAATGATAAATAATGTACCAACTGCCATCGTACTTTAAGCAAAGTCTATGATAAACCATTCTGAAAAAATGAAGTTAATTTTTTTTTTGAAGAATGGCGAATTTTAATTTGAACAGCGACAAATTTGATTTTTTGAAAAATAATCAGTTGAAATAAAATAGTGTCGTAATGATTAAAATAGAGTGCAATAAGACAAAATAAGAGCAAAGATAAGGGTTGATAGATAAAGTTTAACAATATGAATGTCTTGAAAGTCTTTGCTTTTGCTATTGATTAAGTTGGTCCTTGGGTTTAATTGGGAATCCGTATTGATATATCTCTTTAACATATATTTGGTAATTATAGCAGTTGTTTGTTGTAAGAGTACGGACTCAGTATATTTTCTGAGTTGAGTATTGACGGCACATCCCAGGATAGATGCATTATGGAAATCAATGGTGTGGCCCCTTTCAAGAGTGTGGGCAACGGGTTTGTAAGCAAGATCCCTACTTTGAATGGCTCTACAATGGTCTGCGATATGGTCCTTTAACCTGCAACAGGTTTCTCCAATGTAGTGACAGTCATTTTGTAGACATGGCAACGAGTAAACAACATCTTTTTCCAAGATGGGATCTATTGTTTTTATGTGCTTCTTTGTGATTGCTGCAGTGGAATGTCTGTTCGAGGAAGTAAGAGAGATAATATATTCCTTAGGAATTTTCTAACAATTGGAAATATGGTGGGGTGATAGTCAAGAGAAACAAATGTTGGCTCATAATTGGGTCCCATAGTGTTTGTGTTGATCTGGGCATTGTTGTAAATAGCTCTCAGACTTGACGCTATATTATTTTCGATGAACTATTGGGGATAAGAGTTGGATACGAAAATACTATTTAAAATTTGCAATTCTTATTTGAAGACGTCAAGCCTGTTGGATAAGGCCCGAATTACTGCCATCTTGATTATGTTGGTCTTAAACGATAATGGACATGAAGATTGAAAGTTTAATGTTATTCCTGAGTAAGTGGGCTTATGGTAGACGAATGTAACCATGCTTTCATTGTCCCTGGAGATCCCGATATCAAGAAACGGTATAAATCCGTTAGACCCATTCTTCGGAAAACTTGATATCAGGATGAATTGCGGAGAAAGCAGCTCCAACAAAAATCTCTATCTGCAGTATTGGAGTAAAAGATGAGGTCGTCGACATACCTCTCATGTATATCGGTATATTAATATGATTGGAATTCAAAATGGTGAGAGCCATATCTTCAATATACACCATTACCCATTCTGTGATTACACCAGATGCGGATAATCTCATGAATAGCCCTAGTGTCTGTCTATATATGCGTCATTGTAAATAAAGAATTGCATGCTGAACAAGGCGTAAATTAAACGAAGCAGATCGCTGAAAGTGTCATTCTGTTGGAATGATCACAAATATAGCAGAAAGCCTTTTCAATTAAAGATGGGGAGATCGACATAAAGAGAGAATTTTAATTTTTTTTCACTTAATTTTATTTCAATTCCATTTCATTCATTATTTTTTAGTTTTCATAAATGTCCCCAGAGGGCAATCTAATGGTCTGGGATTGGCGGCTTAACCGCGCCTTTTGATTGGTGTTTATTCCTATGCTACGGGGTCTTCACCCCATGTTATCTGTAAACCCTCCCTGTTGAAAGGTATTTATAGGGTGTTCTGTGATCGATCCATTCACATTGAAAAAGATTTGTAAATTCGGCAAATCGAAAATGTATATATTTTATCCTTTTGAAGTTAAAAGTTTTATTCCTAATACTGTTGTTTGGCCGAATTATTTTGAAGAATATCCCTACTTTAATGTTTCACAAAAAAGTACTGATTACCGATTTTGCTTCTAGATTCCTCATTATGAAATTTTAATGAATACACAATAAAAACACCTGAATTTTGTAATCGTAAGGGTTTAAAAATTTTTGGCAATTTAATTTAATGGGCAAAATAGCTTCAAATTTCGATTATTTTAACGACTACAAATTAACACTTCACTTAGTTTTCAATAATAAAAATTAAATTACTTATTTTATCAATTTTCAGATAATCAATTTTCGTCTTAAGAAAATGTTCAGTTTAAAGAACTTAATTATCTACTATTTATCATATTAAGAACAAAAAGGAAAATAATAGTTTCTTACACTTTATCTTCTCTTCTGTTGTTTTTATAGATAATGTCTTGAAAATAATTAACCTTTTCAATTTCTGCGTCATAACCAAGCTTATCTTTTATACAAGTTATGTAGTTTCTGACTCCATCGTCTAAGTAATATTCCTTGAACATACCTATAATAGACAAAAGAATCTAATTTACTATAATGAAGCTACATTCAGTTCTTAATCTTTAATTTGGAAATAAAGAAAGCTATTAACTTATGGTAAATTAATATTTGAAACTTATAATTGACATATATGTTTTATGAAATAACTTATATGCATTTTCTCTGTTTTCTTGAATATAAGAAAAAATGATGCAATATTTAATTAATTATAATTTAATTAAAAATATTCTAAACGAAATGAGTTATTAACTAAAATTAATTTTCGATGTTTAATGCTAGACATATGATTTGTTTTTGAAATTTCTCACATTTCTCAGTTTTGACGGATAACTTTTTGAAATGTGTAGAATTTATTTTTCATTGTAGTTCTCTAATTTAACTGATAAACTGCGTTTTGTGATGAATGAATTTCAAAAGAATTTTTTGAAGTTCAATCTCCAAAAATCTTGAATTTATTAATTTACGCTAGTAATTGTACGAAATTTTAAGGTGTGTTCTGAAGTTTTCAATTTATATATAAACAGTTATTTATTATTTTACATAATTACTAAACCATCCCCCTGTCTCCCCGCGCGCCATTGTTGACGGAGAGAAGCTAAATAAATGAAAATTTAAATTTAAATTGTAATCTAGTAAGCTAAAATTCATGACTTATTTTCTTTTTTTTCTGGCTGTTCTCTCATTGTGCAACACACACACACACACACACACGCACAAAGGCAATGATAAAAACAATAAATTGAATATAGTCACCGTGGCCTAATGGATAGGACTTGTAACTTCGCATCGAAAGGTTGCAGGTTCGATTCTCGTCGCGAACTTTTTATTAGAGAAAATTTTAAAGTTCAACAATGCTCAGTTTGAATCTATCGATTTCCTCGCAACAATGAACAATGAAAAACCGTTTCCCAGCGTTACACTGTTGCATTTGTGACAACAGGATTCAGAAACAACAGAAACAACCGGATTCCATTATTGCACTGCGGCGGACAGTCACAGAAATAAAAGATTTTATATAATATATGATCGCAATTTAAAAAGTGATACAAAACTTTTGAAAATGTGTATAAAATTATGCCATCAATACATAAATAGCATAACTTTATACTAATAAATCATTCTATTATTAATATAAAGGAAAAATATTGAGGAAAAATAATTTCAATTTCTCTTCCTTCTACTTTTCACTTACCTTAAAAATTAACAAATAACGCTTTAAATTAAAAAAAGATCTTATAAGGGCTAAAGAGAAACTAAAGTTAAAAATCTAATAAAGTAACAAATTCGTACCTATAAAGTAAAAGAAAAAAGACGGTATAGTGTAATTGACCAGCATTTTTTAGGCAATGATCGTTTCACGAAAAAAATGCCATTTATACTCAATCTCTATCTGAAATGATTGCAGGTTTTCAAGAAAAAAAAAGTGATATAAAAAATAAAAGTGACTTTTTTTTTTTAATTAGCAGCTGTTCTAGTTGTAATTGTTATAATTGCTGTTGAAATTATTAACAACTTTTTTTTTTAACGAGCATGACTTGTTATTTCTTAAAAGACGTATTCCTTATAAAATAAGTAATTTTACAATAATTTTGTAAATTAAGATCCTGGAATAAAAGTTTCCAGCTAATGCTTAATCCAACTTTATTCGTTTATCCGACATGTTACGGACTAGAGCACCATTGAATAACGAAAATCACTGAATAGCAAAGAATAGCATCTATTTAACTGGCAAAAGTACAGTATTTGAATATCTGTATTTTGGATATCAAAAAACCTAAATAACACACTAAAGCAAAGAAGTTTTAACCTGCGACTTGTAATTCAATAGTTGAAGTAAGCCACTACACATAATTAATTATGAGAAACACTTCTATACCAATATATATACATATATGTACAATCGGTTTTCTGGAGTTGAAATTGATCTTCTTTATCAGACAATTAATTCGAAACAATAGATTTTGAATATATAAAGAATTAGTCTTGCATATTTAAAGTTAAAAAACGCTGAATTTATTTAGCAAATTAATTTCGAGTTCGGAGAATGTTCGACTTCCCAGCCATTTGTGGCCTTCTACATCCCCTCCCCATCACTTAAACCTTTCCCAGTTGGTAAAAAAATCACGTGATCGTTGTAAATTAATGTTATATTCTAAATTAAAGTTTAAATTGTAAACAATTGTATTAATTACCCATATCGTATATGTATCGTCGTACATATTGCTTAATAAAATTATCAGGTAACTCGTGAGTTCAGCGTGTTCTGCGCCTGCAAAGAATGCCCTTCAACGCTCTCCATTTAAAACTGCGGTAGCGCCAAATATCGACAGTTTTGGTAATGTTTCAAATGCACTCATTGAAAACTGCGCTGGCGCCATGTAGCGACAGTTTTGGGAAGTTTTTCATTTTGGGCAGTTTTGGAACGTTTTCCATTCATTCCATGGGAACTACTTGATGGACTGGGATGAAACCTAGCCTATATCCTTCTCCGTGTCATAGACTACCTGCATGCAAAATTTCATTCCAATCCGTTGCAGGCGTTGAGGCGTGATTCAACGATATATGAACTCAAAGATTTTCACTTTATATATATTAGTTAGGATTAGGATAGAATATCAGAAAGCAACTGTTACTAGAGGCCAATGGATGATGCTCAAGACAGGACCAATGTTATGACATCAGTTCTAGGGGATAGCATCTTGAGAATCTATAAGAAAAAAAAAAGCGGAAGGAAATTAATTACAGAAAAATAGAAAAATAATTAAAAAAGAGATGTAATGGAAAAGAAAAAATAAATAAATAAATATTTTAATTTTTTTCTTTGTGAAACAACTATTATATGTGAATAAGTCGTCTTCTTTCGTCCATACTGTGATTTGTAATATCTTATTGTATATTGTAATATCTCTGATTGATAATATCTTCTTTATTTTTAATGATGTGAACGGATTCTTAACATAGTCTTTGGAAAGTATTTGATTCCCACTCAGCGAGCACTAGGAGATTATGGAAGATAATTTCGTGTCCAGTGAAATGAACGTGGAAAGCTCATGAACAACTAGTATCTTGCTGTTTGATGGAACGACAATGTTCCTGAAGACGGATGTACAAAGGTCTTTTCGTTTCGCCAATCTAGACATAATTATTATTTTTACAAATAAAGCATAAACGGGATTTAGAGTCCTTTTTGGCGGGTTTACTGAGTAAATTTCTGATGGTATTGATTGACATAGCTGTAATTTGTATTTGAGTGTGCTTGAGAGTTTTGGATATATTTTTGAATAATATTTCTTGGTAGTAACTAGCTACATACTGTCACGATTAAAATAAAATCATCTAATTTAATCTGAACTAAACGTGGTCGAAAAGAAACTACGTGTAATACAAGAGTATGCAAAGGAAGCCATGCTCTGCTACCAATTTTGTCAAAGATAAGATAAATGATAACAAAAATATTAAATTAATAGTAATGAAATTATTAGTGGGAAATTTCGGTAGGCTGGGCCCTAGAGTACTACCAAAACATTAGCTAAATTAATGATTAAAGAATTATAAATTAGGAATAAAATGAAATGAATACACACTGAAAGATAAAGTTCAAACAGATTTATATCAAACAAAAAAACACCAAATCTCCACAACATGTAGTTTATATCACCGTATCTGCAAATTCTAAATTAATCTTACTATAATTAGATTAATGATAAGTAATGACAAATATTTATATGAATAAATGAATACGTATATGAACAGTTCATATTTTGATGGATATATATCTAGATAAATCAGTAGTTTTAAAAAATGACAACTAGAAATTTACTGACTTTCTTTCCTTAAAGTTCTAATTTAAATAAACAATTAAATGTAATAACAAGAGTAAAAACTGTCCTTTCTTGAACAAAGAATTCTTATAGGAAAGCAGGAGATGAAATGTCTTTAGCTTCTGTTTGGCGAATCAGTCAGTATAAATTGGTTACTTACAGTTAGCACTTTATGAAACGAAGTAGTTTGGGATTGGAATTTCAAAGAACAAATTCTCGAAGCACTATGTGGATTTCTTCAGCTGTAACGAAGTTCACTCTGAAAGTAGAATGGAGGCTTGCTATATCTCGATGCAGAATAGGATGCTTGATCAAAGTTTCGAATGAGAACTCTTGCCGGCAGATAAGGTGAGGGCGGCATAAAGACAAATCGGCTCTTCACTGTATTCGTCTACAGATTCTTTCCTTCATTTCTGAGCGTCCGGAAACTAGTGGAAGTCTTTGTGTTTCCGGATCCTGGCACCACATAGCACAAAGTTAATAACACTTTCACTGCTTAGTAACAACGATTCAAAAATTACTGAGAAAAATTTTCTCTTCCCGATAATTAAAAGTTGTTAGGTAATCGCACGAAGTATAAACAATTGAACTAAATCAATCATAAAGTTTGGAATCTCACATCATACATCTCTTTTGTTATGCTTCTCTGAGATCAAAAAACTAAATCCTAATTTCAAAATGGCTGTTTAAATAAGGAAGCAGGCATAAAGACATGTGACACAAATAAATAATAAATATTAATAAAATAATAATAAATAATAATAATAAATAATAATCAATAATAATAGCAGAGACATAAAGTCACGGAAATAAAATAAAAAAAAAGGAATAAAGGAGATTAAAGCGTGGGAAAGTTAAAAGATAGCAAATCCACGGATGCTCAAAAACAGAGGAAGAAGAAACGAAAAATAAAAAAATAAAACAAGAGAAGGATCAAGAACAAGAGTCAAGATCAACAGGCTTAAAATGATAAGAATGAAGCTTACAAAACGAAAAATAATAAAATAATAAAGAATGTAGCATAATCAACTGTCACTAGAAAAATAAATAAAAAGCTCAAAATAAACCATGGTAATACTCCTATTACTATGTTCCTGTTTCGGAGTTAGAGTCTGTCAAATAAGAGAAGAACCACAATCAGAGAGTACGACTCGGTTAGTGTGTTTGCCACAGTGCTTTAGAGCGGAAAAATTTTGATACAGCTTACAAAAATCTCTCACTCGATGACTCTGTCTGTTTTGACCTATTTAAAGAAAGGTCCTGCCTGTAGATTAGTAGTTAAAGCTTAGCAAATTCTTCCCCTTTTTATAATCCTTGCAAACAAGTTAATTTATCTCCCCAATTCTGCCAGAGGCTATTAGCTGGGGACAATTCCTAAGCCTGCGTTTTCTTGTGTTGTTACGGGATTTCTTTATTTTTTTTTCTCAAAGAATTTTTTCTCAAACAATGCAGGTTATGCCATTGAAGATTCACATGTAATTACTAACTTTTTTTTTTATGTATATAAGAATGACGAAAGAGTGGAGAAAGCAGGAGAGAAAATTTAGGTTAATAAAAAAGTAATATCTCAATAATTTCTAAGAATAAATAAAAATTAAGTAAAATTACGGTGGGTTTTTTTTTTGTGTGGTTTTAAAATTTTACGTTACTTGAAAATTATATTGTACAATACAAAAACAATAAATATTGTACATCACTTCATTCTCTTAGTAATGAATATTATGTGTCATAAAAAAATGTGAAAATATTTCATTTTTGGGTTTTCATTTCGAAATGTATTCATAAGTTCAATCCTTTGTATATTTGAAAAACACGGAATGGATGAAATTTAAAGTCAGAAAAGGAATTTTCTTTTATTATGATTAATAATTAGGCAATTAAAAAGTTAGGAGCTCAAATTACCAAATATAAAATTAAATGATAAATAAAATTTAAATCTCAAATTACATTATTTCATCACATCATTAAGTTAAAAATAACAACATTCTATCGATATTTTTTCTTAAGAAATATACATTTATTAACAAACAAAGTTAGAAAGTAAATAAAATCCCAAAATTTCATTGGCGACTAGTGAAGAGTACAAGATCGTTTAAAAATTAAAATGTTATTAATAATTAAAAAAAAAAACTCATCACGCATTCGCTCGTGGTCTTAAAATTGGAACTGAAAGTGTTTACTGAACCTTAATCTCAGATCTAGGCTGCTATCTGCATTATTCATTATAGGGTTAATTAACAAGTAAACAAAATAAAAATCTGAATAAATCGTTACTTTAAAAAATATACATAAGTAATTGAAATAAGCCACCGCACATAATTATATATGAAAAAAAAACTATTTATAAAAAAAAAAATACAAATTTATTTCATTTTGTTATTAACCACCTGATGAAACGGAGTATCTTGAACTCAGGTTTAAATTTTCTGTACGTAGTAATTTTTTTTTCTTATACGTTACACTTTAATAATGTGCGGTGACTGATTTCAACTCGTGGATCTACGGATGAACTTCTTCAACGACAATATAAAATGACACAAACTTGAGACTAATACAATTTGAGAGTTACAATTAAACTTAGAAAAACGGATATTGTATGATATATAGAATTTAATATAATAAATATGAAAATTAAAAAAAAAGTGCTAACATACTTAATTAGTAATAAAAATTGATTTAAAAAAGGAATTAATAAGTAATTTATTTACTTGTTGATTAAAGTAAATTCAAGGAATTAACAAGTCTTTCTATTACTTGTTAATTTAAAATTCAACGATATGTCGGAATAATACAAAATACTGACATCTTATTGAAAAGCCCTGTATAATTTAATAGTAAAGAATTATTATAACTGGATTTATGAATGGAGAAACATCAGGAAAGTAATTATGATTGCATCAATATAATAAACAAATACAATATACAACATAATTAAAAATAATATAAGGGGCGTTCAAACAGAAACGAGCCGGAATGTGTAATGGGCAAACCGGTGACAGAAGGATAATATCGTTGCATGTATAATCAAGATTGGTTCCGACACGAGTGAGTGTGAAGTTCACAGCCCGCCGCTAGAGGGTCACGTGTGCAAGTCACGTGACTAAAAGCTAGCAGAAGCATGCGTCAATCGTCCAACGAGGTCATTCACGTTGTAAGCAGTGAAACAGTGCAATGGAGGCGTCTAAAGAAGAGCAAAGAGGTGTTGTTCGTTTTCTGACAGCAGAAGGAGTAGGGGGAACGGACATTCATCGAAGAATGTCACAAGTGTACGGTGAACACTGCATGTCCCTTCACTGCATAGGCTTCACTGCATAGGCTTCCCATAGGCTTCACATAGGCTTCACTGCTTAGGCTTCACTTCATAGGCTTCACATAGGCTTCACTGCTTAGGCTTAACTGCATGTCGGACGACTACGTTGTGAACTGGTTTTTTTGAAATTCATAACGCAGCCCCGGGAATTTTACGAGACAGCCATTCATCGCCTTGTATCGCAGTGGGACAAGTGCCTCAACAGCCAGGGCCAATCCTTCTGACATACCTGCACTGGTTTCTGTTCCTCGGCTTCCGGCTCGTTTCTTTTTGAACGCCCCTCATACAATTAGAATATCCAAAAGTTAACAATAACAATGGAAGCTTTGATTTCAAAAGCATTATTGTTTTAAAAAAAATCATAAACAAAATTGGTGTAAATAAGATTAGGTCATTTCAAAAAGCTTTATACTAAAAAAAATCATAAATGGTTAATTAATAATACAGATATAAACTTAAAAAAAAATATAAAAAATTAGTTACAATTGTAGATGGATTGACTGCATTACATATAAGGAACATTTTACGATAAATCTCAGAAATTTCTAAATTTCTAAATTTCTTAAAGAAATATATGTAAATTTAATTTATTTAATTACAATTTAAGTACATTTATTTTATATACATTTCTATATCTTATGTAAAGGATATTTCATTTTATGATGATATATTGCTGTGCATTATCATTTGATATTTTTTTTATATTTATGGTAGAATATTTATATTTTTTTATATTTGTGATTTATGATAGAATCATGATTAATTCTTTTCCTTGTATGAATAAGGATAGATTCTTAAAAGTCAGTAGGTTTACCCTTAGTAAACTTAAGAAATGCTTAAAAAACACAAAAATGTATTTGTAAAATTAAAATATTGAACAACTTCTTCAAAACGTCAAAATATACTCTTCAAATATAAATGTGTTGATGTCTGATGTTTATATTTAAAAAAATATTGATTATTATAATTATTTATTGTATTTCATGAAATTTAAAAGAAAATATTATTAAATCGAAAAAGCCAACTATATCGGCACATACATGAAAAAGGATAAAAACTTACATTAAAACATCAGCGAATGTATTAGAAAATTCTATTTTAAGTTCCATTATCAAGCAAAAGAACTGAGAAAACCAGTAATGAATAGTCTTAACACGCCATCACCTGGTGGCCAATCGCCAAACTTTGTGGAAATAATTCGTCTGCTTTCAATAAAACGAGGAGCGCCGTAACGAATATATGATCCCGAAATTTACAGTCTCTGTAATCCATATTCCAATACGTTTTTAGTTGATAAATCTTGATTATAGCTTCCCAAGAGTCTGATCATGCCAGATTCAAAAAATTCCCTTAAATATCTTATTTTTCTCTTTCCGAAAATCACGACATTCTCTGTGTCAAGGGAATGGCTCATCGTTTTGCAGTGGAACGCTATACTACAACATATATTTTCCGTTTTTACTGCAGTCTCGTGCTCTTTCATCCAATAGCCAATTCTCTTTTAGTATTTCCAATATAAAGGCATTCGTTTTGTTTACATCGGATGCCACAAATAGCTCCCTGTATTTTTGACACGTTTTCTTTGGTTCGCACTTTCTTTTTTCTGTTGAGAAACGAGCACAAAGTATTTCCTGGTTTACAGGCAATGCCAATCCCAGCAGCTATCATTGTAGGTTTTATTCTTTGTAGCAAGGCTTCATCGTATTTAATAGAGATACATCTGCATACCTTGTTTTTGGCGTCGCTTCTAACCTGTCCATCGTTTAAAGTAGTCCATCGATCCAGAATCGACTCAGGGAAATCATTAGCCAAAAAAATGCGTTTTATATTATGGAGTTCTTTGATTAGGACAATATTACTGGAACAAATCTTATGCGCCCTGTCCAGAGCCATGAGTACGGCGTTCTTCTTGTACCATATTATTATCATTGTACAAACAAGAATATTGTTGTGTAGTATTTCACGAATTTGAAAACTAAAGCATTGTTTTTATAATCACTTATTATATATATCACGAACCAAAAATGTCGATTTTATGATTTCTTTTGTAATGAATACTACCGATAGAGGATAAGTTTATATCCCTATCATCGTCAGCTGAAGAAGTCTTCGATTAGAAGAAACGAAATATCAGGAATGATTAAAAAGATTTTGATTATCCAGATGTTGTTATCATTTAAAATGAAACGGTGTTCTTTCTTTTCCAGAATTGGTTAACAAATTAAATATAAAACACAAATACTCCACAAGTTGGCAAGATTCCTCAATTTTTTTTTTTTTAGTAATGTAATAAATGATGCCTTTTTAACTGAAGACAATTATAATTTTATCAAGTTTCTATCGACTTTTTACTTTATTTGTAATCGCCATTATTTACGCTATGATTCATTATATTTAAGCTGTTATTTATTTGCATTCATTTACGTTTAAATATGATAGGCATTGCATCTGTGCGAAAAGAAAGTATTTATTCCCTAATTATCATAGACCTAATTAGTTGTCATTAAGATTTTACATTTTTATTTTTGTTTTTTACTTTAATACTTCGGCTAATTGTGATGAAAAAATCAAGAAAAAAAGGGAGTGAAATAGTAAATAACGTATTTATTTTAATAGAAAATTATTGGAAATTAATTACAGATACCACCAAGTACATCGATCATAGTCATTATTCTACTAAACTATTCACACAAATTAACAAGGACTTTTCGCTTTAAAAATAATATTGTCATTATGTTGCTGCAAAACTGAAATATTGCTACCGACCGTTTGGGCTGGTTCGGTGGCGGAGGGGGACAGAATGCGACGGGAGCCAGGTAATTAAAAACCAAAGAGACTTTATTATTTAAGATCAGTGGTCAATTACAGGTAATTCAAATAACGAAAGGTTTCTATGCTTAGACTGTCTTCTCCACAGTCTTCTAACGGCAAGTGTTCGTTTCAGGATTCTACGGATGCTGCAAACACGGATGCTGCAAACACGGCTTCGGTTAACTTCTACGATGCCTTCCTAATGATTGGCGGTCGTCTCAGGATTCTACCGGGGACAGGTGCTGCAATCTCGGCTTCGTTTAACTTCTACGATGCCTTCGTAACGATTGGCGGTCGTCTCAGGATTCTACCGGGGACAGGTGCTGCAATCTCGGCGTCGTTTCTACACCGTCTTCGTACTAACGAATGCACTTGGCTCGGCTTTAACAGACTTCACTGTGGGCGGCTGCCCAACGAAACTTCTACGGCTACACTCTATCTCCTGGCCGGAGACCCTCTATCTTCGGGTAGAGACTTTCTACATGGGCTCCTGCCCAAGACTTGTCCTCGAACGCTCCGCTCCAACTGGAGACCTTCCTTCAGGGCGGATGCCCCACGACGTTCTGCTGTTCAGCCGCTCTGCGCCTGGTTTTATGGGCGTTGATTGCCTCGCTCTAGGCTCCGGAACGGTCGACTCGATGGAGGAAGGTAAGGTGGACCGAGTCGACTTCGTTGAAGGGGGAGCGGACAAAACACCTGGTAACAATATTTCGATTGTTTTGTTTCGTTTTTTTAGAATTAAGAATTTTCTTGACATACGGAGAAGAGATGGGAAAAATCTTTACGTTTGGAATAAATTTTTAATGACTAAAATAAAAAAAATAAAAAAAAATAATAATAATAGTTTTTTAATACGTTTACTGTTTTGAAAAGCTAATATTTTTGGAGAAAACACAACATTAATATATATTTGATTTCATATAAGATTGAATGAAGAGAAATTTAAAGTATCTTTAAAATAATTTTAAATCATTTAATCCAATTAGTGCATTTTCTTTTCTGCTTTGGGAATCGTCTTCCACCTTATTTTTTGGAAAAAAATCAGTGCTGCTCATCTTATGCAACTAGTGTTTCCCAACCTGTTTTGTGCTGTGCCCCGCCTAAAGTATTTAAAGTAAACTATGCCCCACCAAATTAGATATAACTAACTTTCAGAAAAGAAAAAACAAAAATATTTTTTAACTTTCACAACCAAAAAAACAAAACAAACAAGATTGCTCCAATTGACCCCTGTGGGGCGTACGCCCTACATTGGGAATCACGGCACTAGACGGAGATTCATGGTTAATATCTGGCAGCAGCAGACGCCTTGAATCCATTTTTCAATCTGAAACAAGGAAGGTTCGGTGTTCGAAATGAATAAACTTTTATAGAAGAATACAGAGGATTGTTTACAATCTATGGTAACGATTTGCATGGCGCGTTACCACGCAACCAATCACAGTAGGTATGCAAATTTATGCAAACGTACAGGTGAGTACTTAAAGATTAGTGTGGAGGGGTGCGGGTTAGTTTGTTCGGAGAAATGCCGCCGAAAGTGTCACAGTTTTGGGAAGGGTACGTTACAGCGCTTTCCGACGCGAAATTTAGTTATTCCGCAATAATTACGGCATGTAGAAAAAGAGGTTTCACCATTTCGAAGAAAGGAGTTCGTAATATGTTGGCTGGTGTTGGTTTGGCCCGTACAGGACAGATTTCTGGACTGAAAAGCAAGCAAATCCAAGGACACCTATAAGTCGAACAAAGACTGTCATTCAGAAAGTCAAGAAAATGGTGACGGGGAACAATCCAGCGACCCAAAGGACCATTGGTGCGAAGGTAGGAACATCTCTTCGTACCGTAAACAAGATTATCCATAAAGATTTGGGACTTCAAAAGAGACATAAAAGCAAGATTCACAAGCTCTTACCAAAGCACATTTCAGGACGTAAGGCAAATTGCAGAAAACTATATGAACGACATTTCGCTGGGGATAAATGGAAGTATGTGGCCACATTAGACGAAGCATATGTTTATCTGTCCGACTGTAATAAATCAAGGGCGATTTTCTATCACCCAGTGGGAGCCAAATCGTTTCCAAATTGGTACAGAGAATGTCGTGAAACTTTTTCGAAGGGATTCATGATCGTTGCGGGTTATTCCTATCAAGGCAAGCTACAGATACGGAGGGTGGCTCAAAATGTAAAGGTGAATTCTGCGTACTATCAGGATCACGTACTGCCACCAATTTATACACATGAACTATCTGCTCTTTACGGAAACGACGTTTCCAAGGTCCGTCTCCACCAAGACAAGGCGTCCAGCCATACGTCCAAATCGACCCAGAATTTTCTGACACGAATGGAACAGCAAACCGGAATCCAGGCTATACCGTTTACCGAGATACCAGTGAGGTCTCCAGACGCATCGCCCATGGATTTTTGCGCATTTGGACTATTAAAACGAGCCTTGGGAAGACGACGTCCTCGTTCATTGGATGGACTCTGGAAATGTTGTCAGCAGGAGTGGCAATGTATAAGTCTTCCAGTTCTTCGTAGTAGTCTCCTGCAATGGAAACTACGCTGCAGAGCGATAGCAGTATCTCATGGCCATCAAATAGAGCATGATCGTTGGTGGAGAAAGGGAATTTCTGGGAAATAGACCCGAATCCAAATCGTTACCATAGATTGTAAACAACCCTCCGTATAACCAAATCTAAAAGAACGCCACAAATCACAAAATTACAAAAAAGAACTCCTAATTAAAAAATATTTGTTTTTTTAGAAACTTGTGCAAAATCCTAAGTTTTAGAGACAAATGTGTCCTTTTCACAAGAGCTTTCAAAAAAAAAAAAAAAAAAGAAAACTAAAATCGGACAATTAGAACCTGAGTTACGAAATAATTTAGTGGGGGCTAATGGCGGCCATCATTCACGCCGCCATTTTGGTTTCCTGCAGGGATTTTCAAGTGCCTCCCTATCTGGAAAGTTGTCTACTTGCATCAACTGTTATCATAGACAGTGGCATATTCCAATCAACATTTTTTTTTCTGTTCTAGCCATTTACCCAAAGTACTAAAACCAGAAATGAAAATGTAGATCATCCGAGTCCAGAATACGAACATTAAACTTCGCAATACTGAAAAATCAAGTTATTTGAAGTTATCTACTCTAAGTTATTTCTGTTTTTGGTTTATTCGTCAGCCTCACATAATTACGTGAGACCAAAAAAAAATTAGTCTATAGACTAGCCACGTTTCTCTGAAGGGATGCTAATCCTTGCCCAATCCTGAGGCTCTGGTAGGCCTTCAACCTGCCCAGTCCCATCTCTCTCAATCCTGGTGCCCATAGGAGAATCCTCTGTATCAGGATTGGGCAAGGATTACCAACCCTTCAGAGAATCGTGACTAGCCCTTTTTGATAGTGTATAGACTCATTATGTTGCTTCCCTCCACGGAAATCTTTAGTATAAGACGATTCTTCGTTCCAATTGTGGCAGTTCCAGTTAGTTATTCATCAAATAAAAATTCACCAATTATCAACAACCTAAAAAACACAGCTTAATATAATATTCTTCTGGAGTGTAATTAATTTATAACTTGATAATTCACAAAAGTCTCCTAGAATGCAAGAAGAGAGCACACAACATAGCAATATTTTTGTAAATCTCACAAACAGATACAGTTATCGTTCCTTTAACGAAGGATTATTTTAAGAATATATACTTAATGTGAAAATTCGCTAAGCGAGAGCTAATCTTCTGCAAATTCGTGAAATTGGGTCTCTAAGTTACATTAGTTCTTAGAATCTAATAAAAATAATTAAAATTCTCCATTACATTTTCTTTTATGGTTTAACAAGGCCATCCCCTGTGTATACGCGATTGTTTTTCTATATCACGTAGAATTTGGTTAAGTTAGAATATTATATTTAAAATGTTGCAATGTTTAGGCAATTATAGTTCTAATTGTCATTTCAGAATTACAAATAAATAGACGGATCGGAATTAAATAAACAATCTTGAGATTAAAAAATAAGGTTGAATGCATTCATTCTTGAAGGGGAAGGAAATATAAGTCAAAAAACAATATAAAGTGAGTTGTAGTTGCCGTGGCCTAATGGATAAGACGTCTGACATTGGGATCAGAAGATTGCGGGTTCGATTTCCGTATTCGATGTTTTATTTCTATTTTCCATTCTCACAGGAAATTGCGCCGCACAGACAGACAGAGAAATAAAAGATTTTAGTAATGTAGATTACAAAGCAACTTATTGATAACATTTAAGTTATTTGATAGAAGAATATCTGAATTGTGGAAGAGATAAAAGTTAATAATGCTTTAAGTTAATGTGAAAATAAAGTGTTAAAAAAAAAATGTAGACTTTTTTGATATTAAAGGAAGGAAAGCTAAAAAAAAAGAAAAGGCACAGAAGAATCTCTCAATTAATAACAAATATTAATTTAAAATGCAAATTATAAGAAAACGATCTATTATTTCTATTATGGACCAAACAATAATGGACTAAAGAAAGCTAAGGAATTCATGCACTTGTAAACATTTTGGTTAGTTTAGTGTTTATTTTGGAGCCAACGCAATCTCGCTATCCGTTCTCCAGAAAAGAGGATAAGGATAAATCTCTTTTTCAGGGATCACAAGAGTTACTGTGAGGAACAGGATGCTTATTAATAAAGTTAATATTTAATTTAAAAAAAGAAAGGATTTTTCAGAAATAAAGTCGATAAAACAAGTTAATGTTTCGACTAAGAAAATATGAACTATTTTAAATTAAATATAAAGTAAATTAATTTTTAGAAAATATCTTTATTTACTTCTTAACCTTAACTAAGTGACTTGCTAAATTATCAAAAACATTCTTTTATTCCTTACCTATGGATTTTTATTATATTATTTGTTATCTGTATATTTCGCTTACCACAGAACAATTTTTCTCATTGATCTTGATTGCTTACGAATGTCTCGGAAAATCGAAACCAAATACAGTCGGACTTCTATTTAACGAAGTCGCTAAATCCCCCCCAAAAGTTCGTTATATGGAAAATTCGTTAAATAGAGATTCATCTTTTATTATTCAATATTATTAAAACAAGTAATAATTTTAATGACATAAAGTATACATTACCACATGCATACTTAAATTTTACTAATAAAGTCTGCTAATTTTACACAAAAGATATAACGTGCGTTAGTACATTTTTACAGTAAAATAAAACAAAGAACACACATAATTAAACAAAACAAAACACAAATTCACTGAGCTATTTGTCTGAGTTATTGAGCTATTTCTCTGCTAATTTTGTCTGAGTTTTTTTTTTGGAAAAGTGTTTTTGCTCATAGTATGTCTCGCATCTTTGCAATGCACCAAAAACCCTTTCAGGCGTATTTTCTTCAAATTGTAATCCGCGTCGGATTGTTTCAAATGATTTTAGCATTTCATATACGAAGGTTTTTTTGATTTCTGCATCATAATCAAAACCATTTTCATCATCATCGCAATTCTTAGTTGTACGTTTTATTTTTCACACTGTCCAAAATATCCGATTCAGTTAGTGTTTCCGAGGTCTCAACTTCAAAATCAAGTGAAAGATAATCATCAATCAGCACATCATCGTTAATTTCTTCTTTTTCCCTCAGCTGTATCCACATTTCTTTCATTTCCTTTAAGGCAATAGTGATAATAAAAACATTTCAAGAATTTTCACATTTTAACTAAACTTTTTTGACTCACAATTGTTCTGCTGCCTTTGATTGTATTTAAGGTGAATTACAGAAACACAAAAACAATTTTTTTTCCATTTTGCACCCTAAAAAATCACTAAAATATATATATATTTTTTCGTAAAAACAAGAATTTAAGTTGTTACCAATCCAAAAAAAAACATATCTTTTTTTTTGTTTATATTTCTTTTATTGACACCAGTACAAAATCAAATAATAATATTATCAGTTATTTGTTATATAAAGACATTAAAATAAAGTAAGTACAGTTTAACCTCATTATAACGGACTAATAGGGGCTGAAGGTTGTCCGTTTTAATAAATAAAAGTCCGATTTATAACAAATAATTCTTGTAATGCAGCAGGATGTAATCAATGAAAGTATAATAGTTAGCTATAAAAAGTGTTTATTATATATCAAATAAAAAACAGCCTTCAACATAGCAAGTTGAATTGAAAAAGATGTGTACGTATACACTGCATTAATCTTTAGAACAAGAAGGTCCTGGTTCATGTTGATTGCTTACATTCATTGGTTTGAAAAAATAATTTATTTTCTACTGGGTTTATTTGCTGCTTATTTCTTCAGTTCATAACTGACGGAAGTGCCGTAAGTGTTCATAATATGCACACATTATTCATTTGCCGATTGTTCAACATATTGAATAACAAAATTTAAATGATCTTTGACTTCGCTCATCTTAATTGTAGGCTGAGTAGTGTCTCCTACCTCTTCTTCCTCGTCCTCCGAAGATTCTGCTTCTTCAGTTACACTGGCGACAATTTCTTCTTCAGTCAAAATCTGGAAGCCAAGGCCGTCTTCGTCTACTTCAAGCCAGGCCTCCATATCATCCAACGAAACTGTTTCCTCTCCTCCTCTCTGCTCAGTGTCACGGTAGTCTTCCATCTCACAATCTTCTACATCTGGAGTTATTTCTTCATTATCCAAAAGCTTTTTCCATGCCCTTGCCAAAGTCGTTTGTTTGATTTCTTTCACGGCATCAGCAAAGTTGTAAATCGTGGATCGAATGTTGTATGACTAAATTTTGCAGAGTTTGCTATCTCCTCCTGTCTTCTTCATCAGCGGATGGCTCTTCAACGTCTAGGATTTCACTGAGAAATTTCCTTTTATACAGCCGCTTTGCGGTTAGATCACACCTTGGTCCATGGGCTGGAACACGGATGTTGCATTGGATGGCAGGAACATACACTTGATCTTCTTATCTTTACTGCAGAGTTAGTCCTCATCAGGGTGTGTTGGTGCATTATCTAAAAGAACCAGGGCCTTTACTTATCTTCAGGAATTTTTTAAATGTTCAATGTAGTGTTTTTAATCGCGGGTACAGCCTTTGTATGTAGCAATCATTTGTTTTTTCAGTTGTGAACCATGCATTGCGAGAACTGTAATAGTGAACTATATTATTGTCCATCACATTTTTTAATGTCCTAGGATTTTTGCTTTTACCGACGATAACTGTTTTAAGCAAATGGCTGTCATCTGCATTCGCACACAGGAAAGCTGACACATGCTCCTTGCCTATTTTTCAGCCAGGCATAGTTTTCTCGTCATGCAGCGCATCCATGTTTATGCAAAACAACACAACGATCAATTTTAATCGCTTGCTTGGAAATGTAAAACTCGTCAGATAAAAATAAGCATCCTTTATTATTATTATATTTTTATAAAACTGTCCGAAATAAGCGACGTTCATTATAATAGGGTCCGTTATAATGAGGTTCTACTGTATCTCTTTGATATTTTCTTTGATATAAATATATAGTATATAAATCTATTGTTTGTTCATTGTTATATATATATTGTTAGATATTATAGTTTTATGTTAACTTATATTATAAGGAATGTAATTAGGTTATTTTGCAGTAAATGATTAAATTTTTTTCTGAAATCCATTTTTTAGGACTTTATATCCCTTTATTTATTTCAACCATTTCCCCTATTAAAATTCGACAATATCAAAGAGATATTTAATTATTTGTTGTCTTTATATAACAAATAACTGATAAGAACGGATAGTATTTTGTACTGGCCTCAATAAAAGAAATATGACACAAAAACAAAAAAAAATTAAAAATAAAAAGACTTTGCTCACAAAATATAAGGCTTGTTTTATTTTTTTCTTAAATTGATTTTTATTTTTTGTCTCATATTTTTTATTAAATTTTTGCAAAAAAAAAAAAAGGATTAAAAGATATTTTATATAATAAAGGAAAAGAAAAACAGCACCTGAATAAGAGAATAAGAAGAGATTGCCTTTCTGATTTTAGATTATGGTGAGGAGTTGGGAACGGCTGTTTCGTTCTTCAACGGACTCATCAGCCTAACCTAGCCTCACCCTAACCAAATCAGAAACGCAAGCCTGTCTTGGTGAAAACCACTGCCAGCCTGGCAGTGGTCCCACCCACAATAAAAAACAAGAAAATAAAACAAAATTTGGCTTAGTCATTCAAATTATATGTGGGCTAATGCGGGAGTCATGGCTTTTAAAAAAATGAGCTTAGAACATCTTTTTCAATCTTGTGTTTTTCAAAAGTTTCAGGGTATTTTAAAAATGTGGCATTTGTTTTACTTCCGTTAATACAGCCTCAATTTCCACGAACCTATTCTTTTAGGGCAGCAGGTTGCCGTTATGTTTCATAATGAAAAACCGCAGTGCTGGCTACTATGAAAGTGGTAAATCAATTTTTTTTATTTTTTTTATTTTAATAATATTATAATATTATTTTAACAAATAAGCCGATATTCAAATTACATATGGACTGTTGTGGAAGTCATGGCTTCTAAAAAAATTAGCTTAGAACATATTTTTTATCTTGTGTTTTTCAGAAATGTGGAATTTGTTTTACTTCCGTGAATATTTCACGGGTTGGCACTAGTTCACATTAAATACAATCAAAGGCAGTAGAACAATTATGAGTCAAAAAAATTTAGTTAAAATCCCTTCGTGGCTTGTATAAACTTGTGCTCCAGTAGGGAAAAACATGGCGGCGGAAGCGTTAGCCAATAGAAAAGAAGATGTCCGTTGGCCACACTGTACTCTCAAGTCACTTTAGACTGATAAGAAAGGACAAGGAGACCAGTATCTACAAAGCAGATGTTTGGTCTCCAAGACAAACAACAAATCACAAACAAAGAAAAAAGAGGGAAAAAAAAACAGACAGGAAAGAAAATTAAAAAAAAAAAAGGATATCACACTCCGCACAACTCAAAAGGAGTA
This sequence comes from Thereuonema tuberculata, assembly GCA_023159025.1. Classification (NCBI taxonomy): domain Eukaryota; kingdom Metazoa; phylum Arthropoda; class Chilopoda; order Scutigeromorpha; family Scutigeridae; genus Thereuonema; species Thereuonema tuberculata. Next base: position 51,186,764 of record JAFIDM010004315.1, on the reverse strand, counting down.
TGAAACGGTCGGCAGGGACCCACCCCGAACAGCTCCAAGGACCGCCAAAGGCCCTATCCAACGAAACGGGTACAGTTCGGGTCCCACCCTCCCCATTGACCCCCCAAATGGGCCGTGCGGAATTTGGAGAAAACAAAAAAGCATCGAAAAATTCCTCCCTATAATCCTTATAAACTCCAAAGACAAAAAAAAATTTCTTCATAACTAAAAACTCAAACAAACAATAGAAATGTCCCCAGTTTAAAACAGAACAGTAGGAGAAGGCTTCGCGCTCGGCGGTCACTACCGAGCGACTGAAAAAAAAAATCATTAGTGTTAGCCAGATCCCCAAATGTAAAATTCTGTATCGGTATAAAAATAAAGACAGAGAAACAAGACACACAACAAATTAAACACTTATCATTACTCCATAAGTTAAAAAGTATACAAATACCCAAATGTTAAAATATTTCCAAAATTATTTAAAAATACGAAATTAAAAAATAAAATGTTAAAGTTAAGATTAAAGATATTTACAAAGTAAAAAAAGGAGGACAAAAAAAATCCCAGTGCAAAAAAGAACCAAATAAGTTAAACGGGACAATTCAAACGATGAGCAAAATTTAAAAATAACTGATAACAATCCCTTATCCTGTTGCAAAGACAGGGGAAAGGGATACCCCTCTTAGCAAACAACATTTTAAAATGGTTTCTAAGTCTCGAACGACCAGGATCCGGACAACGCCATAAGACGTGGTCCGGATTCTAGTCCTCAGAGAGAAAACAAAGTTCGCACTGGGATGTGTCTCCCAGGTTAAATCTAAAAAGGTAAGAATTAAAAGTCCCGTGCCCGGTTAAAAATTGGTTAACGATGAAGTCCGAACAGAGTACTCCGTCATTAACTCTGTTGATAAATCTAAAAAGTGGCCTACCCTTACAAGAATTATTCCACTGTCCCTGCCAAATGAAAATTTGATCTTGGTATCTAATACGGTGAGAGAAAGACCGCGGCAAAGGACAGTGAAAGGGGATATCATCCAAAGAGGAGGCTCGCTCGGCCTCCCTGTCAGCCTCTTCATTACCACATATGCCAATGTGAGCCTTGACCCAAAATAACTGTATCGCAACACTTTTATTTAAAAGTTCCCTGATATTTACATGAGTATCTCTGATCATTTTGTTAGGACAGGAGCAATTAGAGATTGCTCTCAGGGCAGCTTGAGAATCAGAGATAATTGCGATACTTAGGTGTTTCTTGCACCATAGGTCAAGACACACATTGACGGCATAAGAGATGGCTCCTGACTCCACCTGAAAAACAGACGAATCGTCAGGGAGACGTTGCCGATAAGTATCTAAAGTTTTATTATGAGTATCTTTGAAGCTTCAAAGTTTTTATATTAAATGAGAGTTCATTGTCTCCCCACCTTTTAATAGGTAATGGGTTAATAACAGCAGGGTGAACCCAAAAAGAAGGAGTTACTCTCTGTTCATAGTTTTCACTGTGAATTCGATTATAATGGAAAAATAACTGTTGTGCTTGAATCCACACGGGAACAATACCAAATAGGACGTACAAGGCTTCAGTCGAAACCGTCCTATATGTTCGGGCTATAGCTATTAGAAATGGTCTCACAATAGTATCTAAATTTCTCTTAAGAATAGATTAACTATAGAAAATAGTTGCTTGTAGCGCCATAACTGGCATAGTGGTAACTTTTGGAGCCAATTTTTTTACCGAGAATAGTGATGGCATGTCCTGCAATATCACCCTATAAAATTTCGTTGCATTTCACTGTCACATTGTCTCTGAAGAGTCTGTTGAATTACGTTCACCAGTATATAAATTGGGCTATTGAATAATTTTAGTTTTGTGAGTACAAGAACACAAAACCAATTATTTAAATTTCGATTACTAAATGCTATGCAACTGATATAATTTAAACTTTCTAAACAACTGTATTTTATTATTTTGTTTTTATTTTAATTGCATGATCGTTGTTCATTTTTCATTATAAGGAATTTTATCCAACTAAATGAAACATAAATTACTTCAATTAGATGTACTGATTGTGTAGATATTATTTATTGTTAAATTGGGACTAAATAAACTGACTTTGTAATGCAATGAAACCGATAAACGTTTCTGAAGTCTTTCTCTTGAATTCTAAAACATTGCTTACAATCCGACCACGATAAATGACGATCGGAAGGAACCCCACGTGATTATGACGTACCTGTTTTCCAGCCAATTACAAACAAGCGGGCCTCAAAATGAAGGTCTGTATTAATTTCCATCAAAATGTCGCCCCAGAGTATTTTACAAAGCAAGGCTCGAAAAATTACTCTGCAGGTCGAAATATATTTCCGAAAGGAATTGGAAAATGAAGGACTAAAATTAAAACTAACTTTTGTTTTTATTTTGTTTTTAACTATCATCATCATCATCATCATTATATATTATTTCTCAAAGGGTTTTTTTTGTCGGAACACCATATTTCCTTTACTACTTCATCAAAATCAATGATTGAGGCATCATTTTGAAGATTACGTTCCCCGCTAATGACGAAAAATAAACAAATTGTTTAAAATTAATGTTTTCGTTAAAAAACTTTATTTTTAAAAACTTTTTATAAAAATGTAGACACGCTTTAACAGATGCGCCTTATTTTTCGAAAACGAAAATATTCTTTAGCGTTGTAACCTTCAACTATTTCCTTTTTTGAATAAAAATGCACTTTAAATGATATTTCATCGTTTATTTAATAACAACAGATAAAAAAACAAACAAAGATTTATATTTTAATAAAAATAAACCATTTATTACAATAGAAACATAAAAATTAGTCAACTTCTCATATATTATTTCTCAAAGGTGTTTTTTTTTTATTTCCCTTAATACTTCATCAAAATCAATGATTGAGATATTTTCAAGATTACGTTCACCGCTAATGATGAAAAATAAACAGATTGTTTAAAATTGATGTTTTCGTTAAAAAAATTTATTTTAAAAATCTTTTTATAAAAATGTAGAAGGCAATCTATTGACAATCTGTTCATTTATTTATTTCCACATTACCATTCGGTGACTGATCAAGACACCATGCGAATTATTCGCACGGGTCAACTTTTTTATAAAACTTGAGAAGACGCCATTTATTGACAATGTGTTTAACTAACATGCACACAATCTGTTGGATTTGTTTATTATTTCTCAAAGGTGGTTTTTTGTTGCGAATTATTCGCACGGGTCAACTAGTAACCTAATATTCTTCGGAACCTCTACGAGGAGCTAGTGCTGACGTCAAATCGTCACGTCATCGTAGTCTATTATTAATAAATTGATCTATTTCTGAATTATTTTTTTAAATAATTTATTACCCACAAGGTTGGGATATTTAAGAGATATAAGCCTTAAACTTCAAAAGTGCTTCACCGTCAAATTATTAAGTGTATTATTAATTATCCTGTTTAATTTTTGATTAGCTTTGTCGTTTTAAAGTTTTTAACATACATGTAATTTACAGAATTTTTTTTTTTTTTGTTAGAGATTTCCAAATATTCCAATTTATAAATGAACCAAAACTACTTATAATTTATAGAAAATTATATATCATAATATAAATGAACAAAACCTTATAATAACAAAGCATTTTGTCATTATTAATATAAGCAAAAAATTCAATATTTCTTCTTCGATTTTTTTAATTAAATTAAATAATTATGATTTCAATACAAAAAAAAATATTTAAATAATCTGAAAAATGGAATAGACAAGAGAAAAATAAAGTTAAAATCTAATAAAATAATCAATCATAAACTATTAATTAAAACATAAAAAAATGAAGGTAAATGACCAGGTAAGTAGTATAATTGACGAAGATGTTTTAGCTAATAGTCTTACATAAAAAAAAATGTCGTTTATACTCTTATCACCATATGTAATGATTGCACGTTTTCAAAGAAAATACGTGACTAATGAAAAAAAAATATCATTTTTTTTATTAGCAGCTGTTCTAAAACATTGTTCAAATTCTTGTAATTCGTGTTGAATTATAAGCATCTTTTCTTTCCGTTTTTTTAGAATGAAAATGGTTTATAATCGTTAGAATGAAACAGTCGTTAACCAACACAATCTATTTTATAAATAAAATTATTTATATTTAGAATTTAATTGAGTAACTATTATAATTTTAATCTTATAAATTGATATCCAGTTACGGTTTCTATCTAATCTAAAGCCTATACAGTAGAGTCCCGAAAACTCGGCACTCGATAACCAGGCAGTCCGGATAACTCGGCCACCCCCTGGCAGGGCGGAAAAACCCCGTTTGCAGATCCGTTACAAGTTACATTTGTATACAGCTCATGTATTAGGTATTTTCTTAAGTTTATTTGGACAGTTTAAATTTGAGTTATAACATTCTTTGTAAACTGTTGTGTTCTCAAGCAACAAATAAAAGTATTTTACGACGAAAAAATTAGTACTTATTCTTTTTTTAACACCTTTCCCGATAACCCGGCAGTTTCACAAACTCGGCCACCCTTCGGTCCACATTAGGCCGAGTTTTCGGGACTCTACTGTATAAGCTTTTAGACTGAATCTTTTCCGCAGTATTTAGCAATTACTAAATTAATTAATTTATTAAAAGTGTAAAAAAAAATCTAAAAAGAATATAATTTTAAAAGTTTAAAGAATTTCCGGATATCTTTAAATATAGCATCAACATTCTTCAAACGAATATATCTATTCCAATCATTAGACAGATTTGTAGCTAGTAAGATACAGTAGTTAATTTCTGGAAAACTTAAAAATTTAATGTTGAATTCAAATTCTATTTATATAGATTATTATATAAATTTATACTATTTACCCGAATGAAGACATTTTGTTCGTTTTTTGGAATTTGTTACCTTTGAGATTACTAATTGGCAAGCACAGAGAAAAAGAAAGGCTTTGGAACCCATAACTTGCTGAAGATTCATGACAATGGTGAAACAGCTTTTCCAGATTTCCATCAATAACAAAATTAAAGCATAAACTGGTGGTTGTTTACTTTGTGCCTGATGGGAGTTTCTTCTTATTCTCATATAATTGTCTGCCCATTAATGCACAGTTATAAATATCACAATGTTTTTAATCATGTTCCTGACATTTGCAATAACAAATGTGATATTTGCTTTAAGTTCAGTTCATTTTTTTTTACCAGCAGCGTATATCCGTGATGGTTCAACGAAATTATGTGTATTTAGTTTCATCTATGGTGAATGTAATAGTTATGACTATACAGAGTAGACAAAGCGAAGAGATAAGGGTTCCAAAGGTGATTTTGAGTCGAAAATGTCGATGACATTTTGTTGTACAGGCCGTAGTTTAGAGTTAGGAAATAAATACTTTGGGAATGGTCCCTAATCAAAGAAAGCTCAGTTCTGGCCATTTTCAGCATTTTCTTTAATTATCCTACCTGTTTTCAGTCGCGACATTTATTATCCGTATTGTTTTTTGTAATAAACCTTTAGCTTATTTACGTACACTTCCTAATGTGAACTGAGCTTTCTTTGATTTATTCCTTGCTTATTTTCTTTTCTTTCTTACTTTTTTTTTTATAAGTTTGTGAAGATGTAGTAGGAGAGATTGTAACCTTAATAATTTTCATAAGTGCACCAGGTTCCTACAACTCCTCTTCACATTTTTTCCGCCAGTAATTTGCAAAATGATAAACCCTTCTCAAGTCTTCGATATGCATTGGTTGTCCAATGTTAAGATGCTCTGTATATACAGAAATACAGATAAAATATTTTTTTCAATTTTATTTGGCTTTTCATTATTTTCCCAATTTCAAGTACTGAAATTTTCGTTAACCAACTGCTGTCCTCAATTTCATTCATGTAATGTATTTCCAACACCATAATTTTAAGACGCTACTGCATTTCCATTGTCAGAATGGTTTATGATCTTCAAAACTTATGGCAAATTCCAAAATAAAGAAAAAAAGATTTTATCTTCTTATTTACAGAGTGACAGAAATCGAGACAAATTCTTTACGATTGTCTTGAAAAGTAAGAGGCACATTAAGCGACGTCCAAGTAGGGGCTTTTCGTGTTTCGACACGAAAAAACAAAGACAATTAACCGATTATTTATTTTTAAAAAGAAAGAAAATAAAATAAAATAAAATAAAATAATTGTTTATAATATATGTACTGCCATTTTAATCTAAATAAAACATGTTAAAAGCATTTTTGTGTTGATTTTCCTTTTTCGTCCTATTTAGGATTATCTGCGGAATTCTCTTTTCCGCGATTTCCGCGCCAGCTAATTCCGCGGATAATCGAGAGTTTACTGTATTTCATTTTAGGCAAGCTTTTAGCTTTTTCCCGATTCAGTATTTCTTCATACTTTTTTTGTTTTCACTTCAATAAAATTTTACTATTACTTTCATTTTTTAGTATTTTAAACGTCTCTGTAGATACATCTTATATTCCCAACACACCTGGTTAGTTGTGGGAGATTAGACCTTTACCCCCAGTGGGTGGAAAACCTACAGCTACAAATAGATATAAGAAATAACTGAAGAAGAAGAAGAAGAAATTTTTTGTAATCTGTTTACTTTGAATAGGTTTTGAATGTTTCTGAGAGATATAAAGGGATTTTGCTTGAAGATCTTTTGGACTTTCCCATTATTTCATTCCAGTTTTATTTTTATTTGTTTTATCGAAGTTACATTTCATCCAGAAAATGTGTCTCCAAAAACGAGGATATCTTGTAAGCTGAATGTAATAATTTTTCTCCATACAAAATGTATACATTGCGTTGAATGTACATTTTTGTTTTTGTTTTCAATATAATAATTTTTTTCCCTTGTACAGTACATTCACTGAAATTACGTTTAAAAAGGCTATTATTCACAAATTATAAATGAAGATATGAATTACTACTTACATCTCTTACTCATTGTTAAAAGTTGTATAGTTAATACAACTGAAATAGTAGGGGAGGTGGTGGTAATATGGACCACTTTTTTATTTTTGACAAAATTTTGAATTTCAAGTGGCTCTAATAGATTAAAATCGTCAGTAGCATTAGTATAAATATCGTGTGAGATAAATATCACTCATTTTTAAATAAATATTTAAAACTCTTGAATAGGTACAATTATTTAGAACATTCTACAAAATAAAATGAATTGTTGAACTGGGTTTGTAATATGAAAATGTAATATGATAATTTTCGGATGTTAAAATGCAACAATGCATCTTTATTATTGCTATTATAGTAAAAAAATCATTTATTGTTAATACTTTAATAAATTATTTTGCTTCACATCAATAGAAAATATAGAAACTACAGAGAAAAAGTAAAAATTAATGCTTAACAATAATTGAAAGAAAACGCTCAATTAAAAATTGTAAGTCTTTCATGAGCAAAAATCTGCTGATTGGTGTTTTCTTGCATTTACCATATCTTCTTGACGCCATTTCTGCCTTAATCCCTTCTTTTCAGGTCCTAATTTGCTTCTTGGCATCGTGAAGTTATATTATGGAACACCTTGTTTCATATTACCACCAGTCGCCATTTGCAAATTGACTGATCCAGTCTCAGTAATAAAATATTAATTCTTAAGTACTATACACCATTTTGTAGTTCAGTTAATTAATAATGATATTAAATATAAACAAAACCTAATTCGTATTAATAATAGTACCAGAAATTTTGTTGAATCTTACCCTGTAAAAACTTTCAGGCTTACGAAAACGCACTACTTCTTCTCATAGCCATATCACAACGAGATACTGAAGTTAGCCACTTCTAGGTGGCTAAAAGGAAAACCAGCGGTAGAAATTAGAGCGGTTTCCGGATGATAGCAGCAGCTACTTGCCACAAACATTGCTGTTTCATATTGCAACCCTGTTTCATATTACGACCTTCTCCCCTGATCTTTAACGACCGCTCGGAATTACGACTAACTCTTCAGCGCGGGGAATCCCCTTTCTCAGTCGGCTTAGATTTTGTTTCACAGCAACGAAAATGGGAATGACCAATGAACAGGATCAGGTACAACTCGTCGCGAAATATTGAAATTCCATAACCTCGAGTTAGGACTTTATTTACCTTTATGGGTTAAATTCGTTATTTTGACAAATACAAGTGATAAGTACAGTAATACATTTTATTTGATTATTTACATAAAAATAATATTGATATTTTTTCAAAAATAACTAAAAACAATGTAAGATAAATTTAGATTTACCAAGAATATTTGCAGAGACTTCAATATGTATTTAGATATTTAACAGTAACCGCCTTTACTTGCCTTAATTATTGTTCATTACTTAGCTCCTTATTTATAGAATGCAAAGATAAATCTTTGGTTCATTGTTACCGGTTTTTGGAGTGGTCAATTTAGTTTAGAAATGGAAGGTTAAATCTTGTCTCAGCGTGGAAAAGAAAAGTTTTACTGTGACGATTTTATTTATGAGTTCGAATGGAAAATTTTGGATGTGAGAGCAAAGATGTCAATTTTAAACGAGGATCCACACTATTGGTCAAGCTGCGAAAGTAGAGAAGGGTAAGGTGATTACAAAAATTAAAAGACGAGTTGAAGAAACTGTAGAAGGAGCTATAGTTCAAGTTATAAACGAATGTAGCTTTGGATTATCTCAGACCGCCCAAGGAGCCCTTCCAACTTTTGGAGCATTTCTAAGATAGAAGAAAAAGAAACGAAGTAAATGCGGCGCTGCCAAATCCCTTAAACCTCGAAACACTGGTTATTCCTGAAATATATAGGTTTTATGAACCTCAGCCAGGAATATGTAAAAAATTTGTATTGGCCGACAGCGATTGACCGAATACAGCTAGAATTGTAATTTTTGGCGGAAGGCAAAGTTTGGAAATTCTTCGACACTCCAAGGAATGATACGGTGATGGAACCTTTAAAGCAGCACCTCCACTATTTCAACAGATTTATATAACGTTAGCCGAAGTCCATCCGATATTTTACGCTCTATTACCAAATAAGCAACGAAATACTTACACTAGAATGTTTGATAATTGATAAAATTAATTCAAACAAGTTTTAATCCAGATTCCATACCCGGCGATTTCGAAGCAGTAGCTTTCAATGCAATGAAGGATTATTTTGAAGGAGTTGAATTATGTCCATAATATGCAGAAACATCTTTCTCACATACGATTGATAGGAAGATATAAAAATAACGCAGATTTCGCTCTCAAAGCAAAACTGATCACCAGATAGAGGATCTGGATGAATCAATTGATGCAAGAAATACCGCCAGACCTTCAACCGCCTCCTGAATGGTTTGAAGATTACTACGTCGGTCGAATAAATAGATGTGGGAACAGCAGACATCGATCAATGTTTCCCCCGGAAATGTGGACTTTATATTAAAGGGTTATTAATGGACAAAATCCTACGAATAATCATACAGAAGCTATCGAATTCAAGTAGAACTTGGAATGGATCATCCGACCATTGGGAAACTGATTGATAGTCTTCGCAAAGTACTAAAATTTAATGTTATTTTTTATTTTATTATTTTATCTATTGAAAAAGTGCGGAAAACATCTCATTGAAAAAGCTTTACTTTATATATAAGCAATATTGCTTCATGTTATTACAGTAAAATAAACCAAAGAACGCACATAACTAAACAAAACAAAACACAAATTCACTGAGCTATTTTTGATATTTGTGCTGGAAATCGAGGACAGCGCTGTTTCGAGGCTTTTTGGCCTCTCATCAGCTCGACCTATCCAGCATACCCAAGCTCAGTGAAATGGGACGAATAGACAAAACGGACAAACATACAAATCAATGACCCCTGAAATACAAAGACATCAAAATAAAATCAAGAATAAAATATAAAGAATAATTGCTTCATGTTATGTTTACGATTATTCTATATATTAAAATTTATTTAGCAGAAATACCATTAATACGAAAATAATTTTTATTTTAGGGCGAGGTATTTACTACCAGCAACTGCTTGCAGGTCGCATTCCACTTATAAAATTAAAGAAATATTCAGATGCGACGACAAGATTTTACTTACTGGGAGGGATAATCAAAATAGAAGCATTATAAATTATTTAAGAGATATATCTCATAATTACGAAATGGTTCAGTAGCAATTAATGTATTTCCCGATTATTATTATATACCGTATATGCTCCAATAAACGCCGAGGCTCTTATTGTCGCCGGTCTCTAATAAGCGCCGGGCTGCAGAGGGGACGCGGCCGGTCTCTAACATTAGCCGGGTCTTCGATATTTGCCTACCGGTTTATTATCAACGCTGTTGTTTTATTTCATTGTCCAAACTGCAAGTCGGACCGCGGCGAGTTGTCCCATTCTCCAATGAACAATATCGAAAACCTGAAATCCCTCTGCTGCTTCATCTAGTATGATTTTGATTGTCTTTTTTTTTATGAATGAACTTAATTTTTTTTTTGTTACATCATTTTTATAATTTTTGCTCAAAGGAATTTCAATTCAACAATGGCTCCATTGACTGCAATAAAATGGTTACTTGAATTCAGGAAGTTTTCAGTTAATTAATATTGCTTTTAAATATTGTTATGAGGATTAACTGCAGGGAATTTTAATCTTGTTACTTTCCTTCACTAGATCTAAAGATTTTTTTTCATTTTTAAGTAGTCAAGCTTTCTTTATAAAAATCAGAAGTGGAGAGAATTTGACCAATGCAAATATCAGATTTTTGCAACAAAGTTACGTTTATAGAGTTCCGGTGCAAGATTCTGGGCTAAATAACTAACAAAATTCACCATCTTAAAGTTGGTAAGATGAACGCAATGTTAATTATTATATTAATTATTAGGATGTCATTATTATAGTAGCTTTCAAAAAAGAAGGGTTCGCCTTATATGGTCATTACGTAGCGATTGATTTTGTCTGGAACAAACGTCACCAGTCATGACGTCATCAACTTGACCTCCGAGCAGTAAGTCCAAGATGGCGTCGTTTTGTAATCGCGTAAGCTTGACCAAGAAAGGACAAACTTTGCGAAGCCAAGCAAGGAGAATAGTCTGGAAAGTTTTTAATTATTTCAATATTAATAATAACAATAACATAAAAATGTATTCGTAACTGTAGAAAATATAAAAACCTGAATGTTTATAAGATTCAGTTACGGATTTTAGCAACAGATGGCGCTGTTACGTTCTGGAAACATCAATCCATAAGGAAGTTAATCAATTGCTCTTTTTTCATGAACTGAACTTTAATACTGTAGTAAACGTTGTAATTTTGTACTGGATATTAATGAATTATAACCAACTGTGATAAATTCCCTGATCAACTTAAACCAGCGTTTCTCAACCTGTGGGGCGCGCCCCCCTAGGGGGGCGTGATAAAACTACCGGGGGGGCGCGAGTATATCGAGAAAAAAATCTTATTAAAAAACTATGTTTTTTTTT
>JAFIDM010004315.1:51144491-51174929 GCA_023159025.1 Thereuonema tuberculata | reverse complement strand
CTTAAACAATTAGCTCAATCGGCCGAATATTTTTTTTGTTAAGACCTCGATGACAAAGCAAATTTTTTTTATTTCACTGATCTAATAGGAACTTCAGTAAGAGAAAGTTCGAATAGGAACTTTCTGCAATACGTTAAGGCTTAAACTAACCTGTATTGTAGTTTTGGAGAAGAAACAAAGCTCGCCCTCCGGCTTCGCAAAAACTAAACAACAGACACTACGATATTGTAGTGATCCTTACCAACGGACTAGAGTTTTTGGAGAATTTCGTCGCTGTTACTAAAATATCATGAACATAATAAAAATCGCTTGACGATATCAATTTTTAATATCTTGCTGCAATTGGTCTGAAGATTGGGGAAAAATCATAATAAATACAAATTTATGATTAAATAGTTATAACTTCAGGGCTTACTGCGCATTGTAAATGTTTCCATTTGAATTGCGTTTTTCAATGAACTTTGAATCTAAAATAGATCTTTAATTTCTTATGATAATAACATTAGTCAAAACAAATAAAAAAGAAACATAATTAAATTTTTATTTTCCTTAATTTTTTAATATAGTTCTTCACAGCAATACAGATTCATCTATCTAATATTTGCAAATTCAGATCTTTTTATCAGATAAGATAATGAAATTTTTACTTCTTATAATTTTTTTATTGACTCCTAAATCTTTTAATATGAAATGAAGGCTTAAATGAATTTTTCGTTAGAAATTAAATGGAAGGGATTTGAAGTTTTTGATTTCTAATAGTCTACACAATTATACGTTTTTGAAGAAACGAATTTTCATTGAAAACAGTAGCTGCTTCTTTTATTGAGTTTTTAAAATTCTGTTTACTGATCATTTGTATGTAAATTATCCTAACTGAAAACAAAGTATTTTTATATATTTTGCAAATTTTTCATTGATGATTATCCTCTTCTTCTTCTACGAGCTTGCCTGGCTTTCCTTGCTCTTCTTCCTGGCTTTTTAGATTTGTTTCCTTTTTTATCTTTATATTTATTACACCTTTTAGATTTCTTGTCTTTGCATTTCTCTTTCTTCTTTTCTTCCTCATCCTTCTCATCTTCTTCTGCTTCTTCTAGTATCCAATCCCAGTCCCATGTAAAATCAGCCAGATCTTTTGTCTTTTCCGTTATTTCATCTACTTCATCCTCCTCTTGAAGAACCTCTTTTTCAATTCCATTTGGGGATTCAACTGGGCTTAACGTTTCGCAATAACTTTGATCAGCTGCTTTATCTGAAATGATCTTAGCTTTTCGCTCAAACTTGATAAAAGGCAATTTAAAAAGATTAGTTTTGGTAAATTTTCTGATTAGACCACCTTTCCCATCATCTTTCCATTCATCTTTGAAGTTGCTTAATCTAAAAATATATTTATTATCTCCTGTGGTCCCAATTGGTGGCTCTCCGCATTCTTTCCATTGTTCCTCTTCTATTTCGAGAAAGTCACCTCTTACTTCCAATGTAATTGGTAAGCATCCTTGTATTTTCCTTACTTGTATTTCTGGTAGATTTACAAGACGCTCACACTCTAGTAATTGGGCAGTACCTTTCATGTAAGATGGTACTACGTATTTCCTTTCCCATTTCTGTGTCACACTTTTTTCAGATTCTCTAGTCTGCAATAAATAAATAAATAAATAAATAAAAAAAATAAATAAATAAAATCATCTTTCTATGTATATCTTATTAAAACTTAACAATTTTACAACATATCTTCGACACTTTATAACAATCACAGCCTACAAAAGTAGACTACAAAAGTTCTATTAATATCCATGGAAAACATCAAGCGTAACAAGTAGAAAATCAAAGATCTTTTACAATGGTGTAGCTATAGGCTTTAGAGATACAATTTTTTGTATCATCACAATGGAGCTCCCATAGTAGGCATTAGTAATGCGAGCCCAAAAAAAAGAGAAGAAAGTCGCCCAAATTAAGACGTTTAAAGTAAGATGCTTAAAAAAAAAAAAAAAAAAAAAAATCTTTTAAAGAACGACAGTCTTTTTTTGAATTTGAGCCTAATAATGCTGATCCACATAAAGTTTAGTATACCACAAAGTAATGTTTCTTTATTCTTTTACAACACTGATCCAATCTCTTGAATATAATTTTGAGGTGCCAAGACTGCAATGTACTACTTCAGAAAGAAATATAATACAAGGATTTTGACACTTAGATTTCATTCTGAAAAAAAGAGTGATGCATTATATCTTAAGAGTAAGATCTCTTAAGTCGAACTTAAGTACCACTGATGGTAAATAACTTTCAATGGGCTTTCAATATTAATAATTAATCCTTTAATAATCATTTTTCAAAATGAAAAAAAAGCAGCATTATTTCAAGAATCCGCTTACTAAATAATAACAAGAAAAGAATACATCAGATGTGAATCTTTTTCTGTTTATTTGCGAGGGTGTATTCAGTCTCCTGAATTTGATTTATGCTCTCATTGCATTTTCCAATCTCTTTTCAATTATTAAATGATATTGTATAATTTAAAGTAACAATTGTAACTTACTTTGTAACGATCCTGGACTTAGTAAGTACAGAATATTTATTTTTTTCTAAATAATAATATTGCTAACCAAATAGTATATAAATGTTAAATCTCACCGTTTCCTTTCCAGATGTATCACTAGCTTCTACTTTAGCTCCTACTTCTTTTACAGTAGATATACTTGTACTCGCTTCTGCCGATATCTTCACTTCCGAACTGCTTGTATTCTTTGATGACACGCCTGTGGTAATACTTTCTTCAAATCGTTGGAATATTTTTCCAAGGTTTCGATTGGCCATTTCCTGCTTAATTGATATTGGTTTGCAGCCATCATTAAAACCTTTTCTTTTCAAGTCACCAAAATATTTCTGATATTCGAAACGAAATTCACACCTGCAAAATCATAAATCATTGCGTAAAAAAAAATAGTAAAAGAAATAACGAGAAATAATAACTTAAACCATCTTTTCTTTAAAATCAATATTTAGGCCATATACCCTATATGCTCCAATAGAGGCCCCCGGCGTTTATTTGCAAAACTAGCCTCGGCTCCCGGCGCTTAATAGAGACCGGCTGCTATTAGAGGCCGGCCATTATTAACAAAAACCTTCAGAACGCAATATTTTTTACAGATAAATACCGGCTAAATTACAACAGCTACTTTATTTGAATTTCACATGCTACATAAGACTGTTACAGATAAATGGCAATATCTTTCAGTAGCTTTCGCTGCTATTCATCGTCCGAATCCTCAATGACGGGCGACCGCCTCACTGGAAGTATCTTTCGGGTATTCCACCGCGCGAATCTTAAAGGCAATGTCAAATGACCGTTTCGGCGGCATTTTGTAAGGCAATGTACCGTAAGGTATTACGCACGACTTACACTAGTACCGGTAGGCAAATATCAAAGACCCGGCTACTATTAGAGACCGGCTACTATTTGGCCGTGTCCCCTCTGCAGCCCGGCGCTTATTAGAGACCGGCGACAATAAGAGACTCGGCATTTATTGGAGCATATACGGTATTCATAGATTTAAAAATTATATTTTTTTCACTATTAAGGAAGCTTGTCAATGAATTAGAACATCTAATTAGGGAAAAGAAAATAGTAAGTAAAATGAAGAAATATACCATCTAACAAACAATTATTCCATTATATTTGAGCAAGAAACTTTTGAAATTTAAATAAGATATATAGTAATTTCATATTATTGGTTTTAGTTGACATGTATTATTATTAGAAATAATGATCATATATTTATTTTTATATATTATTGCTTTACTTTATTATGATATAATGATTTGATATGATATGTAGATAAAATCTTCTTATTGTTATATTTATATTCTTAGCCAAGGGCTTGAAAAAGCAGAAAGATTTGCTTCTGCGAAATATGGCCGTTATGTGTTTTCAGAGGATTTGTGTATTCTTGTGTATATATGTAAGAAACTGTTTATTTTAGCTCAATATAACAATTAAACATCTTGAGTGCATTTAGAATACTGAAAATTCTTTTTATCATTTTACATCTATTACTGATTACCAAAGAATTAATGACTTCACTCAACATAAAAGATTATATCGAAAGAACTGAGATAAAGGTTTAAGAACTTATGAATATTTTCATATAACTAAAAGCAGATTTTCAATCTATATCTTAAAGGAAAGAACAGTTGATAATTAGGGAATACTTTGATTCAACTATAACCTAAAAAAGACAGAAAAAAACATATAAGTTTCAGAGTTATTATCTCTTTTAAACGTATTTAAGGGCAGACTCAGCAAAGTTGAGAAACATAAAGGACAATATTGGTGTATTTGTAGGGTTTATTTTTTGAATACTGATATGTAATCTATATTACTAAAATCTTTTATTTCTCTGTCTGTCTGTGTGTCTGTCCGGCGCAATTTTCTGAGCGAATGGAAAATAGAAATAATTTTTACAATGAAACATCCGCGACAGGAATCGAACCTGCAACCTTCTGATCCGAAGTCAGATGCCTTATCCATTAGGCCATAGGGACAACAACCCTCTTCATGTGGTTTTTTTGACTTATATCTCCTTTGCTTTCCCCCATCAATAAGGAATGTATTCAATCTTTTTTTTGAATCTCAAGATTGTTTATTTATTTCACATCAGTCAGTTTATTTGTAATTCGAAACTGATAATTAGAACGACAATTGCCGAAACGTTGCAATATTTTCAATATTCTTACTTAACCAAATCCTATGTGATATTTAAAAATATGTGGGTGTACACGCCAGATGTTGGAGTAAAGAAAACAGAGTCAAGAAAGAGAGAAGCACTCTTTTTTTGAGGTGGAATACCGAAAAAATCACTATTTGCAATTAAAAAACCATCAATAACGTAACTCAAACGTCACTCAAAAGTGACAATCTATATTACTAAAATCTTTTATTTCTCTGTCTGTCTTTCTGTCTGTCCGGCGCAATTTTCTGAGCGAATGGAAAATAGAAATAATTTTTACAATGAAACATCCGCGACAGGAATCGAACCTGCAACCTTCTGATCCGAAGTCAGATGCCTTATCCATTAGGCCATAGGGACTACAACTCTCTTCATATGGTTTTTTTGACTTATATCTCCTTTGCTTTCCCCCATCAATAAGGAATGTATTCAATCTTTTTTTTTGAATCTCAAGATTGTTTATTTATTTCACATCAGTCAGTTTATTTGTAATTCGAAACTGACAATTAGAACGACAATTGCCGAAACGTTGCAATATTTTCAATATTCTTACTTAACCAAATCCTATGTGATATTGAAAAATATGTGGGTGTACATGCCAGATGTTGGAGTAAAGAAAACAGAGTCAAGAAAGAGAGAAGCACTCTTTTTTTGAGGTGGAATACCGAAAAATTCACTATTTGCAATTAAAAAACCATCAATAACGTAACTCAAACGTCACTGAAAAGTGACAATTATAATTAAAATGAGAGTCAAAAAAGAATGAAGCGATACTTCTATTAGATAGAATACTGAAAAATCACTATCTATAACTCAGAAACCATCAATATTTGGAACACAAAAGGCACTGAAAAGTGCCACTTAGAATAAAAAAAGAGACTCAAAAAAGAAAGAAGCAGTATTTCTATTAGATAGAATACTGAACACTATTGTAACTCAGAAACCACTGAAAAGTATCATTTGGAATAAAAAAAAAAAAAACAGAGTCAAGAAATAAGAAGCAGTATTTAATTAGGTAGAATACTAAAAAATCACTATTTGTAACTCAAAAACCATCACTATTTCTAACTCGAAAACCACTGAAAAGTATCAATAGGAATAAAAAAAAAAGATAGTCAAGAAAGAAAGATGCACTATTTCTATTATGTAGAATACTGCTCAGAAGTTAGACGTCTTAGCCATTAGACCATTAGGCCTATATTCTAATCTCTGTAAAAAATAAAAATATATCATAGATATATGATTTACAAGGTGGTTCTAAAAGCAGTCGTAGATTGAGAGAATATAGATATCAAAAATTAAATTAAAAAAAAGCTTTTAAAAAATTTTAGTTTTAGTTTGCTTGATGTAATTTGTGTGTGTGTGTGTGTGTGTTTTAATAAATAAAAAATTGTTTTCCGTTACATAAGGGAGGCTTCCGGAGCGAAGCTACGGGTAGCCGACTAGTTTTTTACAAAATATTGCACGTTGGCTTGAGTCAATAGCTTGCTAATAAAACAATAAAAATATATCTAAACTGAGACTATAATTATTGTGTTAAATGCATTTTAAAGCAAACTTTAGAAGTAGATAACGTAGAATTGGGAAAAATAAATAACTTATGCTAATTTAAATATATATCTATGATTTACATCTCGTATATAATGTTAATAAATGAAATTAATGTGGGTTACAGAGACAGGCTTTCTCTAGAATACTGAAGAAGATATATTTCATTACTTAAAAGTGAATGTATTCATTAAAAAGTGAATGTATTCGTTACAGAGTGACAATTCAGTTCGTTTTTACTACAGTTGAATTCTAATTTTTGACTGAATTATTGGTTAAAAAAGCCTTTATTAATATTATAAGAAAGAAATTATAGACAGTTTTGACTTACGCTTCTTTTTCACCTTTGTGATTAACGTATGAAATATCTCTAAAAATATCTGTAGAATTATAACTTCCTCTGAAACCCATTGTTTCGTAAAGGCATTTCAAATAAATATCGACACCTTCCACCAACTGGTATGACAAGAACATATCTACATTAGGAACAAAAACATTATTAAGTTAATGAACAAGGTCACAGCATTTGTAAGTTTCAGTTCAGTAGACGAAAAAAAAGTATTATTTGTAATAAGCTAATTTTAATATTTCAACGTTAATTTGTATCAGAATTGAAATTACGAGGCTGTTACAAATATACTCAGTGCAGACAATATACAATAAAGGTCTGAAAATCCGGACTGCTCTTTGACTGGGTTGATCCGGATTTTCGGATCTTCAGGATTTCTTTGATAGTACTTTTAAAATTTAAATTTTAAAATGAAATAAAGAAGAGATAATCGGATAGAGTTTGATATTTTATTCATTAGTAAATAAGATTAAACATTTATCAAAACGAGCAGCTTTAAAGAAAAATAAAGTCAACACCCTGACAAAGATTTAAAATAAAGATTTTCACCATAAAAAACAAAAAAAACAAAAAACAAAACAAAACAAGAAAACCAGGATCTCCTCGATTATAGGAGCCCTTTATTCTCCGTAATCTTTACTCCTCCCCGTTTCATTCCTGTTATCTCAATAAAGCTTTTACTTCTACCCCAGCACGAAATCTGCCTCGCAATCGTTTATTGAGACGGCGCGGACCACGGAGAGCTTGGTTTTCCACGGCACCCATCCCTCCTCGACCTTGTACTCTCTTCTACTCCCTCCATCCTTATCAGTCTTTCTTTCATTCCCCGCTCGTTGCTCGCTTGGGAAAACACCCCATGGCGTGCGCCTAACAACTCAATAAAACTTGGTTGAGTTTTCACATTTATTAAAAAAATTATAGACGGCCAACACACAAGACTAGTTAAAAAACACTATACACAGTAAAAAACTTCACGACCGGTTTCGTCTCTAATTCGTGGCCTGAACGAGTGACAGAGCTGCTGACATGAAGTGGGAATATATAGTGATGCCAACCAATGGGAGAAGTTCATGATGTCAGATGAATTTGTCATAACTCAGGAACCATCTGGTGGAAATGGGTAGAGCTTAGAATGATTGATACAGGAAGGAGAACAGGAACCAGATGATATATTGCTCATATTGCTTTATTTACAGCGGAAAACAAATGTCAGAAAATAGAAAGAAAGGAAAAAATATAAATAAATGAAGAAAGAGGGACAGAAAGAGAAGATTAAAATAAAAATTAAAATTTAATTAAGAAAAAAAAATAAAACATAAAAAAATATATAAGTTTTTTTTAGAGATTAACGTCCAGTGTTTAACAATATTATATCCTTTGGTTTCTTTTCGAACTATAATCATAGATTGCAGCAACGGAAACGCGATCATTGTAGCAGAATTGTCCATTAGAATACTTACAGTTTCCTTGCATTTTCTAACGTAATGATTCAACTCCTTAAATAAAATCTGAGGTTTTTGAGGATCTAAGGGGTGGTTATGGCTTCGTGTATGTTGAGCATACACGTTGTTGATGGAAGCTGCGATATCGCGACAATAATTGCCGGGATTGTCCTAAGTAGAGGCAAAAAAAAAACAACCTACATTTTTTATTTTATTTCATTTTATTTTATTTTATTTTTCTTAATTAAATTTTTATTTTTATTTTGAGCCGCTCTTCCCTTCCCTCTTTCTTCATCTATTTATATTTTTTTCCTTTCTTTCTATTTTCAGGCGTTTTTTTCCGCTGCAACCCAAGCAATATGAGCAATATATCATCTGGTTTCTGTTCTCCTTCCTGTATCAATCATCCTGTATCAGCACTAATAGCTCAATCCCTTTCCACCAAAAAATTCCTGAGTTACGACAAATTCATCTGACATCATGAATTTCTCCCGTTGGTTGGTAGAACCATATATTCCCGCTTCAGGTCAGAAGCTCTGTCACTCGTCAAAGCTTCGAATTAGAGGCGAAACCGATCGTAAACTTTTTAATTATGTATAGTCTCTTTTTAACTAGGCTTGTGCTGGTCCTCCACAATTTTTTAATTAACTATGTGCACACGTAAATTTCTATATTTTTTTCAAGTTTGCTTTTAAACAAATATTAAATGAATTCTGTTGAATGCATATTATAAAATTTCGACAAAAGATGTAAATTTGCATACTGAGGTTAAACAGCTACGCAGAATTAAGATATATACGACAGAAGTAAGATTTCGTATATAAACGACAGAAATCTTCAAGATCTGGATTCCAAATGTAAGGTCAGACGACAAAATTCTGAACATTGTGATAGCATGAATAATGCAATTCATAACATACATTCAAAACTACTTTAAATTATGAACTATTCTTCCTATTTTAAAAGTTTTAAATTCTAATTTTGTGATTAAATGTTAACTTTTCTTTTCATAACAGCCTGTATGTAATTAAATAAACTAGGCATTAATTTACAATTTATAAAATAATAACATTTATATTTTGTACAAATAAAAACATTATATATTTCTTTAATTTTAAATGTACTAGTAGTTATTTAGAAGGTTAATTAAATGTTATCATCTTCACTTAGTTTTATAATGAAAATATTATACTTACATAAAGAAAAGGGAATAATATTAATTGAAACTTCCAGTTTATATAATTAATATTGAGAAAGATACTTATTTTGATATTTTTTATTTATTTTTTCTTTCTCTCTATATTAAAAAATTCTACTTTAATTCAGTATCTGAGGAAGACTTAAAATATAATAGCATAGAATAGTAACTTAAATCACAAAGAAAAAATAAAAGAAATAGTTAAAAATAAGCATTCGGACTGAATGATAACAGTTTATAGAAAAAACTTAAGCTTTAATAGAATATGTTTATTTCTAAATTCTTAATGTTAAAATAAATAGTAATAGAAAAAGGAATTCCTACGTCTGAGTCCATTGGAGGTAGCTTCATCCAATTTGCCACTGCTTACTAACAGAAAAAAAAGTAAATAAACACGCTATTTATGTAACGTTTGTTCAAATTACTCTTGTGTTACTAAAGATATAACGTAGGTTACTTTTTTAAAATAAAAACTGAAAATGTTTGCATTAAAAAAAAAACCTTACTACAAATATTTCCGCGGGCTACTAATCAGAACTATTTTTTTCTAAACGATCCATTTATAGTGATAAGGTATTTGAGACATCAAGTTTATCTAACATTTGGAAATTTGCATTCCAGTCTTCGAATGAAAAAACATTTTGAATGGCAGTGAAAATAAGTTTCTTCATTATTAGCATCACGTATCATAATTCTTTCATAACAAAAATGAAGAAATAACAAAGAATTGTTCATCACTTCAGTAAAATTCTAAAAATTATTTAATTAAATTCTATATTACATTTATATATCATTACTGCTGCGGCCGCAGGGGCCTATTGTACACGTCTGAGAATTAGCAAATTACCACAGATAATTACAAGGAGAAAATTGAAGCTGAATTTTTACAAATGAAAGAAATAAAACATTCATTCTGGCCCTGAATTCGAATCTGAATTCCTGCATTTCAGTCAAGATTATTGCCTAGATTCTTTTATTAGGCCTGAAAGAGTTTTTAAAAAAATTATAAAACTTTTTCAGAATAAAAATATCTAATATCAACAATAAAAGTGAAAACTGATTGACGAATCTGTAGATTTTAGATTTAGATGCCTAATAGAATTTTAAATTTACTAAATTAAAAAGCCGAAAGCACATATTATAATAAAACATTAACGTGCGGGCGATATTCTGAGATTATAGTTAAAAGCCTCCGCAATTGACTAAAAAATTAACTTTAAATTAGAATTAAATCGTAATTTAAAATTCATTTTTTTCGTCAAGTGAGGAGGCAATTAACTATAATCTCAGCACATATTATCTTAGTAACATAATATCTAAATCAAAAAAATAAAAAATAATTTCATCTCACATTTTGTATTTTTTTATTACTTTGCTAATTTTTTGCTAATTTAATATAAAAATTTCTCAATAAAAATTTCTTGATTACAAGATTGCTTCTGAATATTGCAAAAATTAAAATCTGAAACTCCAAAGAATTTTTATTTTAAAGAAATCGGACATTGTTGACTGTTTGTATTAGAAAATATTAAAATTCACAGCTTTACTGTTCTTATTACGTTCATTATTATTCCCATCCTATATTAACTTTTAATATCAAAATATTTAAAATTATAAAATTAAGAAGAAATTTTCAAAAAAAAAATTAACTTTTCTTCAATAATAGTAAAATTTGAAAACTCCTACCTCCAATGTAAGCGGAAACTATAACCAATACTGCAGTGATTACAGTCATTTTTCATATTTCAACATCTCAATGAAGAATTGACGATTTATATTCATATTTGATTTCGCGAAGAAAACAGATGGTAAAGGGGAAAAAAAATGATGACGTTTCGTTGTAATTGCTTTTGGTTAATTAAGACTTCTTCTTCGATGCTTATCTTTATCGTCTTTTTTCAAGATTGAAAATATTTTACATTTTTAAATTACTATGTTGATGTTCATGTTGTGACTATATAAAAAAGATTGTTTCAATAAATATTATCCTTATACTTAGCTATAAAAATAATTTCAAAGTGTATTGATTTATTCATTAAATTCCTTTCGATTCAATTAAATTTAGTGATCAAATTTTCTTTTGAGATATAATAGTTATATATATATTAATATTTTTAATAGTTATTATTGATCATACAATTTGGAAAGTAGAGAGATGAAAAAGAATCGGAAAGTAGATTAAATAACAAAATAAAAGAATATTGATTGAATGTTTTCCTTTTCAGTGATACTATTCTCATTTTGACCTTTTCTAATATAAGTTGTCCCTTATCAACCCTCGAAAATTTGTGCCTAAACCAACTCGCAAATGGAAATTTACACTCGCTAGCTAATTAACATTTGGGAAGGGGGGCAAAATGTCATTTATATATATACGATATACCTGTACTAGCAGCGGAACCCGCCCGATTGGTAGTACAGGTACTATCATTTGACCGAACTAAAAGTAGAACTGGGGTTGTGATTGGCGGTTGCCAATCACGAATGGTGATTGGTGAAGGGTAAAGAAAACTTCCATCATGAAATACCCCTCGCGGGAGCTCACATCCCGGTGAATTTCAATAGGCGGTAAATTTGAATTGGCACAGCAGCCAAGGTTTTGAATTTAGGAAAAAACTGATTTGCGAGGAAATTTTTTCTACTCGCAAGCGCCTAATTTCTACTCGCAAATTGCGAGTTAGCGAGTGGGATTTTCGAGAGTTGCCCTTATTATCATTATAAGTTTAACACTCCGTCGGGCGCAATACGGCATGGTACAAGGTCGGGCACAACGAGCCTGAGAGGCACTACATTATTAAATTTTTTTTCAACATATAAAAACATATTTTCTTACTAAAAACAATTGTTATCTATTCTTTGGAAACCTCTAAACATTATAAAAATACAGACGGAGTAATAAAATAGTTTTATATAGTCTTTAAAGGAAACGGAAATTTAGCTACCAAAAATTACCGAAATTTGTACACCCCTTGATTTAATAATCTTTTCTACAGATATAAACGTTTTTTCTTACAAAAAACAATTGTTAACACTTCGTAGTAAACACCCACACTGTATAAAAATACCGCAGGAGCAGTAAAACAAGTTTAATTAGTCTTTAAAGAAAACGTATATTTCTTGAACAAAAATTAAGAAAAATTAGCGAAGTGTGAACAAATAATTATTCAAAGTTGTATTTGACTATAAAACATGACATTGAAGTAAAACAAGAACATATTATGTTTAAACAATCGCTTATTCATTTGATTCATGAGCATATATATATGTCCTTCCAGCGCTCTGTGATAGCATGGAGGACACATGAAAACAGCATGTGAGACGTAGGTATCAGTATGGTAGTTTTTATATTTATATTGACTCAATCGTCTGTGACGAGTCTGTAAATGACATGTTTCACATTTGCGTCGTTTTGGAACTGGGGCTGATCATCAGTTTGATTTGGTTGTTCATGGGGAGCGTATCTCTTCAATTTGTGTTGGAGGTGTGCTGGCATCCCAATAGATTTCTGACTGCGTTGAGCAAGTTGACCAAACACAAGGGTTGTGAGAGAGTTGTTTTATAGATAATTACGAAATATTATATAATATGACATTATTAACGACACATTGTGATACAGTATTAAAAATAACTGGGAAATTTTGAAAAATTCTTATTTGTCAAACTGCAACGTAATCAGGCGCAATGAGCCTATGCGATCATTTCGTCTGTCAACCGGAAATGAAGAACGAAAATCACTAACTGACCTTGCCATTGTTATTAGCACTGGAAAAGCGGAAGCTACTAGGATGGACACCTCGCGAAAAAATTTAGCGGGGGAGGGACAAACAAGAGTTCGAGGTGTGCCTAGGAGATCGGTTGCGCCCGACGGAATGTTAAATCTACTAAGAAAAAATTGTCTTGTAAGAAGTCGATAAGAAAAATTTGTGTACAATAAAAATCGCCGTCTTATTTAATGAAAATGATATAAAATTAAATAAGAAGACGATTTTTACTGGCAAAAGTCTTGAAAGCTAATCTTGGATACTGCGAATTACAAAAGCTCTGTGAAATCCTTATTGTCATTCCCGTAACAACAGACCCCGTGGAAAGATCTTTCAGTATGATGAACAGAATAGTGAATATGACAAGAAATAGAATGGTAAGATGTCATCAGCCAAACAGAACAGTGAGCGAAAGTCAAAAATCATCATCAAGGATGTATAGTGTTGAAGCGGATAGTGACCCGACAGCACAAGACAGCAGTACCCCTTGTAAACTCACAAGATGAACACCAATCTCCAGGACACCCCCCCCCCCCCCCCCCCCGTATCAACCAAAACTATCCAACGGGAACTACATGCTGCGAACATTCATTACAGAGCGGCTATTATTTATTGGTGACATCCCGTAATGCGCTGGAGCGATGGCAATGGTGCCGCAAGCACAGACACTGGAAACAACAGCATTGGCAACACCTTCTGTCTGACGAATCTTCCTTACATTATTTTAGATCACTGGATGTTTTTATGTATGGAGAACGCCCGTAGAAGCCTTTCATGTTTACTGCCTCCATCCTATTGTTAAGCATGGAGGGGGCGCTGTTTTGTTGGGGAGTGCATTATCTTGAGTGGTCTGGGACCACTTCATGGGAAGGCATCAGCATAGCATTATCTAAGCATTTTGGACCACCATATTCATCCTATGCTGCAGACTGTTGTTCCCTGGTGAACGACTTCTGTTTCAAGACAACAACGCCACCATTTACACTGCTGGTTTTATTCAAGCATGGTTCGATGAACACGAATATCAAGTGCAACATCTCGTCTGGTATCCTCAGTCTCCTGATTTTAACAAATCGAACCTTTGAAGAGTATTTTGGAGGACTAATTGCTGGGTTTCCACGTACCTCCCACTTTCTTAACGACAGACCTCTCTGCACAAGGAATGGCTGCGTATTCCTTGACATTATGGATGGTCTATATTTGTTCATCCCACGTCGGATACAAGCCGTAATTCAGGCGCAGAGTGGGCCAACGCCCTACTAATAAGGATTTTTTTGTCGTTTCACAAAACCCATTAGGATCTTATCTCTCAGATAGTAACTTTAGGCATTATCATCACGACCAGAATATTAGTTATTTCCTATTTTACATTGTAGTAGGAGAATGTCTGTTCTTTATACTGATTACCATGATATAGTTGAGAAACAAATTGAAATTGTGAGATCCTAGAAATCCCTAGATATGAAATTAATATCGAGATCGGAGAATATAAGTTTTACCTCACAATTCAAATCTTCTCCACACCCGTATCACTTCAACCTTCCCTAGTTCATAAAAACTCATGTAATCATTACAAATCTATATCTATCCCGAAAACACCGTAAAAGTATCCTTTTTCCATTCCCTCAACGCCCTCCCGTTTACATCCTATAATTCTAGTTTTTGCCTCCAGGTTAATATTTAGTTTCAGCTGTCGCCCCCAGGTTAATCTGTGACGCTATTATGCACAATAATATTTTAGTTCTAAATATTGAACAACAATATTTTTATATTTCCCATTGTCGCCTCCGGGTGCATATGTGGCACTTTCAAGAAAATTGATTTCCCCCCCCCCCCCCGAGGTTACACCCCTTAGAACGCCAATATCAAAAATTCGTCGAATGCAGGTTTTTTAGATTTTGACAGTCATGTCAAATTTCAAGTTTCTATCTTTTTAAAGACAATAAAAATTTCCGAGATATTCATACCTTTCAAGTTGTCGATTGGTCAAAATACGACAGAAGAACAAACAATCGAGAACAAAAAATACAAAAATCCATCATACGAAAGCCAAGCAATGAAAATGACAGTTCAGTATGTAAGCTGAATTACTATGATTCCAAAGGACCTCAAGTGGATTAGATAAGATGATGTTTTTGGAAGCAGTGGCTTGTACGGAAGGAGAAAATGAGTGCAGTAACTGAGCGAATAAACATTAACAATACTTATACAGTGCCATAACTTATATAGTGCCTGTATCATTTTGTACTATACATGCAATAAATTATATTTGTTTACGAACTACATGAATTAATTTCATTATATTTAATTTGCCAACCAAGCCCAATCCTTTAGGCATCTTATCCCAATAGCAGGGGTGAGAAACCTAAAATGCTAGAAAAATCGTCAATGCGAACAAAGCTTACAATTATTTTTCGTTTACTCAAAAAACTTCATTTGAAAGCAGATTCCAGAATATCATACATTTATAAGAGACAGAAAATAAGACAATTCTAATTATAATTTCCTTCAAATGCAAAATATTAGACATCTTCACCAGATCCACTCTACACACACACACACTTATCCACAAATTCATTTATATATTAAACATATGAATGTATATACTAACCTGGTACCGTCGCATTGCTCCGGAACCCTTGCATACATATCAGAAAAAAAAACCAACTGTATTTATTTAGCAAATTAACATCGAGATCGGAAAACATCGAGTTCGCAGCCCGATTTGGCCTTCTCCGGATAACTCAGATGTAATGCGGGTTCGCCACCACACACTTCATAGGCATTTTAAAGCGAAAATATAAAATCCTCTTTATTCCCTATCCCGTGGGAATTTCTAAAAATCCGGCCTTATTCCTTGTGTACATTATAAAGGGAACCTCTGTGCAAAATTTCAGCTTTCTAGGTCCAAGGATTTGGGCTGGGCGTTGATGAGTCAGTGAGTGAGTGAGTCAGGAAATTTCTTTTTATATGTAGCGCAGATATATGTAAATTATATTTACACTTTTTTTTTCTCTGAAATATTTAATTTAAGACAACGTTGACAACTTTGAACATTATATAAATCTTATTGTACAATCATTTACAAATGTATTATATCGTTTCTGACCCTTAAACGCAAAAGCAACACCCAATTTTTGGATACATGAAATATTGTAGACGCAATATACCGGATCATATTTAATTTCGTGAACTGACAAAGAATACTTATTTTCATATCAAGCCGGATATATATCGCTAAGAGAGATATAAGGCAGTACTAAAGAGATTACTGACCTGCACTGTTTTGCCCGAATAAACGGCCCAATTTGCTCTTGTTATTCTAATCAATTATTTGCATCATCATTCCCATTGCTATGTCAGGTGTCACTCCATATCGACTTCTACTTCTGGGTGCAAAAATGTTCTTGGCAATGAGTGTATGCTGCAAATACCACGCAGTTGTTTTCCTTTTCAAAATTTGTGACAACCGAGACTATTTATTTCAATTGTATTATAGCACTCTCATTCGCAACATTTGTGGACCATGATAAATAAATAGCGAAAACTATGATTCAACATTATAATGTTTCGACGCAGTCGCTAAAAACCGCACTAAATTAAGGGAAATGACTGCAACCGTCTGTTTGCTTGAATTGCTCAAAATTTCGTTGGACAAAATTTTCACACAATACATTTAAAATTTCATAAACAATAAAATATATAAAAACCGTGCCGGCGTGGTCGTGCGGTCTGAGGCGTCGGTCTGCCGTGCGGTCTGTTTGCCGGTACCCGGGTTAAAATCCCGGTCGACAGCATGAATGTTTCCTCTTTCTTCTTCTGTGTTTCGTCCGTTTCTCCCCTGGGACTTACTATGTCAGGGTTATTTCTGGACGGGATGTGAATCTCGTCCCCCTTCTGGAAATTCTTAGCCTCACTCTGACGTTGTCATGAAGGGCTAGCCCGTGGTCCATAGTTGGCCAAAGTCAATGAAAATCTTTAAAATTAAATAATGAACCATCGGTACTTAAATACTATCGGGAACCATTTTTATAATCGATTTCTTATGTTTTCTCTTCATTTATTTTCTGATTTTTGTTTTTAAAGATAACTTATTGTTGTTGTTATTTATGATACCGCTGGTCATTTCGAAATGAAAAATATAATTTTTTTCTATCGAAAACGAAAGATCCTGGAAAGGATCGTACCCCAATCAGCCTAACCTATTTTTAATTAAAAGGAAAATGTTTTTTGTTGATTTTTTCCAAATGATATCAGATAATACATAAGTGGATCTTTTTATTACACTTTTGGAGGGGTTAATGATTTAAAATACACACAAGAAATCGATTATAAAAATTGGTTCCCGATAGTATGTAAGTACCTAACCATCCTGTTATTGAAAGGAAAATATATTTATAGAAACAGGACGGTTCAGTTTGCCATGTATAAGAAAGTATGTATAGTAGATTTTGAATTCTATCATAAATTACACAAAACGATCTATCTATTTTTGTTGTTGTTCATCCTCGCTTTCTGCGTGAAAGTTTTTCATAACTTGATCTTTCAGTTTCTCTCCTTTTTTTCCCTTGGTGATCGTTTTCCGCCACTTTTCATCCATTTTTGATAATGTTTTTATATTTATTCAGGGAGTTTTCACTTACTTTTTATTTCAATGAATTTACTTCATTAAGAGAAAGTATTATACAAAAGAGATCTTGCCACTCATACACTTAAGTTAATCAAAATTTACTTCATTAAAACATACGGTGAGTGATTACAAAAAGGCAAATTTTCGAAATTTTGAATTACGGCTTGACAAAGAAGTCAATGGACTTCGAAAATTTGCCTTTTTTTAATCTTATGTTTTAAATGAAGTAAATTTGGAGGAAGTAATTTTTTTTTTATCTTCGCGTTCGATTTTGTCATGAGTTTCCTTATCTTCATGATTTTGTTCACCCAGTCTCACAGCAATGAACTTCTTTCTGTCAAGAATCAAGCTTCCAAATAGCCGTTACTTGCAACCTTGAGAAAGTTGAAAAGAAGAATTTACAGTCCTGTGATTAGAAGTCATCGTTAGTTGCTCCTAAAAGTATGCCAACATTCGTCCATTAGACGAACACAACAACAGGGAACTCAACATTTGGATTATTGAAACCTGTATGAGTCGCTCATTTGAATAACCGAAGCTGCACTACTTACATCTTGCCTTTTCTAAGAAATAAATCCAGCAAACACTCAGACTTTTCCTAATCACTCTACATTTCATCTCTGATCTTATACCTTATTATTATACCGTGAGAAGCAGTGGCGATCATTCATATTAGCCTCAGTACTGAGACCTCGTTATTTGCTGGTGACTGCTCCTGGCTGATGACCGCGAAAGAGCGTGAAACAGCTGTTCCATTCTGTCACTTGGTAAATAATTTGGTCTCACCCATTGTTGTTTGTTAATATTTCAATGCGCAGATTGAATTTTTTATGCTTTAAAAAACTTATTAAGGTCGTGCACTACAACTGGCATATGAATTTTCTGACTAATTTTTCGTTAGTGAGTTTTTTGTTGTTCAGTTTTTCTTTTGAGGCACCACTGTGCTGCCAAAGATGATTGATTTATTTTTTTGACAAATTTCTTATTGTTACGGTCTTTCGAAACCCTTGACGAACAATTCCTCAAAACCGATTTTTCATTCCTGTTTACCTGCGACTGGTTCATAGAGTTCACAAAATTATTTTCTTAATGTAAACAAAAGACTTAACGTGACAGAAACTAATATAAAAGCCCAAAGAAATGGCAAAAAAAGGAAAAATATCTGAGCTTTCATCGATGAGTATTTGGGACGGCCGTGTCTTCGGTTTTATGTACTCGTCAGCCAAACCCACTAAATGAAATTTTCAGCTAGTACAAAAGTAATAAGAGAAACCAATCTCGCACTCGGCTGTGATCCCATCCTAAAGAAAACACATTTAAAAAAGAAACCAAGTCAGACAGGCAACTTCAAATCCTGTCCTACCGAACAGTCAGGCTCAAATAAATTCGAATATTTATATTCATCAGGTGAGTGGGTCTGGCTGACGAGTTCACAAAAAGGACGACACGGCCATCCCAAACTCTCACCGATGAAAGCTCAGATATATTTCATTTCTCTGCCATTTCTTTATGCTTTTTTATTCTTTTATTATTATTTCAGGAAAAAGTGAATAAGAGAAGAATGGTATCTTTTTCTTTAATGCAATGAGATTTGTTTTATAAAAATGAATATCCAAGTAAGTCCTTCATACTTTCCGGATACGTAGCAGTAACCATTTGGCAAATATAGCAGATGTAAATATTTCATTTAAATAGAGAGGATATTTTTTTTTTATTTAATATTGTAAAAGCATTGTTTTACAATACTGAAAAAAAGGAGTAATTACTATGGAAAGATATCCCAAAAAACATTTGACTGAAACGTTTTAAAAAGCAAGAATTATATTAAATTTCGAACCTCTAGTAGTTGAAATAAAAAACGACTTTGTCCTTTAGATATTTTAATACGATGACCACATTGTTTTCTTTAAATTTTATTCAAAACATAACAGTTTTTAAAATTACAGATTAGCACATTGTATAAAAAAAAATCATTGCTTTTAATGATTTTTTAAAAATGTAGTTAATATATTGGGTCATTCCACAGAAAACGTACCTTTTTACGTACAAGGCAATTATTTACTTAAGAAATATTCAAAGTTCTTCTTTCAGTGGTTATAAACAGCAATACAAACGAAGGAAGATATGAACATTGGTATTCTTTGTTCTTTCATTTTATTTCTATTAAATTTTTAAACAATAGTGAAGATATGTATACCTCTGTTACGTGTCACAAGTGCTTCGTCAGAAGGGTGGTTAATTATTTCATGAATTTAAGGAAATATTGAATAAGTGAGTCACATTGTATTTCTTACATTAAAAGGTGAACTGCAGTTCGACATAAAAAAAAATGAGAAAATGTTAGCTTGAACATATGTTTTCAGGTTTGAAAGTTTGTCACAGACTTTCCCTGTATCCTCCGTTCTGAAGATATTTTAACAAATTCCCATTAGATGGCAATGGTATTCACAAAGAGTGGATGAAGGAGGAAAAGACGCCACTTTGTTTTAGCTCTTTCTTGTGTTTGGTGTAAAATAGTATGGTTTAACTATATTCTATCTAACGGTTTCTTCAGGATTCTCAAGACGGTTCTAATCTTTGTGTATCCTCCGTTCTCAACTTAGACAAATAAATAACATTTATAAAATACATAGAACTTGTTGAAGTTATTCTTAAATAAGATTTAATTACATTTTAAAGGATGTTTACGAGCTAACCTCACAATAAGCATGACAGAAATGTATCCTCCGTAGATGTATCCTCCGTTACATTAACATTGAATGGAGGAAATTAATTTCGTAACAGAGGATACAAAATCATTTATTTAAATACTATGAGTCTCAATAATTGATTTAGTATATGTACTATATTGTTTATTATCATTATCTCAATAATTAATTTAAAATATTTATGATTTTGGAATATTTGTTTATTATTATCGGTAAATTTCTTTTCTGCTATTTTGCGATAGGTTAATGTTCTGTTTAACCACTCAGTTTCAGAATAAATTGAAATTTTACTTAAATTATGAGTTATGCTTTTAAAATATGGTAGATTTCATTACTGTATCTTATACTCCGTTACAGTTGTGTATCCTCCGTCCATATCAAAATTTTATTTTATTCCTTATTTCATGAAAAAGGAAGAAACAATGTAACAATTCATTTTATAATTCATAGAAGCAATAATACTGCTTAGAAAATAAATTTCAGATTTGTTTGTCAATATTTTTTGTTTAACATTTTTGTCTCTTAAAAGGTACGTTTTCTGTGGAATGACCCTTATATAAGTAATAATTATGCTGTTTGTTTGTTTATTTGTAGTGTTCTATATTATATTTATTAAATTTCCGTGCTTCTTTTCTAAGTATCCTCTCCAATAATAAGTAAAATTAGAAGTAAAATTTTGAAAACAAAATCACTTATCATGTTTTTTCTTTAGTTAGTTATCTAGGTCATAATCTCACAGTTTAAGTGAAATTGATATTTATTTGAAAATAAGGAACTTCTTAAAATATAGGAATTATCTATTCGTGTTTATAAAAGAAAGAGTCTGTAAGTCCCTTTTTCTCAAGAACCACATGAGATACAGGGGTAAATGTGATAACAAATTAAAGATTCTGATGTAGAGGCGTGCACGAGCATGTTGATTATTATTAACAGTAATTTTAATAAAAAATTTCATTAAAAAATTGACGCTTCCTCGATCCCTATTATTGTGTTCTCATAAAACTAGAAAGTGGTTGGATCTTTTCGCATCGAAGTAATGGCTGTAATTAAGTAATTTTTTTCTCTTAAATGTGATTGAAAGATCTTAAATCTAAATTGCCATTTAAGTATGATTAAGAAAACTATATTTCTAACCGTAGAATTTCTACGGGTTCTACTCGTAAGCAATATTTGGAAACTTAAGTATAAAATCATTCTAAAATAAGAGGTAATACGCAATAGCAATGAAATATTGGAGTGAAATTTGTGCAATAAAATATTCTTATGAAAAGAGAAATGATTGAGTTGAAATTTTATGGATAAGTGGCTACTGTGTGTTATTTGTTAGACAAATAACAAATTCATATAAGATGTTTCAGGAGGAGAACAACGGATACCACAGTAATTCTCCGTACCTGATCCAGATTACTTCAGAGAATAATGTCGTGATTGGGTGCTTCCCATCAGTTTTGTGGATTGTATCCCACAAAATTATGGGATACAACCATTCACAAATTTGTCTTCAAGCCTTCAAGGCCAGGCCAGAAAGAAGTCCGCGCTTACATGCTGAGCAAAAGAATCAGCAGCGTAAAATTCAGAGATGTGACTCTTGATAGGCAATGCTCCAGCTACTGTCGAAAATGCAGTTAGGGGTTTTGAAGCCACTGGGATATTCCCATTTAACCCCAACAAGGTTCCAGAGGAGTATTCATCTCTAGGACAACATCACGGTTCCTGCGACAGAAGATGCTTCGCAGTATGCTCAGACCAACTGGTGATCGTAATTAACTTACCTCTATTCAATACTGTATAGAGCGATATCAAGCAGTTCAAATGCAACGAAATTTTCTATGGTGATATTTCTGAATATTCTGCCGACATTTCTGAAATAATTATTACTATTTCAGGTCACCACTATGCCTTTTGTTGCACTGCAAGCAACGAAACGCAGTTTCATTTGCATAAGAACACCCGTTGCAGCCAAGTTCACGTGTTGGTAAAGTGGCCACAAATGTTGGATGTCATTTGTATTACTGCCATCGTAAAAAATTTAGGAACATTAACTCTACAACTTCTCAGAAGAATGACCATTCCATTTCGAGGACATCTAAGAGTTCAACCTGGTCGAGGGCACAAACCTATCACTTCACAAGTCGTTGAAGATGTTAGCAAAACTATTGTTGAATACAGTGAATGAATAATGTTGGATAAACCAAATAGTGCACGTGCAGTGTCACCACAGTTGTATCCAATGGCACAGTTGGAAAAAGTAGTCAATTACATGCCCTTTTATGTGGACTTCATATAAGTGTAACATTCAAGTTTATATGAAAAAAATTTACTCAATTACGTTTCGATTACCTCTCGTATTTTAATATAATTAGATCAACAATTTTGTTTTCTGTGAGAACCTGTGATTAGGATAATTGACTGTCGAATAATCTCCTGTGTATAAGGGGCAGTCATTTAAAAACCGAACATATGTGATTGTAGAAATGTTTCTAAGATCCTCGCAAGTTATGTTCTGTGTAAGAGCGAGTACATCGGAAAACCTAGTTTACCTTCACCCGTGACGTCGCGCATCACCGTGAATGCGCCGAACACCACTGGTGGCAGTGTAGTCACCGTCCAATCTTATAAATGGATGCGAACAAAGAGGAGCAGCGCGGTGTTGTGCGTTTTTTAACAAAGGAAGGTGTGGGAAGCAGGCAGATGCATATGCGAACGAAAGCAGTGAACGGTGATTATTGCATAAGCCTCACACAAGTGCACATTTGGCGAAAACGGTTCCTAGAGGGCCGCACATCCCTTCGTGACAACGAACGGCTAGGACAGCCAAACAAAATGACTGACACTTGGAGGGTGTGGATGAGTTGATTAGAGGTAACTGGCGTCTGACTGTTGATGACATCGCGGCACTGTTGGGTCTGAGTCACAGTACCACCCATCAAATCATCACTGATAGGTACCGGAAAATCTGTGCTCATTGGGTTCCCCATAAACTTAATGAAGGTCAAAAGGGACAAGACCATTGCACTGCAGCATCTACAGCGATATCAGCTACAGGGTGGCTTGTTTTTGTCACATATTGTGACAGGTGAAGAGACGTGGTGCCATCATTACCAGCCTGAAACAAAGAGGCAGAGCCGACAATGTTTATTCCGCTTCCCCGGCACCAAAGAAGTCCAAGGCGATACAAAACGTACGGATAAGGCAATGATGACATTATTCTTTAATCAACTTGGCACACTCCTCGTCGAGTTCCTGAAGAAATTCATGTGGGAAATGCTAATGCATCCCCCCACATACACACACAATCCTGACATGTCCCCAGTGATTTTTAAGTGTTAGGAGAATTAAAATGTGTTCTTAAAGGCAAACGATTCACATCCGACGATGATGATCAGGACGCATTTCAACAATAGTTCCAGCAGTAACCCAAGGACTTCTTCCACAGGGGCATTCAGCGTGTTGTTCACAGTGGGATAAGTGTCTCAACAGGTGTGGCGACTACTTGTAGCGACTCAAAGTTAATGTGCTTTTCCACCAGGTGTTCGGTTTTTAAATGACTGACCCTTATAATTATCTACCAAAAGGAAGATTGGAATCTTCATACGTTAACTTAAATACAAAAGAAAATAAACTTTTAAATAAATAGATATTTTTAACTTCGATATTCAAAGTAGTTAATTTATTTTTTTTCATCTTATTACAACTTGAAAATATACAATTTCTGTTGCAGAAAATTACTTTAAAGAAAAAGAAAAGCAAACAAGTTATCATGTAATTTTGTAAAATTTGATTAATAAATATAAATTTAGAAAAGTTTCACTGTATGAAAATCGTCGGCCTCGGAGAGTGCTTTTTCAGCTTGTTGAGCTTTTTTTGCTTTTCTTCCCAATTTTCTGCATTTGTGTTTTCTCGGCTGAAGATCTTGATTCTCCATCTTAATTCCTGTCAGATTTTTTCCGTTGCATTTTCCTTCAATTTCTGTTGTCTTTTTCTTTGATAAATACCTTTCCGGGGAGAAATCAGAAAGATCTCTCTGCTTTTCTCTTACTGTTCTTATAAGATCATCTTTGCTTAGCTTCTCTTTTTTAATTGCTTTTGAATTTTTATTTGGACTTAAGGTTTCACAGAAGAACTTTCTGGCCGCTTTTTCTGAAATTATTCTAGACTTTCGTTGAAATTTAGAAAAGGATATCATGGCTAGTTTATGTTTCGTAAATGTATTAAAGACACCACCTTCTCCATCGTCTTTCCAGTCGTTTCTGAAGCTGTTCATGTTAAAAACAAATACGTTTTCTTTTTCTTTTCCGATAGGTAAGTCACCACATTTTTTCCAATCCTCTTCTGTAAGCGAAATTTGCTTAGAGTCGGAGATTCGAATCCATTCATTTGTCTCTTTATCTAATTTTTCATGAAAGATAATAGGCATACATCCTCGAATGCTCGCTTTAGTTACTTCTGGAATGTCTACAAGCCGTTGACACTGTAACAGTTCTGTTGTATCCTGTACGAATGATGGTATTATAAACCTTCGCTCCCATTTCTGAGTAGTAACATCTTCAGATTCAGTTGTCTATAATACATGAATAAACGGATAATGAAATAAATAAAAAAATTGGAAAACGTACTTAATGTAATATCTTTTTATAAATTAATAATTAGATTTTTTTATATCAATCACTATTTATCACTTCTTATTTATACTTATTATCTTCTCAAAAAGGCAACTATTGCTATTACGATCCTTCTCAAGGAGGAAACTATTAGAAAATTACACTAAGGAACAACATTAAACTTTTTTTTGGCACAAGGAGCAAAATATGAGATCCAAATAGAACTTTTCACGCTGAATTAAAATATGAAATGTATTTTATCCAACACCCTCCGATTTTCTGTTTCATTTACGTAAACTAACAAAAGTGTGAATTTTTCTGTTTACTAAGTAAAGTATGAATTTTGATGCACGAAGAAAAAATATGAATTTTAATTTTAAAAAGTGGTAGTTGTTGTTCGTCTTCTGTGATTGGTATCAGGAACATCCCTTGTTAACGTCCAACAGTAATCTGTGAGCATTCTTGTACTCCACTGCCACTGATATCTATTTTCCACGATTGAAATTTGCTGGTGGAATCGTTCACCGTGCTATCACTGACGGCGCCGAGATTGACCGGGAAGAAATCCATGTGTGAATCCGAGAAATGAATTTTTAGGACATATTTCACCCCTTACGTTTGTATGAATGTAATAAGTCGCCTACAATTTCACGGTAATAAGGAGATTTATGATTTCCTAAAATTTTTTCCACTTTTTTTTTAAATGTGTTCCACGCTGACTTTCCGACTTGGCTTGACAACTCTCCGAATTGTTCATCTTTAATCAAAGTTCTTATTTGGGGCCCAATAAAAAAATGCCTTCCTTGATTTTTGCGTCACTAGCACGAGGAAATGTTTCTTTTAATTAATGGAATCCAGCACCATCCTTCACAAAATTTTTGAAAAGCCCTAATTTGATGTAGAGTGGAGGCAAAAGAATCATTTCCGAATTAACTAGTGGAGGATTCAATACATTTTTCTGTCCAGGCGTAAGTGCTCTACACTCTGGCCATTCCTTTCTGACATAATGATTTGCTTTGTCTTTGCTGTCCCATTCGCACAAAAAACAGCAAAACTTAGTGTAGGCTAGTTGTAAACCCGTTAATAACGCAACAACTTTCAAATCGCAACATGCAGTTTAACGGTTCACAACTTTTTCTAACAAGAATTTCATGTTATCCTATGTTTCTTTTAGTTGTATATGCTATCGGCATAGAGGACAATTTGTTGCCATTGTGCAAAAGGACAGCCTTCAAACTAGTTTTGGAAGAATCAATGAATATTCTCCAATCTGTAGAGTTATGTTCATGA
Organism: Thereuonema tuberculata; assembly: GCA_023159025.1. Classification (NCBI taxonomy): domain Eukaryota; kingdom Metazoa; phylum Arthropoda; class Chilopoda; order Scutigeromorpha; family Scutigeridae; genus Thereuonema; species Thereuonema tuberculata. The sequence goes on along the minus strand of JAFIDM010004315.1, from coordinate 51,148,678 downwards.
TGAAGTGCATTCATGACAGAACTGATATTGTTACAGTACACTAAACTATTTTCTTCAGAACAGAAATCTTGAAACCCTTCCGGACGATTGCGAAAGAAACATACTTTAGTGTCAGTATGGAGAAAGATTCCACCCTTTCATTCTAGAGCCCAAAAGCTCAGCTTGTAACTTCAAATCCCGAACAAAGTCGTTTAATTCATCTTGATATATCACTTGAGGTACACGTGATTCTGCTTTGAAAGTAGGATCATCTTGCTCGTCATTTCTACACCTGTGGCTATTCCACATTCCACTTCAGTATTGAAAGATATATATGCTGGCGGTTGCGGTATAGGCATATCCTCACCATGAGGCACTGGCCTCGTAGCAGACGGTAAATTCGGGCATTGAATTGTGAGTTTGGATTTGCTACTAATTCCTTTTATTTTAGTAATGCAGGAAATAACAGTCCGATGAATGGTTTTGTGGTTCACACCACACCATAGGTATGGCAAAACTCATGTGCCCATTACCCCTAGCCCAGTCTATCAGACATTTAACACAGGTTGAATAGCAGATATGAGGAGCCCAGTTCTTATCTTGATCCCCAACTTTATAGCTAAAATATTTAGCTCGTAATATTTTTAACAAGTGGAGTCAAACGTTGTCATTGTTCTTTAAACGTCAAATCCCCACACACGTAACAGAAGTTATCCGGCTAATTTGTGCACTTCCTAGACATATTTATACACGAGCACAGTACACTACTAAACCGAATGACACCATAGAATGTGCGAAAACATAACGATACTGATGTGTGACTCACGTCAACCGTGACGAGGTTAGTATAAGTACCCGTGTTTGAATATTGAGGGCGCCACTGATTAAAATCTACATTAACGTATGTTAGTACAACAATGTAAACGATATTTAATTAGTTTGATACATTTATTTTACATTTTACATTTTGTTGCTGTTGTTGTTGTATAATCCATTCAGTCGTGACTCTTGGCGATCTGATGGTCAAACTTTCTCCAATTTTCATGAACTTAAATTTTCACAAACTTTCTCCAAACTGCCTCCAATGTCAATGGTGGCATTCTTTAGATCACGGAAACTCAAGATTACATTTTAAATTATTATTCCTAAAAAAATACCTAAAATACTGCGCAAGCAGTACTTTAAAAAGGTGATCACAAAAAGATTGTGTGTGATGGACAAATTCTCATTGTAATTTTAGATTCAGCGTAAAAAGTTACAATAGGAACACTATAAAACTTTCTTGTGCCAAAAACTGTCTTTCTCAGCATTATCAGTAGTTTAAACAAATTTACTGTAAGTATTTATATAAAATGTTCAAATGGTTTAAAGTTTATTTAAACCAAATTAACAGTTTTTATAAACTTTTTATATATTCTGTAAATGGATTTGTTGAACTAATATTCTAAAATTTTGGCGATCTGCTGGCTATTGATATTTCTGAAAGCCAATTATTCAATCCTTTAGAAATTCCACCATGAAGTTTAGGAACTACAGTAAAACCTCGTTAAGTGGTCACTCAAGGGACCAAACATTTTTGACGACTTAAGCGGAGTGACGACTTAGGTGGAGTGGGAATTTTTGAAAAAATAAAACAAAAAAAAACACTGAAAAACAGTATTTTCATGAATTGCTGTAGGATTCTTGAGAATAACAAGATTTTCAGAAATCAATTCAATCAAATGAATGAGTGGAAAATAAAAAAAAAAACAACACTTTTTATAGTTAATCGTTTTAAAAGAAAGTCAATGTCTGTCTTTGAAATGTTCCAGCCAACCATTGCTGCCGCAGAAATATTCAATGTTCAACTCCTTAGCAATTTCCATGGCTTTTTCTTTGAGAATCATGGCAGAAATCGGCCCATTTTGCGATCTGGCATGTTTTAGCCATCGAACTAAAACCTTCTCGATCTCGTCAAACTTCGGTTTCCTCATTCTCTTTCTTTTGTCTTTGCAGTCAGCTTTTTCAATTACTTGTTTCGATGAAAGAATATCGTTAATGTAGTCCTGGGAATATGGTGTTCCTTGGCAAAAGCTGTTTTCGAAACATTTGATTTTTCAAAAAATGCAATTAAGCCTTTTTTTTTCTTTAAAAGATAACGAGGTAAGTTTTCGTTTCCCTTGCATATTAAAAACGTAATCGAACCACGAAATTTCAAGAGAAAAATAGCCCTTATAGTGGGGGTTACTCGCTATGAAATGAAGTCGTACTCAGGAGCAATCAAAGAAAACGTCTACACGCGACAGAGTCGCAGCGAGATTCCAAGAACCCAAAACCTCCGAAGGGGTAGGAAAGGAATGAAGTGACAGGCATGGTCGAAAATTCCCTGTAAAGGCTTTGCTTTCTTAAAGTGAAGGGTCGGGGCTGAAAAAAATTGGCATGCAAAATGGAGAAGAAAGATGCTTTTGGCCATCTTGAGGGTGACGAGTTATCCGGAGTAGAATTAAATTTGGTGACGGGTAAAGGAGGGTTATTTTATATTATTGTGTATGATACCTTGTCGGGACCAAAGGAAAACGACGACTTAAACGGAGTGACGACTTATCCGGCTGACGACTTAACGAGGTTTTACTGTACTAATCTTTCCTCAATTCATCTTATAAGAAAAAAAGAGCAAGTCGTTCGGAAATCTCTGTAATATGATTTCACAACTTCTATTTCGAATAGCCGATATGTAGGTTCTTAAGGATTCATTTTAAAAGAAATTAGAAACTAATGAAACCATAGACAATTAGGCATTTAATAATTAAATGATGAGACGATAGCTTTTATTGGGAAACAGCAGAATAGAATAAGAACTGTTGAACTATTTGTGTAAAGAAGATAACGTGAAATAGAATGAAGATACAAACGATAACGAAGGAAGGCACAAGGGTAAATAAAAGGATTTCATACCCCGAGCTGTCACTCGAACGGACTTTTCATCTGTTTTCAGCCAGCGAAACTCCACAATTACAGGTTCAGAAGGTGCGAAAGGTTAAAGATCCCAGTCTCGCTCCCGAAAGTGGGACCTCACCCAAAAACGAAAACCCAAACAAAAATACACAATAATAGTAAGAAATGTTGATTCTTTGTCATATTTTAGCCAAGCACAAAAAAATTTAATAAAAGATAAAAACATTAAAATTATTTGTTACAAATAATAGGGAATATAACATGCCAAAATAATTCAACAAATGATAACCAAGGATGGCACAAGGTTAAATAAAAGGATTTCGGAGAAAGAAGACGAAACTGCCAAACCAGTCTCTCGCCGGTGACAGCTCGATTTGCTAAATTAATTAGACACGATAAATTCCTATTAGAATAAAGATACGTTTACCTGAAATATGTACAATAATTAGATATAAGTAATAATGCTCATTATTATTTTTTTAAATAAATTATGTTTAAATGCTTTTTAAATGAAGAATTTGTCGGTGTTCAATATCTGCGAAATGAATTACCAAAAAGAACTTAAAATAATTACGTAAGTGCATGTAGTACTTAATAGTAGAACTACTTTATCTCATCATCTCTGAGTATGCTCATACATACATATCCTATATATTACTATAAAATTCAGATAAATTTAGTACTATTTAATGTTTTTTTTTTTTAATATTTTAAAATAATTCAATGCTGTGAAACTTGAATAATATTGGAAAACTAGTCTTTATCGACTTTATTAAGCGATATGGAATGTAATTATCTTGGTACATAATAAACTGCCATTGAGTAACTAGTTAATAATTAAAAAACCAACTGCTATTCATTATTTGGGATGTGATACTTATTTCTGTGATATAGGCTACTTTAAACTGAGAATCAATACAATAGCTTTTGTATATTTTGTTATTAATCACAGTTAGATAAAATGTTAAGCATAAGTGTCTGAAAACTAAATTATTCAAAGTTTTTTCAGTGTTCTGGGAATGGAAGCATGAAGCTCAATATAGTCTACCATTACAATGGGTGCTCAACTTACCAAAGACATTTTTAAGACTGACAGAAGAAAAGCGCACAAGAAAGGAAGAAAGAAACAGCCATGCCGGTACCGCGATTCGATCCGACGTTCAAGCACATCAGCATGGTAGCACGCCGCCGTCTTGGCCACAAAGCAGTGCCTGGACAGCTTATAAAAAAATTTAAGGCTGAAAATATAAAACGATTTGAAGAGAGAAATAATT
>JAFIDM010004315.1:51086689-51114555 GCA_023159025.1 Thereuonema tuberculata | reverse complement strand
TCTCAAGATCGCAGTTTGCCAGATTAGGGTTAGTTTTTCTAGTAAAACATCGTGCAACAGTAGAATGTTTGAATGCAATAAGCATTTTACTTTTTTACTAAGAAATTGTTCGTTTCACATTATCTGCTTGGCAGATAATACTAAATTACGCTTATTATGTTCACAATACCAGTCGAAACTAATGATTTTATGAACATAAAATAGGAAATTATCGTTCTTTCTCTTCTTCATTACATGTTCGTCGCGAAATAACACTTTCTTTACTAAGTGGAATGGTAATTTCCAATCTTATGACGCCTTGGCATCGTCTTTGGTACATAACTTCCGTATCATTGGTGTTATACTGTTGATTTTTTGATCTCTAAACTACTTGATAACGGTCATGTTTTTCCGAGTGACAAACAATTTTGAGTCGCACAATAATTGTTCGCAATAAGCCACAACAGCAGTGATAAAACTTCAAAAATACATCAATACTATCTTCAGTATAATTTTATTGCACATAACAAAGGCTGTATATCTGTTCCTGTAGGACATAAAATTTTATAGTACTACAGATAGGTGAAATAATTAGAAGAATTGTTCCTTTAATGATAGAAGCAAATAACTTGGGGCTTGCATATAATACATATATAAAGGTTTAATTTTGGATATGAGGCCATCTCAGATTTCCCCTATTATATTAATGTCGGACATTCAAAATGGCGGCCTCTGAATATATTTTATGTGCTCCTTTTAAATGTTATTTGATAATGTTAATAGCGTATTATATGTGATTTTACATGAATTGATGCTATAAATAAGTGTGCATGTCATTTGTAAAGGGTTCCCATGTAACTCATACCCGCAGGGCTCATCAAATCACAACCAGTTGCCTATATTCAATTATATAGCAGGCTTACTTTGAATACAGCCAACACATAGAGCATAGCAGTCAAGTTTAGTCAGTTGAAGAGTGGTGTAAAGAAAGAGTTGATGTATCTCCCCAATTTAGATCCTGTTTTATCGTTCTAGAACTAAAACTCCTTTTGTTGATTTTTGTTAGAGCAATACGAGAAGGAGATTTTCAGCTCTATGTAGAGGCGCTATCCAGTATCGTTCCTGGTTCTTTTCTCTTGACTATATTCACTACTCGAGATGAATTTCACTTAAACAGAATCACCTTGCCACCTATGAAGAATTCATGAAAGGAAAGTTTGTGACCAAAAAAAAAACAAGTAGGGCATTATCTGCTATTGCTATTGATCAGGCCTATGAACAAAACAACGCATCAGTTAAAGGTGATGGAGGAGCTGTAGGCCTAACAGAAAACTCAAAAGCTCTGCTTCGCTGGATGGTGACTGGACTGAAATGGTCTGCTTAGTGGAAGAATTTAATTCTATCAAGACAGAGAGATGGGAAAAAGATGAACTTCGCCGAAGATAACAAGCATTCATACATGGCATTTGCCAAGGATGTCAAGTCTCTGACTCATGGTGAAAACATACATTAGTGAAAACAGCTCTGATCTTCTGGTACTTAACAGCAGAAATATTGTACATATGGCAGCTTCAGACACATTGTTACATATTGAAAAAACTGGAATTGAACAGTATGAGTTATATGTCAGCGAAAGGCTGATTAATAAACTAAACTACATCACATCCTATTAAGCGGAATAACCTACACCTCATCAGCCGTCCTCCAGTTCGTGAAAAGTCTAATAAACAGTTACAGTTGAGATCACCGAAGAATGACTGCTCGTTGTTCTCTACATTGTACTTTGCATCACAGATACATAATAGAGATTTGGATGAGTTCTTTAGACACGAGAACCAAGCTTATTTCCAGCACTGCCGAAGTTGGGGAGTCAAAGAACCGGAACAAAGTCAACTTTATTGCTTGTCTTGAAGGACTCGCACCTACTAGCACAACCAAACCAACAGCAGAAATTACAATCATTGACGGTGCTACAATTGTCAACATGCTGCGACCAGAATTGGCAAAAACATTTGAAGATTATGCCAATTCTGTATTCATACCTACATGTAAGAAGGATAGATATCATCTGGGACGTGTATATGCCTGACAGCTTGAATAGTGACACACGCAGCAAAATGGGAAAGGTGTTCGAAAGCGTATAGAACCAAGAAGTTTACTTCCTAAAAACTGGGAGTTTCTCCGGGGTGAAGAAAGTAAGACTGACTTGTTCTCTTTCTTAGCTACACATTAGCAGCTATTTCCACTGATAAGCAGGTGATTACCACACTTGGTAGCGATGTTCTTACTATAAATCGTGAAGATGTCTTAGAACTAGCTCCATACACACACAAAGAAGCTACTTCATTTATGTGATGTTGTGCAGCAAGAATATACCAAAGCCGAAATATGCACTGTGGATTTTAGCGATGTTTTAGTTCTTGCCATCATATCAACGTCTAAACATTGAGGAACTGTGGGTTGCTTTTGAAGAGGGAAAGAACTACCGATCTTCGCCGCGCATAATTTCGTTGGTTTGTTTGATTTTCACATTCTTTTTTAATTTAATTTTTTTATTGTACAGTAGTTTTTTTTCATCCATATTTTTTTTATCCTATTGGGGTTTTTTTTAATTTTTTAAAATTTTTTAATTTTATTTTTTAAATTATTATTATTTTTAATATTTTAGTTTATTTTTTATTTCATTTATTTAGCTTTTATGTTTTATATAGGGATCTTCAATTCGATGTAAGGATGTTGGCTGTTGTTATTGGTTTAAATTGTATTATTATGATTAGTTTAGAATTATGCGCAATGCGCAGCCTCAATATGTGGATGTAATTTAGTTTTGTATATAAATGTGAGCACTAATGTAACTATTGCACTTGACAAAGACAGTTGGACATACTGTCAAAATTAATTGTGTTTTAATGTTTTAATTATATATTTTTTTTTTAAATGTGTGTGTATTTTTATTCAAACAACATGAGTAGAGTGAATTAAAAGTGCTCACAATTCTTCTATTGTAGCTAGCAGTCAGGATTTACTGAACACCCATTTCCTTTGTGAGTAGGACAGTAATGCTAGGTCAGATTTTAAGCATAAATTAGATACAAACAGAAACAGTTTTGCCTCAGGTAAGTTAAAAAAATGAATATGTATTTAATAGCTGTATTTAGTTAAAATTTTTGTTCAATCCCTTTGTTTTGATAATGTTGAAAAACCTAGCCCAATATATTAAAATTGAACCAGATTTGTGATTTAGTATGTTCATATTATATATATGCAGGTGGATTAATAAATAAGCAGGAACTTTTTTTTGTAGACCAGTATAATGTATGAACCTTTCTCCGTCTGTCATACGTCTGTAATCAAGATAACAGAAAAATATTTGTTCTAGAAAGTAGATTCCTCTGAATTTTAAGTACTTCCAAAACGATTCTTTATTTCCTAACTTGGATAACTTGGATAACTTTCTATGCTTTCTAATTAATTAAAATCCAAAATATAATAGATAAATTAAAATTTGTTATATATTATTCTATTCTGCTATTTATTATTCTACCACGTATAACATTACCTATCACCTTCTTTTCTTAGATATTTGAACATAAGTTAAAGGAAAAGAACCCCAAAAGAAAAAAGTTCAGTGATTTAAGTCCTGATAAATAAGATAATCTGTACATTAATAAAATAAGTAAAGAATGGAAGAAAGTTGCTCAATGTGGAATCCAGATCAGAAACAGAAATAAAGTCAAAACAATTTTACATTGTGAAGCTAAAATAATAATATCTGAGAATGATTTATTTCTCTGCTCCTAACTGTATCTCAAGAAATTCAGAAATCGTTCTGAACGAAGTATTGTATATATAAAAGCGGTTGTACAAGGAAATGAAGATTAATATAATTTTTATAGAAAATGAAGATTTTGAATAATCTGTATAAATTCATGACGAGAATGATGAAAGTACTACAATGGTTGTTTCTTCACTATATCAAAGTCATTTTATGCTGTATAAAAAAAAATACTTCGATGTTTGATATTTAGAGACTTTATTTTGTCATACACCATTATTCCTCAAGACGTATATAGTGGCCCCTCAAACAAGAAAATAAAAAACAAGAACAAATTGTGGAATGCAAAACTTGGGGCAGCACTACGGCTGCCTCAAAAAGGCATTTGACCACAAAATATCATAAAGAAAAGATAAAATAAAAATAAGTAACAAACCCTTAAAACGGTAAAAAGAAAAGCAAACAATTCACAATTGAAATAAGGATGCCTTTTGATTCGAGGTGAGACCCTGGGACGGCCGTTTCGTGCTTGTTTAGCTCTCCTCAGCCAGAACTACTATGCCAGCACATAACTTTTTTTTTTTTTTTTTTTTTGTCAAATACCTTCTGTAGTCAAATACTCAGCAGTGCTGCCAATGATTTTGCATCTATAATTTGTTCTTGTTTTTATTTTCTTGTTTCTAGTCTTTAAAGAGGCATTGTTTACATCTTGAATGACTTATTCTTCCCTTCATTCGCTTTCCGAGTTCTACACTGGCTGTGTAGCCTGGCTGAGGAGAGCTCAAGAAGTTCGAAACGGCAGACCCAGGGTTGCATCTTGCCTCAAAAGACATCCTTATTTCAATCATTATATTCTATAAATTCTATACAGAAATAAATAGTTAAAAACTAACTTTACATATAATATATTTTAATGTTTAATTTTCGTTAAAAGCAGGCCTAAAATAGTTTATCTCAAATGTTGCATGAAGATTCTGGGGTTTGTTTACGTTTATGATTTGAATGAACATTATTAACTTTATCTCATCGTAAATAAAAAAAATTTAAAATTGTACTTTATTCATCTTGGTTTTGAACAATATGCAGCAAGGTACTAATATGGGGATATAAATCAGTAAACGTTAATTTTTTTGCATTTGTATGATGAACTAATCCATAACTTGGATCTGAAAGAAGAGTAGGTCAGGATAATTGAAATAATGTAACCTTTGATCAGGGATTTTTCCACTTCGGGATGAAATTAATTCGACATTTCAGCTCGACTCCTTAGGGGAGAGGAGGGCAAGATGGAAGGTCTAACTTTGTGGTACAAAAAAAAGAAAACAACATAGCATAAATCTTTTATTTTAATCAGCCTTGATAGATAAACGAAAAGGTAATATCATTGTGTAATTAATAATACTTAATGTTTGGTCAAAAATCAGTAATGACTCATGAAGTACAATCCTGTTAAATTCCATTGTGCCCTCACCCTGAGGGCACAATGGAAAGCTTATACGGGCATGATGGAATGAACAGGATATTCTTACATTTTACAATTGATACATAACAAACAACCATCTTCTGTATCAATACACAGCTCATGAGCCCAACCCCAACAAGATGGACATTGTAACCAGTCTTCTGTGGGTGGCTCCACGTATTGTTCTGCACAAAACAGGCAAAACACATCTCCTTGTGAAGTTTGCTGCAAATGTTGCAACCCTTCCTTGATTTTCGCTGTTATTTTTGCTTTTCTCTTCCCTTTTCCTATTCCTTTCCCCCTTTCCTTTATACTCATGTGGTTCTTTGTTATGATGTTTGTTGTCTTCTCCTTTGCTGTCCTGCTGAAACTCTAGTTTTGGTTTCTTTGTCAGCTCAGTTTTCTTTTCAATTGTGGCTTTGAATGAGGAACTAGTTAGAATCTCTGACTTCTGACATCTAACTTTTCGTTTTTTCATTGTAGGAGTAACTTTTGGTGACGGCAATATTTTCTTTGGAGAAATCGTGTATGATGTAGATGACTGTTCTAAACTAATATCAATGGCAACGGAATCAGAACGCATTTCTTCATTCTGTGCTACTTTTAATATGTCAGTAGGCCTATCTGCGATTTTTTCTTTTTCGTTAACGTCGTTTCTTTCGACAATCATACCGGTCGTTTCACAGTCTTCCGCCACTGCAGCATTGTCAATGTTTAAAACTGAATCTTCTATAATATCTGCGTCAGCACTTTTGTCTCCCCTATCAGTCTCAGCAACATTTTCATCATTTTCATTTATTGGAGCGTTTTCATACACGGAGGTTGGAGCAAAATCTAAATCACTGAATAAATTTCTGTCAAACGGAAAAATTCCAGCCTTCCTCAAACCGCTGCGCTGGTGGCATTGTGCACAGTAGCACTTTTGTTTCCATCATGCCCTACACGTCATATTTCCATCTTGCCCATACGCCCGTCCAAATAATAATACTAATGCATCTGTACTCTAACACTTCTGTTCTTTTTATAAATATCAATTCATACATTCGATTCCTAGTAGATATTTATTGTCCAAAAAAAAAATAGTAATATTTCTTATCTTTTGCAAACAGTTTCACTATAAATATCGAATGTTTCTATAACAATCCGCCGTCGAAGAAACAAAACAAATGCACACTTCACTGGCTGGCGCGACACATACTGAACTTCGCTCGTCAATCCACGATAGCCGTGTGTCTTCGTGGGCGCAGCGACACAGCCGTCATGTCACGTGTTTTGGATTTCTGGGTAGTTTCCATCTTACCCGCTCCTTCATCTTGCCCTCCCTTCCCCTAAGTCTTCGTCAGGAGATGTTTAAAGTTCATGTTTCAGAATTATTCCCCTGACTAAGGAACAAAGCCGAAATATCAACGTAATTTCACCGGGTTTGCGATAATAGCTCTTTAAATGTTACATTAGTTGTATCTTCAATTATTCATCCAATCCCTTTTATGTGAAAAAGAACTTGCACAATAATTTGCATATGAAGGATTCGCATTAAGTTTCAACCAATTGCTTTTCTTTTCTTCTAATCAATGGCTTGGAGGTAAAAAAAAAACCCGTCATTTCCTTTTTAATAATTCTAAATAACATTCTAGAAATAATAAAACTTAATGTTACAGGACTGCAAGGCTTATAGGGATTTATTAGGATTAACTCATTAGAAAATTACCACGTAAATTACTTTTTATAAATATCAAGAATAAGTTTAAATTATAAAATGAACATAAAACTATTTATTATTTATTTCGCTCTTAAATTCGAATTAACATTATGCATGGGTTGGAAACATGAAACGACAGAGCTTAATTTCTGGTAATTTTTATTTTTGTTTTTAAAATTGCATATAGAGAAGCGATGTATGACCTCTCTGACTCCAATATTTTTTATTTAAAAGAGTTTTGAGGACAACTTCTAGAATATAATTAATAATAAAAAATTATCAATTTTCTTGATGATTAAAACAGAAATCTGAAATTCGGTCTCAAATTCCAAAGAAATCTTCTGAAAAATTTAAATACTGATTTAATCTAGAGGAAGGAATGAGTTTTAGAATTTGCAATTCACATACCTATAAAAACATAGCTGACATTTTACTGAACACAAACACATGTGGGGTTTTCTAATGTGAATTTTGCAATAATGCACCTTTCGCTCTCTTGAATTGAATTTTTTTTTTCAAAATGGATTTGAAAAAGTGTAGCAACTCAGCAATTCCTTAAATTTCTGAATTCCAAATTTTTATTATGTGTATATTATAATTTATTTTTCATTCTTCATTACCTATTAATTTTAATTTCAAATATCATTTATTTAATGTCAAAATGTTTACATTCATTCTTTTAAAAAATATAATTTTCAAGTAGTTTGGATGCTAGAAATAACTTACAATAATAATCATTAAGAAATTGTGATAACTTCAACATTTTGATAATTTTTTAACAGATTTAGCACAGTTTAAATTGCAATATTTTCTTTTATTGTCTGTTCTTTCTATTCTTCTTATTTCCCTTTTTTCCCTTGTTTCCTTTTCGATTCGGCTTTCCACACTTTGTTTTATCTTTTTTCTTGCATTTCTTCTGTTGCTGACCTCCATTATTGGTATCGAGAAATTCGTTGAGATCAATGTTATGTTCTTTGGTAGGATCTTTCTTGTCATCATCATCGTCTAATTTATCCTCTTCAACAATTCCTCCTTCATCTTCATCTAAATCAGGAACAACAGCTTGTACTTTATTTTTCGGATTCAACAGTCGACAGAAGTTTTTGATACTGACTTTTCTTCTAGGCATAGCTTGTAGATTCCTTTTGAATCTAATATATTCCTGATAATATTCCTGTGGGTCTTCAGGATATTCTTCTACCAGACCACCATCCTCACTCGGAACCCAGTCGTCGGTTTTGAAGTTTTCATAAGCAACAACATAAGTTCTGTTCGACAACTTTATAGGAGCCGAAATACCACACGACTTCCAAACCCGAGGATCAGCTAAATCCCTACCTGGGTTTTTAACAAAAATAGGTAAATAGCCAGATACCGTTCTTTGAACAACAATTTCTCTTATCATTTTCTTTTGGAAGCGTTTTACAATAGTATTTGATATAGTATATGGAGGCGTTACTTGAATCCTATCCCATACTTGGGTTGTTGTATTTTCGGATTCTCTTATCTGAAAAAAATAATTAAATATATTATAAATATAGGTTTTATATGTACATAAGTAAATCTGTTGATCGATATAATCACTGTTAATAAACGCAATCATAGATTTAACATCATGAAAAGAGAAAAAAATTCAACTTAACATTTTCAAGGATTTTTTTTCAAGCAGCCCTCAAAAACGTTAAAATATTTTTAGCGACCCATATCGGAGCTATTGCGTTTGTCCTGTACGTCCGTCCGTTCGTCCGTTTTTGTCTTCCGCTAACACTTCCCGAAGGGAAGGTCGGATCGCAAATGGAGTTCACTATCATGTTCATTGGCTCAAACACCGTAGGAATGAGATATTTATTTCTGGCTATTCGGAAAAATGCGGACAGAGTCGATTGTTTGTTTCCTCAAGTTTGGAAATTTGCTCGACAACTACTCACCCGACCGACTTGAAATTTCTATATGCCTTAGTTTAGAGTGTCTACTATACAATCTATACTTTTATTCGTTTTACTATTTGTATCTATAATCGTTTGCGGAAACAGTCCGCATTTCTCCGAATAAACAGTAATAAAAAAATATTCATTGTGAAGTAGACACACAAGCATAAAGCATCACCAAATTTCAAGTCGATCGATGCAGTAGTTGTCCAGGAAAAAAATTCCCAAACTTCAACTTTTTCGGGTGCACAGTCGGCTGACGTTGAGCAGCCGATGACCCTCCAACGCTCCTAAGAAGTTTAGGTTTAAATGGGTCGCCTTTAATTTTATGCTGTAGCCCAATTTTTTTACTTGTTTTTATTTGTTCCACTTACATTATAGTTAATCTAATTTAATAAATGTTTTCAATTGTTAAAAAAAATGATAAATGTTCTTATTTCTTAAATATCTACAATAAATAAAGTAAACTGACTGCTTTTACTGAATATTAATAAAACGGGCAAAATTTGCAAAGTTTAACGAAAAGAGCAAATCATGTATTCATTTGACAAAGGGTTCAGTGAACCCTAGGGCCTCTTCTCGTAAAAGAAAAATGGCCAGAAATAGTCCATAACCAATAGCCTTATAATTTGACTATCTAGCTTTTTTCAATTTCCTAAACCCCAAATTATTATTAATACTTATCTCATTCAAAACACTGTATTTTTGAAATTAAACTAAACTGACTTACCACTGTGTCAGTTTGATCTCCTTCCACTGTTGTCTTCACACTAACATCCACGACATATACACTGACCCCGACTGACACAGCACCGGTCCCTGCGTGAGAAGTTTTCTCTTCTGTTGTGCTACTCCTCACTTTTTTAACTTTCTCCATAAATCTTAAATCCATATTAGCATTATTATTATTCGTACTTCGCAAAGGAGGATAGGATTTATTTTCTTTTAATTCTATATCTTTTCCTTTTTTCCTGGCTTTCTTCGTTTCCCTGCTTTCAGTATACTTAAATTCATACCTAAAAATAACGGATACATTTTATTTAAATTTTAATGAAATATTTTCATATTGTACTTTTATCATTTTATGCCAAAATTAAAGATTACCGAAGAACTTACAGTTTTTCCGTCTCAGGGTCACGATAAGTTTTAAATTTCTCCCCTGCTTCAAATGAATTAGTTCCAGCATTGATGCATGTCATATATTCATCAATGGCCTCTTCCACAAAATCCAGATATTCATTGAACCCATAGATTCCTATGGTTTTAGTAATAAAAGAATATTAATGTACATAGCAACAATACAGATTCTCATTAAATAATAAAACAATCCATGAAATATTATTTCTGTAAATTCTTACAAAAATTTGTCATTATGTTGCCATCTCAAGAAGAAGAAAAAAAGATAAAGTATATTTTGTAAGTGATTTCAGGAACTTCTTATTTTCAATTTCTTCAGCTCTATATTTTGAAACAGCATCTTTCTATATTTTAAAAAAAGCATTCTACGTTTTTGAATAACATTCGTCTAATAATACATGTTCTACTTCAAAAAACGCAAAATCACATTCAAAATAACTCCGAGCTGTTATTAGCTAATTAAGATTACCTAAATTCAATCTCTAATTATTGTAATATGTATATTAGAACGTTGGTCTGTTTACTATAATATTATGAAAGCTACGACCATGACGTTTTGCGTAGTACGAAGACAGTCAACTTATGGTAACGGCAATGTTCGATTCTAATTTTTTTTGAGATTTAAGTTAAGTACTTGAAGTAACGCGATGGTTTGCTGCACTTTTCTATTCAACATTTGATGCGTTTTCAAAATAATATTTTAGAGTAGTTGTTTGAAATCAAATACAAAATTAAGACATTTTGAATGTTATATTTTAGATTGATTATACTCCCATATACCAAAGTTTTATTTCCTAATTTACATACAGAGTTCATCAAAAAAATGTATTCACATTTGATCAAAAGTTAGTGTGTATACATTATTTTTGGCGTACTCTTATAAGGATAGCGCTGTGGAGATAATCAATTTGACATTACCACTATGTTGCTTCTGTCACAGTGTTTCTCTGATTGGTTTAGAATAATATCTTGCTGGAGAAGTTTATAGAACTTTTTTTCCAATGTTTCTGCTGAATTCTGCAGGTTCATTTGTGCTCTCTGATCTCGGATACTCGCTTTATTCTAGGGAATAAATACTAAGGTGGTTTCCTTTGCCTTCCTAAGGATGCCATTATGGAATGGCTTCATACCCGAAGAGAAAGTGAAAAAGGGTCTGACAGGAAAGGATATTGAAACATCTATGTCGGTGCCAGATTTAGCCCAGGTTCCCACACATCTGCCTAGTGGGAGACCGCCGGCAAAACTATGCCGGAACGACTTACAGAACTAAACAATCATAAATTACTAGTAACAGAGGACATTAATGTTGTAATGATCTTATGGGTCCGTTTTATAGGATATTTCAATTTTTTTTTTAAAGTCTTCGACTTTCAACGACTTATCTAATTAACACGATATTATCTTTGAAGTTCCTTTCTAAAAACCAGTGCTCCATTTTATCTAGGATTTTTTGCGCAACTTCACAATTCAGTTATCATAGACGACATGAAAAGCTATAGGAAAACAATACTTACTGGAGATTAAACAAAACACTACAATCAGAGAAGAACCCCTCATGGAAGTTGATTGATAATACACGTCTCAAAAACTATCTGCAATAAATTCCCGCAATCATGCTTTATACTAAACAACATTTGTGGATAAAAAAAAAAAAAATCAATTTTTTTTATCATTGATTGCTCTTGCTGTTTTTTTTTCTCTTGCTTTTGGTCAATCAAAGATAAGCAACCCACAATCATCAATATATGATGATTGCATTTTTTTTTTTACTTTTTTCTTTGTGTGTTTGCAATACTTTTCATTTTACATCTGAGAAAAATTCCCAATTAATTTCGGGCATCACAAAATTGTCACAACAATTTAAGTTCAAGACCACCGACAATACATAAAAAGTTTTAAGATTAATACAATATATTATAGTTGAATGGTTTGAGTTAATACAAAATCATTTTTATCTGAAGCTTTACATTAAAATTATAACAAATACAACATTTATTAATAATATATTGCCAAAACTAAAAGATTACACTGCGACATCTTATGATGCTTAAAAGTTTACAGAAAAACCCATTTCCCATAGAACGAGGAGGATTTTTTTCAAAATTATATATAGAAAATTGTAATAACTTGTGGTAATTGAAATTAGAAATGAAGAGATTAACATTAGCAGAGATTATTCACTTTATTGAAGAAAAATATTGAAGAAAAGGAAAAATTTACTGATTTTTTTTTTTTATATGTTTTAAACTTACCTTAATTGATAATACTAAACTTAATTTATCGTAATTGATATAAAGAAATTTTGATTTAATACATAAATTTTTTTTAAAAAAATTTCAAATATAAGGTAAAGCTAAATGGTTTAAAATCAATTATTCCATTTTTGTTTAGTTCAGCAAACTGTATACTTTCTATTAATGTATTGTAACTCTTACAAGGGGGCCGCGCGGTTGGCGTTGTCGCTATGACAGTGGCCCCTCACCTCTGAGTACCGGGGTTCGGTTCTCATGTGGGTTTCGTGATGATGGACGATCCGCGCTGGGCAGGTTTTCTCGAGGTTCTCCCGTTTCCCCTGCACTTCTACCACCATACTTTCTCAGTCTTTCTCTCCATCTGTCCATATTTCCGTGGGATAGTATAATACACCTCCGGTCGCAGTGCTTGGCTTCTCTGCCACCCACATTCATTACATAACTCTTACAAGGAGAGGACACAGTGTGTCCATCGCGAAAATCAAAGCCCTTTTGTGAGATGAAAGTACACATGGATTATTTCAAAAATATATATGGGTTGAGGGGCCAACTCTCAAGCGTTTTCGAGATATTTGACATTGTTTTCATCGAGTATTATCATATTAACTTCCTTTTCGTTTCTAAAGCAAGTATTGTTGTGGTACGATGTGTTAAGACATTCCGCTGGAACTGTAAGGATTCCGCGTTCGATTCTGCGTGGATGTTTTTGTTCTGGCGTTTTATTAATCTTCAAGCAAAAACTAGTATTAGTATAGCAAAGAAAAAGACAAGTTTAAAAACAAAAAGGTTAGTTAAATGGCATATTTATATAAGTCTTATTTTCTATTTAATAAATTAAAATACTTCTAATAAAAAATAACTTAAGGATATTTTTTATTTATTTTTAATCGTATATTACTTTTCAAATTAATATTCTAAACATAACCAGGAAAAGAAAAAAAAAATTAAAGAAATTACATTAAGGAAAGAATAAGCAAAAAAAAAGAAAGTAAATAGAAAAAAATTAAAAAAAAAAAGAAATTCAATAAATAAAGAAGAAGCTTCTCCCCTGTACAAAATCGAATGCGGGATCCTTATATCTCCAACCCGTCCCTTTCACGCATAGCACCACAAAAACACGCACACAAAGCATATTTTTGAAGTACTCCACGTGTACTTCATCTCACAAAAGGGCATTGATTTTCTTGTCCTCTCCATGTTAATGAAATTTTATTATACGTCTGGGTCAATCCATATCAAGCGGTCCAGAAAACATTAAATTGGTTGCTCGACCATTTTTAAAAAAATTGATTTTTTTACTGTTGTTACCCCTATGCATGAGTACTTCAAAACAGGCATTATTTTTTTTTAATTTGATTTCGTTAAAAATCAAAATCCGGCATTTTTGGCCTTTGCAGACAGTTGCGGTAATTTTGATAACTCAGCTAAGAAAAATGATAGAAAGCTGTGGTAAAAAACGTTATTTTCAGCATATTCTAAACTACATTTTATGTCCTACACCTTTTCACCATATCTCTAACACAAATGGCTGAAATTTAGAAACAAAACTGATATTCTCTTTTGAACAAAAATCAAAGTTCCGGGTTTTTGTTGAGCAGGAAGGAATGAAATAGCAAAGCTATAAATTTTTTTGAGAAAAGATATACATCCAAAGGTTTAGCAAAAAATATTTCTGCTCTATTACCGGCTTCCTAATTAAATTATAGCGCTTTAAAAATGCTCTTTTTTATTTTTTTCAAAGTTTGAGGCCCAATATCTCTGATGGGGGACCTAATAAAAATTTGATATTTACAGTATAAAGACAACTTTATGAGAGGTATCTGTGAAAAAAATTTTGAGTTTGATATTTGAGTTTGATTTTTGAGTTAGATAGACCTGTGTTAGATACCTACTCAAAAATCAAACTCAAATATCAAGCTCAAAATTTTTTTCACAGATACCTCTAATAAAGTTCTCTTTATACTGTAAATATCAAATTTTTATTAAGTCCCCCACCAGAGATATTGGGGCTCAAACTTTGAAAAAAATGAAAAATGAGCACTTTTCAAGAGCTGTAACTAAATTAGGAAGCCAGCAACAGAGCTGAAATATTTTTTGCTAAACCTTTGTATGTATATCTTTTCTCAAAAAAATTTATAGCTTTGCTATTTTATTCCTTCATGCTCAAAAAAAACCCGGAACTTTGATTTTTGTTCAAAAGCGAATATCAGTTTCGGTTCTAAATTTGACCATTTGTGTTAGAGATATGGTAAAAAAGATACAGGACATAAAATGTAGTTTAGAATGTGCTGAAAATAATGTTTTTTACCATAGCTTTCTATCATTTTTCTTAGCTGAGTTATCAAAATTACCGCAACTGTCTGCAAAGGCCAAAAATGCCGGAAACCCTAAAACAAAAATGAACGCCATTTTTAAACGAAATCAAATAAAAAAAAATAATGCTTGGTTTGAAGTACTCATGTACATGGGGTAACAACAGTAAAAAAATATATATTTTTTTTTAAAATGGTCGAGCAACCAGTGCTGGACAGTTTGGTATGGATTGACCCGTCTGCTATAGTTAAAAAAACCAAGTCAATATACATAGTCTAAGCATTTAGTTAAATATTGACCTAAAACTTTACATTAACAGCGTTTTATAGACAAGAAACGATGTAACTATTAAATAGAGAGAAGTTTTTTCTTTATGCACAATGAATTCTATTGGAATACGAAATACTAGAGTATGCTTCACCGCATCTACGAGTGACTGTTACTTGTTCTCAAATAGTTCTCAAATCAAGCAATTATTAATTACTGATGATGGATAATGAGTTTTAGACAAAGAAATTCGATCAAAAACTTCCCAGTAGCCTTCCTTCTCTTCCGATTTGCATCCAGCTGTTTTCTGTCACGAGAGGGCGTTGAAAGATTAACCTTTGACTATCCAAGAGAGTAGGAAAAAGCATCTGAAGCCTATTGCTTCACAGCAGTTTCAGTAGTACCTGCAGGACTTATTTCATCGTTACAAAAAATGTGTAATAAAATAGATAGTTTTTGTAAAAAACAAAGATCTTAATATAATTATTTATTTCAACAAAATTTTGTAATTACATAATTATTTTTCTTTGTTTTTAACTGCTTATTATGCATGCCACGGCAATGATTGAAGGAATCTTTCACTTCCAAACTATCCACATCCACGAATTTAAAATCAATCCACTTTTAGAAATAATTTTTACCAATCCTTACCTTTTCAAAAGTTATAATTCAAATATTCTTTAAATTCTTTACTTCTTTATTTTTTTATTCCTTTTTTAATTCAATCAAGAGTAAAAATGTCATTAACTTCATTTGAACAGATTTTCATAAAAATAGTTAAAATCTTATAATATAATACTAGCTACAGGGTAGAGCATGTAAAACCGACCCAAAGGTTTCGAAGTATATTTTATTTCTGAAACTGGACACTATTTAATGCTATTCCTCCTATTCATGTTATCTGTACATTTATGTTTTTATTCTCATGTTCCGAACCAACATGAATGAATTTGTGCTAACATAGTGCTCCACAATAAACAAGCGTTGTGGAATTGAATATGCCATTACTCACACACAAAGACCGAAGAACACTAAACAACACTTATCAGCTGATGCACGACTGTGACGAACAATACCGGAGCGGTTATCATCACATGCGCATGATCATTAGCGTTGGATACTGTCTGTAGCGAACATACAACATATACTTTGAAATCTAATGCGACTAATTTTATGTGCGCCACCCTGTATTTTTTGATGAAAATCGTGTTTGCGAACTTAAATGTGAATATGCACATATGTGTATTTACGCTCCTGTGTGTGCATACTACATACACAGAGACATTTACGCCCGCCTGCATCTTCACATTAGAGTGAATGTTCC
Organism: Thereuonema tuberculata; assembly: GCA_023159025.1. Taxonomy (NCBI): domain Eukaryota; kingdom Metazoa; phylum Arthropoda; class Chilopoda; order Scutigeromorpha; family Scutigeridae; genus Thereuonema; species Thereuonema tuberculata. Next base: position 51,098,419 of record JAFIDM010004315.1, on the reverse strand, counting down.
TTAAAATATGTTTTAAATTTTTATTGATTGTACTGTGTAGATTTGTAGATTACATTTATATTACATTATATTAGCAACCATAAATTAATCAGATTGTAAACATTAAACTCCAGAACCTACTAGAAGGGAAATATCCCTAGTAGGGACTGTAAAATTCGAATTGAATAAATAAATAAATAAACAAAAAGCTTTATTGAATTCTAGCCTATTGAAAGAGCAATGCTCATTGAAAATAGACGGAAGAAAGCAAAGTTAAATATAATTTGGAAAGTCAATGACAGAAAGATGTGTAGCAGAAGCTGTTATTTCAGCAATTAAATATAAATTCGTAATGGAATTTTAGAGTCAATTTTCACGAATAAGGAATTCTTTTATGAGAAAGCAGTTATTAAAAATGCACATTTAGTCAAATGGTGCTTTTAAAATTTATTGCGTAAAGAGCAGATGTGCATAGGAATATCAGTAAGACAAAATTCATTCACAATTATCATGTTTTTCCATTTCTCATTTCTCCGTCTCTAGCTACAATATCGTTGAATAAAAAAGAATTTTGTATTTTACGTTTTTCAATGAAATATGCAAGTTTTTAAAGATTTATATCGAACTCAACAACCACTTATATTAGGAAGTTGAAACTTAAGTGGATGATTCTTATTATAAATCTACAAAAGAATCCCCATTGATATCATGCCTACGGGCAAGAAGCCTGGCTTTTATTGGGTTTTTTTTTCTTTTTTTTCAAATTCAAAGTTTAATCTTCTTGAGGAAAAGTTTGTAAAATCTCTACAAGCTGATGCTTAACTTCATTGACATTTAAGTTAATTTAAATAGGTAATTATGTAAGTTAATAAGTAGTACTCCAAATATATTCATATATTAAGAAATGTCCTAAACCAACCTTCAGAATTTCTGCATTTAGGCTTTGCATTAGGCTTGTATATATGATATGGATTAAATGTTTCCATAGTTTTATGGAAGTAATTTTAGATTTTTTCACTTCATTTCTTAATGCTGTAAACTGTGCTTCGCATAAATAATGTACGAATTTGAATTTGAAATTATTTTCAGTCTTACCTTCTTTATTTATTTTTTTTGTAAATTTGTTTAAATTGTTATTGTTAAACGGAGTTACTGTTTGACATTAGTTGAAGAAAGTTTTTTTTTTTATTATTATTTTTCAGTACAGCACGTATGAACTTCCCTTACGAACGATCACTCTATAAAAGTGTATAATTATATAAACTTAAATAAACTAAGTTTTTTTTATAAATTAAGTTTACAATTTTATAAACTTAAATTATAAAGACTTTCTAAATTATACACTCTGTTTTTAAGAAAATAAATGGGAGTTGGAGAAACGTAATTTGTAATCCTATAACACATGTTGTCGTTTTTATCTCAAGCTCTTGAGGACAATTTTCGGATTATTACTCAAAATGAAAAAAAAAATCTATCAAAAAGAAAAAGAAAGTTAATATACAGTTTAGTTGTTAAAAGAAAGAGAAATTTTCCCAATATGCAACAAAGAAATCATCAAATTCATGCCTAGAGCATCCCACATTATTTGACAAGCTCTAGGCATGAATTGTTGGTTTCTTTGGTGCACATCGGAGAATTTTGCTTTTCTTTTAAGAATTCTATCAGTTCATTTACCTGTTAACCTTTCAAACCATGATCAAAGCATATAAAACGTTTAAAATATAATATTGTAAAAGTTAAAATTTAGCCATTCTCATACTTAAAACGATTTTATTTACATAACCTGAATGACTTAAGAATTTTGATAGGATTCTCTATCAAATACATGCATATTACTAGTGGAATTCCATAAAAAAAATTTGTCGGTTCTGCTCTTCGCTGCAGAAAGTTTGAATAAAACCAATGTATTTTTTTTTTTCATTTTATTTCAAATTTATTTTCAAATTTTAAACTTTATACAGATAAATTCTAGATTTATTTCTTAGTTAATTCATCGTACAATATAGTAACAATTACATAAATATTTTCGGTTTTGCTAAGTCATTCTTATAAAATTGAAGTCAAGTTCTATTTTAATGCTTCCTTTTATTCCTGTTATTCCTATTTCTTTTGTTTTTAGGCTGTCTATGCTTCTTGCCCTTAGGCTTACCCTTGCCACTCCCGGTCTTTTTTCCACACTTCGATTTATCCTTTTTCTTACATCTCTTGTCTTCTTTATCCCCACTAAAGTTTTCGGCAAATTCATTAAGATCAATATTGTGCTCTTTCGTTGGATCTGGTGATTCTTCATCGTCTTCATGTTTATCTTCTTCCACAATTCCACCTTCCTCTTCGTGCAAATCAGTAATAACTGGTTTTATCTTCCTTGCCGGATCTAACAGTTTGCAGAATCTCTTGATACTTTTTTTACTATAAGGTTGAGCTTCTAGTCTTCTCTTAAATTTGATATAGTCTACTTTGTAAGGTTGTCCTTCTTCAGGGTACTCTTGAACCAATCCGCCGTCGTCGCTTGCCTCCCACTCTTCATTAGCAAAGTTTTCATAACTCACCATATACATCTTGTCCGAAAGCTTCACGGGAGCTATAGATCCGCAATTCTGCCATACATTAGGATTGGCCAAGTCTTTTCCTGGCGTTTTAACCATAATTGGCAGATAGCCGTTGGCTGTTCTTTCTACTTCTGTTGACACCTTCATGTTCTTCTGGAAACGTTTGATTACATTGTTGGAATTTGAGAAAGCTGGTATCACTTGAATTCTATCCCAAATTTGAGTAGTGGTGTTTTCGGATTCTCTTGTCTGAAAAGTTAAGAGAAAAAATCTAGTTACATTTGCCAAAAACTTTATTATATTTTAACAAAGACAAACGTAAACTTAAATGATAACATGAATTACCAGATTAAATTTTACTGTATTCTATTCCTAATACAACTAGTAAAGAAGGAATAATTGAACTAAATTGATATGGAACAATAAATTGATCTCTGTTTTTTTTTAAAAATTAATGAAAATTAAGTATTTAAAGATGTTTTAGTTGATACTTACAAGCACTAAAGAATATGATTAAAGTTATCTGTAATATGGTGAGATAAACTTACTGCACTGAAATGTATATTAAATTCAAATAAATGTGTATTAATAAAGTTTATAACGTGTACACAATTTAAAGAAGAGTAATAACTTTGCCAATACATTTGATGCAAAGCAATGGAAATGTTCAGTCCCTTTTTTATCATGTTTCTGGCATTTATCCTTAAGTTGTTTTTATAACAGCCTTTATAATAGTTCTATTAAAGTCATTTTCAGATATCTTTAATTTCGAGTGAACTTTTTTGTATTGAAGTACACCTGAATTTGCTAGGGACAGAAACTTCTTGGTACAGAAATCTTCTCGTTCTACTGATAATTCATTTTTGCATATTTCATATTTCATAAATTTCTTAGAATTCGATGAAATTTTTTGTGGGCATCTTACTAATAAGCGAATACAATTAAATTTCTTCCTTTGATCTTTCATGCAAATAGCCTGGCAAATAAGAAATATTTTTTAATATCGGAAAGCCTCGCTTTATCTTTAAATAATGCGGAACAAAAAAATCATTAGGCATTTTAAGGATAGAAAATAGCATATTATTTAGAAAAGCATTCCACACAAACTGGTAAAAACTCTCGACCTTCAGCAGCATTATAGCATCATAATGCTTTAAGATAGTTATAGATGACAGTATTTGATGCCAACACCGTCCTTTTGCATAATTTTCTCTTCAAATTGCCCAATATTATTACATATGCAAATAATATCTCCGCCTGCAAATAATATCTCTGCCAGGGATAATTATCATCATCCCTGCAACTAAATACTTCCTAACGTACACTAAGATATCAGAAATCATCAATCAACCAGATACCAAAATTACCAAATCAAAAGGTAAATTTTAACTTACTAATAAATTCTGAGTTTCTTTGGTAAAAAAAGAAAATGTAATAATATTTTTACTTACTATCTTATCAGTTTGTTCCCCTTCCACTGTAGTTTTTACGCTCACTTCAACAATCCATAAATTCACACCAACTTCTACTGATCCATGACCTCCATGAGTTGCAGATTCTTCAGTTACTGAGCTTTTCACTTTTTGTACTTTCTCGATGTACCTCAATAACGCTTCAGCATTATTTTTGTTTTCATTTCGCATATCGGGATAATGAACACCGTTGTGAATTTCAATATCTTTTCCTTGTTTCCGGGCCTTAATTATTCGTTTCTTTTCTGTGTATTTGAATTCGTATCTGGAAAATATCAGAAACATCGAGGAAATTGCAGTGTATGTTATTAGTTAAAATTTAAAAGTTAATAATAATAAACGTATTAACTTACGAACTTATAAACTTGAAAATTTAGTTTAGATCAATAAATTGGATATATACAGATTAATTGCACATTATCGAAATTACGTATAGGTGGTAGGCTGAATATAAATATTAAAAAAAATCCATAATAGTTTTTCTTCTGCTTTAGTTCTTACAAAATTAACTAAGATTTAACTGATTACTATCAGTCATGGCATTTCAAGTAGTTGAATAATCGCTGTAATTGTTTATTGGTCAATCATTTTTCTTATTGTGTACAGTTATCATATACTTTCTTCAATATGAAGGCTATTTTTACAATTCTAGTTCTGTGTCAGTTCAAATTCTAAATGTTATTTAATGCTTGGCTAGTATTTAATCCCAATTCCCACTTCTTATGGAAATACGAGCATGGTCTACAGTTTTTCAATTTACTTATTATTCTACGCCTGCTAAAATTCTGTTTCTGATAGTCATTAAGCTGTGGAACAAGGATTATTTCAATCTTAAAATACAAGAAAATAGGCAGGTATTAGATTAAATTAGATTTGGTGAATTGGGTGCCAGAGCACCACGAATTTAAGTAAATTATTTTTTACCTTAGAACGAAGCACAGACGAAGCAAGAATTGTAGAAATTTTTTAAAATAGTGCAAGACAACGGAAGAATCCCAAGAAAACGTGCCTATTGCTGTCGGTTCACCACCACACGAAACCAACACCAAGGCCGTACTCAAAGGTGAGAGGGCGATGTCTTTGCGACAACGCTAACTGAGTGGCCAGGCTAAGTACCATTGTATATTGAGAAGCGTTGATGAACTATTAGTCATTCGAAGAGGTAGCAAATTATCCAATGAGGGCAACTGTGTAGTTTTTCCTATAAAAATTGTTCCAAATTAAATGGAACAGCAACTTCGCTAAAACATAAATAAAATGCACAAGCAAGTGACAGTATTTTCCTTTTCAGAAACCTGTATTAGTAATTAATTGCTTTCTAAGTCATATCGACAATCTTGTTGTTCCATTGTTCGTTCAGGACTGTTCGTTATATTTAAAATAGATTGACCATTATTTAGCAGCACCTACATGGCCAAAGTAGTCAGAAATTTTCTAAATTTTGACTTAATAAATTCGGAGATGGTCCAACAATAGCAAACTAACTCCAAAACAGCATAGTAAGGTCATTGGTAATTATTGAGTCTATTAATCTTGGTTATCTAGTTAGTTTAGGTAATTCAGTGTGCATATTAAATCATACATAAAGCTTTGAATCAGTAGGCCTAGTAATTTCTTTTGAAAAATATTTCCTAGTCGAAATTCAGTACTTTCCATGGAACTATTTTTTTCCCTATTATATAATATCTGTTCACAATTAAATCGAAATTTGACATAATTAAAAAAAAATTCGTAATAATTCTTTCAGAACTCACTTTTTACAGGAATTAAAGATATCTCTAATAATGTTTCTTTAACTTATCAAAAGTGAAATTGTTCCTTTCAGAAGCTTCAAAATTAATTTTAGTTTTTACTTACAGTTTCTCTGCAACTGGATCTACAAAGGATTCGAATCTTTTTCCAGTTTCAAAATAATTGCCTCCCCCATTGATACAAGTCATGTAATCATCAATGGTATCACTGATGAAATCTAGGTATTCATTGTCTTCAGCAAATGTTCCTATAAAGTCAATCGTATAATAGAATAAACAAGTGAATACAACATTGTGCAAAACATAAATTTAAGGGCGACCCATAATAATAATAAAAAATAATAATAATGATAAAAAAGGAAGTTTATTAACGTAAGAAAAGCTATAAAAAGTTAGGAAAAAAAATTAAAAAAAGTTAGAAAATAAAAAAAATAAAAAAACATTGAGAAAAAAAGATTAAGAGAGAAAAAAAACAACAACAGATATACGGATTCGAACTGACATTCTTTCAGTATATGAGTCCGAGACCTTAAGCATCAAGCTATAGCTGACAACTGAAATGAGATGGTTACATTTGTAACATTTAAACTAGTAGCAGAAATAAAATAAAACAATGCTAAATATCTCGAACATGGGAGAAGGGGGGCCCTGAAAATACCCTATTCCTACGTTCTTTGGGACTCTGAACACGATGGGAAATCCGTTTCTCGATCCGAACTTCCGTTCGGGAGTTGTTAGGGGTGGCCAGACACGGACGGACAGGATAAACGCAATAGCTACCGATTTTGGTCGCTATCACACATTTTAATCACTTCACTTCTTAATTTTAATATTGAAATTAAGAAACGAAAATGATTAAAATATGTTTTGTAAGCTGAAATCAATAAGCTTTATTTAAGTAAATTCCTAATTTACAGTAAATAAATCAACACCAGTACAGTAAAATAAATCAATTTTTAAATTGATTGAAATTGATAAAAATGATATTGATTTATTTTACTGTAAATTAGGAATTCCTAAGCTTTAAAACCTAGAAGTGTCAGTAATTTCAGATCATCGCACACTAAATCTGTTTCGTAATATAACTACTATTCAACTGTGATAGCTTAAATGAGCAAATCAGCAATTTAAAAAAAAATCATTGTGTTTGTTCTCTCGAATGTTGAACATATTTTTTGATTGTCATGCATCGTCGATGTTTATTTAATTTTTTTAAAACTACTTGAACAAATTACAAAATTCGTATAAGCAGACCTTCGGTTTTTGTTGATAGCTTTTTTTTTGTATTATTTTTATCTTAAAATAATTCTCTTAATTATCTGAAATACGTCCATAAAATCACGGTGATTGGTCAAGTGAAGGAATACGGAATACTTCCATTTAATCCGCTTGATTCTAAGAATATTGTCCTATTACGAACAGAGTTTGGTAATTGTCTCCTATTGCCACTCTATTTATAAATGAATATCTATTTACTTCTGAGCAGAAACATCATCTGGACAGTTCAAAAATGAACGTAGTTCTTACGTTTCGTAGAAACCAACAAAATGTAAGAAACGAATAGAAAATTTTATTCCTACTCCATAGATTCTCTCAAAGTAATCTCACTGTTTTAAAACTTCCATATCGAATAAGTAAGTCTTATTTTTATCCTTCTGTCTCATATGCTCAGGTTCTGAAATATCCCATCCACTGTCAATCTCTTTAACAAAGAAAAAATCTTTGTTCGACAATAATATACAATCATAATAAAGGCTGTCATTTTGATTCTGTGTGGTACTGTGACTGTCCAAATATAGCTTTTTTTCTGTTTCTCTAGGTTATTTTTAATTAAAAATGTTACATGCTTTCTTTCTATTAGGTCCTCCCAATAACGATTAGTAATTAAAAACATGATAAGATGATCTAACAGGCAATATTTTTTCTCACTAAACGTGGTTCACAAAAATCTGAATCAGACTATAAGATGTCGTATTCTGAATTCACAATCTAATCCATGTATAACAAGATGAGTGAAATCTTGCAAAAAGAGCATCATGTACATTAAATCTGAAATATTAACCAATAAAACGAAAATATAAATACATACTTAAAATACATTTTACACTTACCACATAGTAAACAGAGAGCGACGAACAGAGAACAGCCCAGCATTGGTGCTGTGTGGAGGGTCATAATGCTCTAAACGAACAATTCGTTGCCACCTTATATATGTGAATGTACACTATTGAAAAAGAAAGGCTTCATTATTTTTTTTCTTTCTCAGATTGGTTTTCAAATGTGATTCACTTTATTCCTTGTTATCTGTTCTGTGGAATGCAAAGATGTTGAAGAAGGCTGTCTGTCGACCATTTGTGGATAATTACTATCATTACGATTAACTGTAAGTGTTGATTTCTTTTTATTATTTATTTAAGATGAGAATTGAAATCGTTTTTAAATTTTAAATGATAATTAAATTAAGTATCGTAAATAATAAATTCAGTTTATGCGAGATGGTGGTTTTGGATAGAATTGTTTTAATTAAGGGAAATTTTATTAATAATGATTATTAATAGCTATTACCCATATGAAAGCAAGATTGTCTTTTCGGAAATTATCTATTAGATTTATCTATTGTGTTTGACAATAAATGAGTTATTCATCAAAATCTAATACAAGAAAAAACTAAAGTTGACATTTATATTATTGATATATTCTCAAACATTTTCTGTTTTAATTTGTAAACATGATTGTTTAATATTGAAACAAGGTAGGAACATCAATCTAGTAGCGATCGCATAATACGGATTCCATATAGAGCGAATGTGTGGTCACATAACGGGAAAAAGAATAGTATAGAAATTTCTGGAGTTGAAGACACAAAGGGTGGAATTTATTTGACACAATTGTTAAAATCTCGGAGCCTGTACAACTTCAAAATCCCATAGAAAAAAAATAGAAGCTCTCCACAGGTTTGGGAGATCCCATTATAATAAAATAGACCAATCATTGTAAGATTCATTTCAAGAATAGAAAAGGAAAATTGGCTTTTGGCTTTTAGCTTTTAAGCAAATAAAATATTTAATCAATAAAGATATCATTAAAAATGACAACAACCAAAGATTTTATATACATTCTTTGGTTGTTATCATTTTTGAAGATATCTTTGTTGATTAAATATTTTCGTTGTTCAACTTCAAAACCCCACAGAAAAAAACAGAAGCTTTCCATAGATTATAATAACACCTCATTGTAATAAAAATAGACCAAATCATGAATTTTTCCCGACGGACGGACAGATAGAACGGGAATAAAAGGCTTCATCTCCTATGAGCTATTGTATAGAAGACTAAAAGATGATGTTGTAGGATTTTCTCAAGAATAGAGAGTTTTTGCCCAGCTCGCTATTCTATACTGTAACGTTAAAGTCACATGACTGGTATTCTGCGCATGCGTCACTGTCCCGTAGAGGAAATACCGTTAACGTGATACGTTAACTTTCCTCGAATAGCGTATCGCTTTATGTTAGGAAACATGAGTTCCGATAAACCTTAGAGAATTAGATTTAACATGAATGACGACTTGATACTCTTGCGCGAAGTAATTGGGACAAATCCATATGACGATAAGAGTTTGTGGAATGAGATTCACTGTATATATATTCGCTGTATATCGTTTTTTTCCGAAACGGAAATACAATCGACAAACCTCATCATTCATTTCATTTAACCTCAACCTTGGATTTTCCTCTTCTCGAACCTGAATGTTTCTTTCTCTCAGGATATTTTGTTTAACACTAGATCCTCAAACAAATCATCGTCAATGCCTCCAAATGCAGCGATCTGAAGTATGTCTTCCATCTTGTTTATTAGCTTACCGTGTCCACTGACACGTTATGGCAAAAACTCTCTTCATGACAGAGCCCGCTATTGTGGTTACCGTATTCGTTCACGTGACATTTGCGTTTCCTGTATATAAATCGCGTTATGGCAAAAACTTTCTAATGAATGTTTATCAATACATTAAACTCCCGATTATCCGCGGGCGGGTAATCCGCGGATCTCTCCTGTTTCCATTTTCTTTACAGTACAATAAATTAAGGAATTAAAAAAAAATAAAATAAATCTAGAATAAGGTAAACAATAAAAGGGGACAAAGTAAGTGAACAATTTAAAGTAGGACCTTGTGGGCGGAACTTAGACCGGCAGGTTACACTACATTACGGGAGAGCCTTCCCGAAATAATAAAATTTAAAAATAAATAAATAATTTAAAATAAAATGATTGTTTGTAATGTATGTAATCAATGCCGTAGCTAGAGGATTGGGGGCCCCGGGGCAGAGCCGGTGCTAGGTGGGTGCGGGCCTCGGGCAAGATGAATTTTGCGGGGCCCTTGACAATCTTATTTTAACAACCAAAAAAAAACCACAATCCTATTTTATCCTCTTTCTTCTAAGTTCGCCAACCTCTAACGCCGGTTCTACCCGGGGTAACAAGTGTTTATGGTTTCGTAAAAAAAAAAAATCCCCCTTCGTTCGGGGTACCCCTTTGCTCGGGGGCCCCGGGGCACTGCCCCGGCTGCCCCGGTGGTAGCTACAGCCCTGTATGTATTGTTACTGTATATATTGCTATTTTAATGTAAATAAAACATGTTCAAAGCAATTTTGTGTTCATTTCGTTCTTTTTTGTCGTATTTCGGATTACCCGCGGTTGCCGCCCTACCCAATTCCGCGGATAATCGGAAATTTATTGTAGGTCTACTTGTTTTATGCCTTTTTCTAATTTTTTTTTTTATTTCAATGACTTTTACCTTAGTGATATAGAATTCCTATTAAGTTTTAAAATTTGATTTCAAAGGCTCAGAGAATCGGCACTCCTTTGAGACAATGTCTTTTCCGAACAACTTTTGAATGACTGAACAGAATTTCCAAATTTACTGAAATTTCTGTCTGAAGCATCTTCATTATTTAAAAAGCAGATAATTAACAGCTATTTAAAATCATTTTGCCACAACAGTATTGGTTGTAGGGCTAATATTTATGTCTTTAAGAGAAAGAAACCGGAACCGGTATATAATTTTCATCAATAGAAGCTCAAGAAATTAATCACATTATCCCATCACTCTTTTCTGAAACAAGCCGAAACACTTCACAACAATTAAAATTTTCCTGCCGCGTGCCGGCTAAATTTGCATGGTACACAGTATTTAAGAGGGAAACATAAAATCATAATTAATCTATATTATCAATCTATTGTGAAACTTTAGATGAAACTTTTGTATCTGTACTCAATAACTATGACTTTCCGGTTATTATCAAATATTATTTATAGAGGATAGGTTATCTGAAAATTCGATCTGATTATTTCATTACTGCCATTCTGAACTTCTTTAATATATTACGGATGATTTTCACTTAAAAAAATTCCCTAGCTTTTTCCGATGTTCTCATTACCTGAAATAGATCATTTATTGTATGATACTCTTAATATTAAACCTAACTTGTAGCTTGGATTTGAATGATCACTGAACATCGATTGAATTTGAATTTCTTCTTATCTAAGCATTGTTACAGTTTTTCCTGCCTTTATTTGACTGTAGTAACGTCTTTCTCGAGGTACAAATTCGATTAGTAATACCAAATGTATAATTTCGTTACGATCATTTCCATATAAGTCCTTCTTACTTCGAACTTATATACGTGACCATTAGTTTCAAATGTAAGAAGATGTAAATATAAGATGTAAAGTTTAAGATATAAAAATCCAATTAAAAGATTATTGGATTCAAATCTGTTTCAAATAAGAATTTGTGATTTTTTAATTAGCTTTTCAAATAAGATTTCTGAATTTTCATATTTTTTTTACTCTAATTATCATTTTGTTTACACATTGTTAGTTAATTCTTTATTTTTGTACTTACTATAATTATTAATTTTTACTGAAAATGTCTCTTAAGCCCAGCACAGAATAAACAAAACAATTGCCTTTTCCGATTCAT
>JAFIDM010004315.1:51053991-51071689 GCA_023159025.1 Thereuonema tuberculata | reverse complement strand
ACGGCCGTTCCCAATTCCTTCCCATAATCTAATCAGAAAGGCAATTTCTCCTTTTATTCAAGTGTTGCGTTTCCTTTCCTTTAGTTACACTTGACTAGTTCTTTAAAAAACATTTAAACACATTTAATTCCAGTTTCAACCTAAAGAGGGAGTCAGGTCCACACGTTGCCGCCGCACGACGCCACCACTGTCAGGCCCCGTGCTGCAGATTTCATCTCATTGGTTGCGAGAAGACTTAAATTTCCATGTTTTAGATAACAATTTGTAACATATCAATACCTCCTCGTTGAGGCGTAACTGGTCGTGTTCTTCGTGTATTCTTAATGGTTTAAATGTTTTTTAAAGAACTAGTCAAATGTATGGCCTTTTATTTTAATATTAAATCAATGTCCAGACACGTTAAATCTCTAGTAAATACTTGAAACATTTTCACCTTTATTTTTATAAATATTATACAGCTTTGACTACTTGGTTTTCTTTTTTATCATTTTCTCCTTAAATTATTGTTACTGATTTAGGGGACTGAAGATTACTAAAAATACAATGCTTATCATGTCTCCGACATTTTTGACGTAAATATCGTGGTTATGTCTTCTCCAAACTTTGTTCCGTAATAAGTTTCGTATTGAATGTTATATAAAACAACTGTTACAACATTTGGATAATTAACATGTTAGTCAATATATTAATGCAATTAATGCAAATTAATTTTTTTAACTAAGACGATATCCACCGAATAATCAGATCTTTCAATTTTGTGTTTGCTCTTCCAGTGTTGTCGTTTTCTGAGACAGTAGTACAGAAATATAATGCATAAATACTTTTTCGTGCATGTTATTGTTACTCTGTCTTAAATATTAGCGTAACGATTGTTTCTATTTAATAATAATAATAATAGTTCTGTTATTATAATTGTATTTTTTTTAACAAAATAACCAAAAAGAGAAATAATAATACTGTTATTTTTATTTCTCTTTTTGGTTATTTTGTTAAAAAAAATACAATTATTTTGATAAAAAAGAATATTTATTCAAATGGATTAAGTAACAAAATGTTTAAATAATATAAAACGATTTTAAATTTATTGAAATCAACATACATTGAATTTTATTTAGCAAACAAATACAAATAGGCCTAGTTTTTTTCTCAGCATATTAGCGACTTTTAAAAGTTACATTAAGTAGCACATTAAGTAACTTTTTTTTAAATTTAATTATTAACATTGTCTTTTGTACAGTAAATTTATTAGAATGACATTGAAATTAAAATTTAAATATAAATTAATTAGCTCACTATTATTATTATTAATTAAATAAATAAAGTTTATTAAATTTTAAAAAATTAAATTTGACATAGTAATTAATTGCCAAATATAAACATGATTATGTTGTTAAAATTTGAATATTTTATATCTAGCATTTTTTCTTTGGTTTACATTTGGAGTTATTATTTTTTTTATTAATTCTGTTTGGATTACTTTTTGTGGGATTATTTTTTCCTTTCTTGTCTTTCTCCTCCTCTTCCTTCTTCCATTCCGCTGTGGCATTAAGGCCAAATTTCCTTGTTGAATCTTCTAGTCGTCCTTCGAAATCATCGTCAATTTCAATATCGGCTTCATTTGCATCAGGAATCACAGGAACAACATCTGGGGCCAACATGCGGCAGAATTTCTCTTCCCCTACTTCAGTTTTGACTGATAAAAGTGTCCTCCTGTGGCTCACCACCAGCTGTTCGAAGTACGTGGAACTGCCTACGTATCTATATTCCAAGCCTCCGAAATGATCTGGTCTCCACATTTCCCCGTCTCCAAAGTTCTCGTATTTTACAAGATATACAGAATCGCTTATTTTCTGGGGAGCTGAAATGCTGCTGCATTTCTGCCACACTGCTTCATTCATCAAATCTCTTCCGGGTTTAACAACCTTAATAGGCAAAACCCCCTTGATTGTTCTTAAAATATTGCTTGGCATCCTCATCTTTTGATTCAGAGTTTCAACTTTTGTGACTGATTTTGTATGTCCTGGAATTATTTGTTCTCTGTCCCAAACTTGAGCAGTTGTATTCTCAGATTCCTTCTCCTATAAATAAAAACATACATTTACATGTCAGTATATCTGAGAATACTCTAATGAAAAGTTTTGTTAAATAAACCAATGAGATCTCAATAGCCTTGCTTACATTACGCCAGATAGGCATCGATCTCAAGACATTTTTTGTTAAAAAAAAAGCAGTAACTTATTTTTTTTAAAAAAAGCAAAAAAAAACAACAAAGTTTTCTTTCAAACTTAAAAAAACTTATTTTTACCATGACACTCAATTCTGAATTTTGATCTTAACCTTGTTTAAGCTGAAAACGTTGTTTATGTAGTATTATATCTAATCCTGTGAGTGCAGAAATTGAAGAAATAGCATTGATCGCGTTTTGGTTACAGGATATATCCCAAAATCTATAATATGAAATAACTTAAAAGTTAATAAAATTTACTCATTTTCTAAAAACTTCCTTTTAAGTGTATACAAATACAGTAGAATATCAATCATCCAAACAGTGACATCAGAACTTGCAGTATTGCTAGAAAAATTAAAGAAAATTTAAAATGCTCCGTAAGTGCAGGAAATAAAAATCAATTCCTAAATCTTTTTTTTTACACTGCTCATTCAAAATATAGTAGCACTAACCTTGTATATAATAATTTAATTTTAAGTCTAAATGTACTTGAAATGAACTAGTCATCGGCACCAAAGAACGCGGAATTGACGCATGCGTAGTAAACATGCTTGTCGATTGCATGTTTGGATTAAGAGAGAAACTCTAATAAATCCTTAGGGAATCCTGTCTGAACAGGAAGTGCGTTTTAAAGTATATCCCTACAAACATAGATACATACATGCATTAAGTCTGGTTTTACCCAGTTAGCCTCTGAGTCAATGGTAACGCCGTCTACTTCCAGTAGCTGTATAATGAGGAAAAACTATAAAAGTAACTATTCGTCAGAGGAAAAACTATAAAAGTAACTATTCGTCAGAGGAAAAACTATAAAAAGTCAAGCTAGAACAATAACTTTTAATGTTTTCAGCAATTTAAAGGAAAGGAGATCTGGAGATAGTAACATGCGTTTATCAAAAGACCAGCAAAGCAACAGGAGAATTACGATACAACCTGTCGAATAATTGTAAATCAAACTACAATTAGATTAATATGAAGTAAGTCGAAACCTAGGTAAAAAGCGACCTAGCAAAAATGTTTTAACTAATGTTAATGAATTTGATCTTTCCATTATTCGGGGAACTGTCTGAAATTTTTAAAGAAAATAAATATCCAACCGTGACGGAAAGGCATATAACTTTTTAATGAAAATTAGATTGTTTTACAAATTATTAATTTTTCAATGTTTTTTTCCAAGAAAGTTATTACTAACATTGCTTTTAACAAAAATAAGTAAATAAAATGACTTATTGGATTAATAATTATTTTCCAATTTCTTGGTATACCCTAACATTAAAATAAAGTAAATACTTTAGAAATTTACAAACTAAATATTATCGACGAACAATATACAATAAATAAACAAACCGTTAAATTGTTTACTTGTTATAATGTAAATAATCAATATAATGTAATAAACGTTTAATATACATTACAATAATACAATAAATCACCAGGTATCGAAATAATGTAAATATATATCGATAGAAAACATTGCGAATATTAAGTCATATCGTCTGCGATTTCACTAACGGAAATGCTAGGAATAGTAATGCTCCACTTCCTGTGCACTTACGATTGGTTTAAGTAGTTATTCTCATATACGCATGCGTTATTTTCCTCGTTCTTTCGTGCCGCGAACTGTATTTGATTAATGTAACCAATCTTAGTCCGAAGATAGTGCTGTAATAAAAAAAGGGTGCCGTCCAATTGTCCAACAATATATTACCCGACAGATCATTTTCCAGACAAATAAATTTCTAGACACATCAGTTTCCCGACAAATCCCATACGAGTAATCTTTTATATGTCTAAACACCTCAGACCTGCATATATACATACGTACGTACATTCACATATACACTTGCTTTTAAATTTCATCTATCTTTTAAATTAATAAGATTGTTACTAAAATGCATATTTTATTAAAATTTAATTTATCTTACATCGTTAGAATTAGGATTAGGATGATTAGAATATGTGCCAATACCGACTTTTTCAGATATATAAACTTGCCAATAAAAAAATGAATTTAGTTTACCGTTGGTTAGGATGGAAGTTTGTGAAACTTCCTTCGGAAAGAAAGTCACAACAAAATTAATGCCCATGGATATCGGATGGTGAAAGAAGGGAATGGTGATGATTTATATTATAGGTGTTGCGAGAAAAGAAAATCGCAAATCTGCAAAGGAAGAGTGAACTCGGTTTTTTTTTTAAACGGACAACATCACATTCGAAAGTTCGTTGAACACAATCACGCTCCTCAGGCAAAGGCCGCATCTATTAGAGAAATTATTGATCAAATTAAGAAAGAAGCATGAGAAACTCCGGATCTGCCTTTCAATTCATTCGCCATTTGCAAATATACAGCCATATATGCCTTCAAGAAATGCTATTCTATACAAGAAGATCGGATTGCCGAACCAGCATCATTTGAAGAAATTAACATATTAATCAACTTATGCAGAACTTTAGCTGGAGATCTATTTTTAATAAGAGATTGAGTAGTTGGAGAAGGAAGAATTCTTTTGTTTTTACAACAAAAGGAAATGTGCAATATTTGTCAAAGGCAACATATTGGATTTGGGATGTAACGTTCCATCAATCTCCCATCAACTTTACACTATTCATGCACCAGTTGGAGCAAAGAATTCTAGAGTTTTACCATTAATGCATACCTATTAACAGGCAAAAGTGAAGAAATGTACAGACAATTTTTTCAATATTTCATTGAAAAACAAGCCGATATATGAAATAATTTACATTTCTTATTTACTTACTCTCATGTTGTACTGCAATTGTAATACTCCTTTATTTTAAATATAGCAAATATAAGAAAAAAAGTTTTTTAATTTCATCTCCATGATAGTTATTACAATGTGCTTAAATCATACAGCTGCATTTTAATAAAAATATTATTAATTTGAAAAATAGATTAAATTAAAAATAAGTATTTATGTTTGTGCAGGTGAATATGTACGTATGCACTATATAGGTCCGAGTTGTTTAGTCATATAAAAATCTTACTTGTAAGTGAATTGTCGTTAAGTCATTGTCGGGCAATTGGATCAGTATAAAATATAACAGCTTGCTAAATTAAGAAAAGCTTTTCTATATAATTTTTAAATCTATTTCTTTTCGTTACTAACCGCTGTATCTGTCAGTTCTCCTGAAACAGTGGCTTTAGCTTCGACAGACACTATGTAAGCATCGACACCAACTGTTACCGAAGCACTTCCTGAATTTGCTGTCGTACTTCCCGTCTTCTGGAAACTCGCTCTCGTTACTTTTTCGTTGAATCTGTAGTTCAAATCACCTATTTGCCGATTAGTTTCTTCCAAATTCCGTATTGTATTAATTACAGAGGCCTTTCCCATTTTCTCCGGTATTTCTTTGCTGACAACCACTGAGTGTTCGAACTTATACCTATTAATGTTACCAGAGATAACAAAGGTTTAATTTCTCTTAAAGTTTATTAAATTTTCAAAATTTTATTCAGATTCGAGAAACGTAACGCTACATATAAAAGTATTTTAATAATGATCAATTAACGTTAATTTTTTAAAGTAATTTTACAGCAATTTCAATTGAAAAACTGTTAAACAATTGAAGATTAAAATGTAAATTACCAGATAGTTTATACATAAAAACTTCAAATTATCATCACTTCTATTCTTATCTAAAATTTATGAATATTTAAAAATATTTTCTTTCTTCTTCTTTCCTTTTTTTATTAATTATTTGTGATTGAACTTTGCTTTTTTTATGTAATTTAATTTATTATCTACCCCTTCGCGCAAAATTCTTTCACTAAATTTTTTTTTCATCAATCGCAGAACTTAAAATATTTTTACAAGAACTAAAGGTTCAAAAAAGCTAATTAAGCTAAATAAAGCATTTAACGTGCTGTGCAAATTGATTAAAAAAGGGGAAACAAGAACTAAATCAGCACATGAATAAATTAAAATTGCCTTTCAATTAAAATATTTTCTTTACGTTTATTAACCTTATTAATTTTACTCCTTAGCGCTAAATCTTTTTCAATGTGTTAACATATGTGTAAATATTATTGTATATATATTTATAAATAGTGGGGTCGGTAGCCTATTGGTTTAGGCGCTGGACCGTGGACTGGAGGAGCCCAGATTCAATTCCCGGCCGTGGTCACGGATTTTTCCGCGGTTATTTCCCCTTCAGACAGCCCCTACGGTCCACCCAGCCGTCTTTGAAATAGGTACCTGGTTTCTTACTCGGGGTTAAACGCAGATGAGCGTCTGGTTGACCATCCGATCTCAGTTAGACCCGTTAGTCGAGAATCACTAGGAGTCTAAACCTCTGGCGCAACCCAGGACCTGCACGACCTGTTGCGGTACAGTTAACTTTTGTAGATATAAGTTTTAGTCTTCTGATAAGATCAGCGGTTATGGAATCCAATGCACCAACTGGGAATTCCTAAAAACTGGTAAAATTATGTGAAGCTATAACTAAAGAAAAATATGCAGTGATTAAAGTTGGTAAAAAGTTAATAGACAGAATAAATTTGGAATAGGAATTAGACAAGGTTATGGGATTTCCCCAGTTTTGTTTAATATTGCACTCGAGATTACAATACAAAGAGCCATTATACAGACATATGGAACTATTTTTTCAAAAAGTCAACAGATTCTAGCATATGCTGATGATTTGGTCCTAACGGGAAGAAGAATACAAGATTTGGCAGAAGTATTTATTGAATTGGAAAAACAAAATTATTAGGTCTAAAAATCAATGTTGAGAAATCTAAGTATATGATTATCACCAGGAACAACAAAATCAATATATAAATAGAATCAACATTGGAAATTTTTCCTTTGAAAAAGTTAATTTATACATATATATATCTCGGCTCATTATTAACTTTGAACAATGAGTTAAAGATGAAATTAATAAAAGAATCAATTCAGCAAATACAGCATATTATGCACTTCTGCCAATAATTAAAAGGAAAATAATTATGGTAAAGGAACCAGTTGTGGATCGGGAACCAATTGCGGATCAAGTAGTTTACCATCTTAATTAACATGCTTATCAACAGACGGCGCAGATATATAGAAACCCCATCCCTTCATGAGTCTCGTTTTGGTATTACAGTTTGTTTGGAGTTTCAAGTGGAGCCATCATTTGAATTTGTTAACTTATTTGTAAGAATTTCAAGAGAAAATTAAGGTGAGTTAGCCTGAAAATTATTTGCAGTTATTCTACAATGGATATACATTATAATTAATGTTGTATGATAATACAAGGTTTAATATAACCGGAAAAAAAATAAAATATAGTGTTTGCTGCCTCTGGCCACGTTTGCGGAAAAATCTGCAACATCGTGTGTGTTGTATCTGAATCGGCGGCCATAATACCATCGAAGTGGAATTTGGCCACTAAACTCCGATGCAATTCGCAGCGCCAATTTCTTCAGAGATTTAACTCCTGAGACAACGTCAGATGGAGCCAGTGTATCATCGGAGTCAATAGTGGTTGCAACTATAAGGGAATTACTGAAACCTGTCGAAGATACAAGAAATGCAATTCGACGTTTCACCACCACAAGGTGCGTCACTTCTGAGGAATTCCTCAAGGAATTAGAGGAGAAGGAAAAAACAAACCGACGAAGAAAAAGAGGAAAAGAGCTAACTCAACAATTGATGAACAAATTGTTGACGATCCTAGACCAACTACGTCTGCAGAAAACGATGAAGATGAGGATGCTGCCAATGATGCCACAGAGGAAGGTGACGATGTCTGTGGACATTGTGGTGATAGTTATAAGAATGACTGTAACGGGGAATCTTGGATACAGGGTTGCAAACTGAAATGCAAATTATGATACCACCAGACATGCCAGGGACTTACAAATGCTGCAAGATCCGAAAAAATGTGTTTGTTTCACGTGCAAGGATCAATAATGAACCTAAAATAATAAAAAGAATATTTTGTTTAACTTTCAAATGTTACTTTGCAGTTTTTTTCCCGACCTGTAATCCTGATCCGTATTTGGTTCCGGATACCAATTGTGGATCGGTTGGTATAACCTCTCTTCATTTAACATTAAATTCAAGCGCCGGCTATTTACATTGTTATTAGTTCATGCACTGTCAAGTACTAACAAAAACATTAGGTTTTGAGAGGGGATCCACAATTGGTTGCAGTATTTAAAAGAAAGGTAATAAGAAGAATCCTAGGAGCGGTCAAACAAGGAGACTGCTGGAGAAGAAGATATAACAATGAACTATATGAACATTATAACGATATAAATATGTAGACACATGTTAAATTAATAAGGGTAAGATGGTTAGGACAAATGATAAGAATGAACAATAATATGAAAGTTAAGAAAGTTTACAATGGAAAGTCAGAAGGTATAAGGTCTAGAGGAAGACCGAAATTACGATGGATGGACAGTGTAAGGAATGTTGTAAAGGAATTTGGAATTACAAATTGGAAAGAAAAATCGGAAAATAGAGAAGAATGGAAGAGAACTCTGAAGGAGGTTAAGGCCCAAATGGGGCTGTAAGACCAAACAAGACGAAGAAGAAGAAGAAGAAGATAAGATCAGCAGACTTGTATTCCCGTTTTGTCTGTCACATAGGTTAAAATCGTTAAAATTTCATTAAAATATCATTAAAATCTCATTAAATCATCATAAATCACAACAATCAATAATTGCATCTTTTACATTCGCAACAATCACATTTATGATGCAGCTCTACAACAATCGAACAATCACAGTAAACGCAACAATTGCGCATTTTGCATTCGCAACAATTACATTTATAATAATAAGGAATTTAAAGCAATATCAATGATATTTTCTTATCAGAAGACGTTGCGAAGCATTGTGATTGGTTTTAGTAATCGCTTTTCCTCCCTTGTTTAAATTATATAATTTTAATAACATATATACTATACTAAATATTTAAATAAAATTTCATAACAAGCAGTATATATCTTATTAGGAGATACTGTAGTTTATGTTTATAATATATTTCACTCAAATAAACATAAATACTGTATATGCTAATTCACATATACATATAAATCGATATTTTAATGAAAATCATCGTTTGAACTCTCGAACAAGAATCAAAGAAATCATTTTTTACCTTTCTATTAGAAAGGCCACTGAAGAGGAATGCATTGTCCAATCTATCCATTAACATGGCCATAAAAAGCCAGCGAGCGTTCCGAAATTGCTTGGTGATGGAAGTTTAAATTGTTTACGAAAAGCAGCTACTCAGAACAGGAACTGCTTTCGGAAATAATGGACATTCAAATCAAGGAGCAGTATAAGAGTGTAAAAACCCTTTTTCTTCGTTTTTTCTTCTTTGATTACTACCATGATATATAAATGATTACAACTTCTGATATATAGGTATCATCACTGAGATGAGGTCGGGTGGTTAGCCCAACGCTTGCCCGCCTCGGAAAACAAAGTCGGTACCCATTCTACAGGTGGTCCCGTCTCGTAAAGAATTTAGCATGGAACCCCCCCCCCCCCGGGTCTGACGAGATCGGGGATTGAACTCGCCTCCTTCAGCCCTTAGTCAAGCGCTTTCCCAATTGATTGAAATGCCCACTAGATTTATAAATATAATTATATAAAAATCGTTTATTATCACTTTTGGCAACTGTCAACTTCATAAAATTGTGCTTCAAATGCGATTTTTAACACTAATTGTTTTTAATTATCTTTTTATTTATTGGAAATTTGGAATATCTATATTAGAAATATCTGTTTTTGTTAACTTAGGGTTTTTCGGGTTGATGTAACTTACTCTTTATTCGTGTTTGGATCCACGTAGTTTTGGAATCGCCCAGCTTCTTCGAAAAATTGACCACCACCATTTATGCAATTCATGTATTCGTCAATAGCCACATTAATATCAGCTAAAAAATCTTCCTTTTCAATTGCAGAAATTCCTATTAAACACGTTAAAGATTGTAAAATAAATCATCATTCAAAATGTAGTTATAATAAAACTTAAATTACACATATTTCTGCCAACTTCATTTTTTAGAAAATATTGTAACAATAAATATATTTAAAAAAAATAACAAAACTTTTAAGACAATAAAAACATTTAAACCATACAAATTCAATGATATGGTAACAAGTAGTAATCAGGACTATTAATATATTAATATTCTAAAGTAAAGGATATTATGATTATAAAGGTTTCGATTTTGCCTTTCTTTTTAAAGTTTTAAAGTAAATCAAGAGATCATAGATCACTTTTATCTAAAAATTTCAAGAAATTATTTTTGGATGTTTCAATTACATTCATATCTTTTACCAGGATCAGAAATTTTGAACAACAGGATAGCAAAGAATGATATTTTTTCTGCTATTGAATTTCTTATATTCAAATTATAAAAAAAAAGTAATCTTTTCAGATGGCCTAAAGTACTTTATAAACCAAAAATCCGTAATAAGTGGAAGAAATAATACTGTGTCATTTGAGCTTTTCTGTTGAATTTTGTAGAGATAGGATCAATTGTTCTATTTGTCAAGATTACTGTTAATAACGAATAAACATCTAAAATTCAAATACAAATAGTCTAGAAAAGAAGTTCACTGTTGCATTAAGACTAAATAATACACCATTAATTCCTACGGGGCCTTAATAAGTGGATATCAGAATGTTGAAGATCCAGTTATATTTACTTACAAATAAGTCAAAGCGACAATTCACAAGTTCACTCATTCAGTTCGCTCAAATTTCTAAAAAATTTTTTTAAGGAAAATTGCATGCTTTTCCCTAGAGGTTTGTTCTATTTGAATGTTGCTGTTAATGTGCTTTATATCCTTATGGCCGCTTTACACGCTCTTGAAAACTTGCCTGAAACCGGCATGTGACTCGAAAATCTACCACTTGCCCAAAAATCATGCCTATTGCTGTAGATAACAATAAGTTCTAGAATTCAGGCAAATATTAGAATTTCAATATTAGGAGCCAGCATTCTTGGCGACGAGAAAATTTATTTTAAAACTACGACAGTGTCAACTTCACGCGGAAATCTGATATTATTTGCTCGTGGTTTCAATTCACGGCTTCATTCACCACATTCTCTACCTCCGGGTTTTTTTTTTCCCTTTTTCTTTATCTCTGCTGTGAAATGAGTTGAAAATTATTAGAAAAACTAAGCTGCAAAATCATCTTATTTGTTGCATCGGCGCGATCTCAACCAGAACAAAACGAGACTTCAACACGGGACGTTTTCTGCCCGTGTAAAGCGATACAACAAACGGCCAGCGGCAACTGGCAAACGCCAAGTTTTGGAGCTCGTTTGAGACAAGTTTTCTAGAGTGTGTAAAGCGGCCATTAGAAGCAATAAACATTCGTTTTGATGTTAAGAACTGTTTATATTAGATCTAATTAAATTAATATAGCTATTTATCAATAGCTATAAATCTTAAATTAACTATATTTTAAAAAAAAAACTTTAAATAATGAAAATAAAAGTTAAATAAGTGGTAATGCTAAATATAGCATTTTGATGAACATAGAAATCAAAATGTTCAAACCAAAAAATTTTAATCACTGTAGGTGATTAAATAGATTTGGTACACTTTCTTTATTTTGACATCCATCAATACTGTTCATCATAAATATATACTAAAAACATTGAAATCTGCAACTTCAGTTTTGAAAATCATTAGCATTTGTTTTCTTTTTATTTGAAAAATCAAAATTTATAAACATACAATCTAAAAGTATTTCATATTCCATTCTTAAATTACTTTTGAAAATGTTTAATCCAAGATAAAATTAAACTTCCAAACTTACCATTTAGTAGACAAAAGCATAGTAAAAAACTAAAACAAATCATATTAAAAGCTCCGATCAAAATCCTGTGGATTCTTGTGAAAACAAACTGAAATTCCCGTGATCTTTTAACTATTAGGGAGAATTCTTTTATAATGTAGTCTGGTTTACAAAAAAAATAAAGATAAGAAATTAACTGAAGATTCTGTTTCGTTGATTTTATCGCTGTCTGTGCAACGTGTGTCTGCATCACATTTCAAAACAGATGTGCTTTTTTTTCTCTTTCATTCTTACTTTAATATAATTGCAGCAATTAACTCATTCATGCTGATTAATTTTCCTTTAAATTGTTAAGCTTCTTCTTCTTGACATCGAATTGGGCCAACGAAGGACCACGAACACAAGCTCCCGGATGATAATCGTCACAGTGGAGCTAGTAAAGTGTGATAGGGGAGATGGGATTCACATCAAGTCCAGAATAACACTGAGATAGTAAGTTCCAGGTAGAAACGGACGAAACACAGGAGAAAGAAACAGCCATGACCACACCGGGATTCGAAACCAGGTTCCGACACAACGGCCGCACGGCAGACCGCCGTCTAGACCGCTCGGCCATGCCGGAACGGTGTTAAGCTTCATTAAGTAATTAAATTCGCAGAATGAAATCGGCATTTAAGAAATTAAAAGATAATTGGGCAGGATACAGAACAAAAAGAATGAGTGTTGGAATAATTTAATTCCAAAGATAAAAACTTCAGAGGGGTATTAGACATATCACAGGGTGAATCTAAAATAGGGAGACAAACTGCGGGGGCGTGTTCCCATACCAAATGAAGTAAAAAAAGATCATGTAAACATATGACCGGAAGTGCATGGTTGCTGAGTTACTCTAATCCTAAGAGAGGAAGCCATACTACATTGGAAATAATGGACATGAACAGTATCTTTATTGTTAGCATTATTGAATTACTCTATCGCATTGTTGTGAATGGGCAACACAGAAAGACTGTGTGAAATGTTCTTCGCGTGTTGCAGCGCACGCAAAACAAGCTACACAAGTGCCGCCAGTGATTGTAGCGTTACAAACATTGCATTTAAACCTAACGGCTACGCGTCACGAAGAATAGTTGTGTACAGACAGTGCAAATGTTGAGATGCTACATGACCGTATTGTCGACGCCTGTGAATCCATCCGCAATCGTCCTGGAATCTACGAAAGGGTACGAT
Organism: Thereuonema tuberculata; assembly: GCA_023159025.1. Taxonomy (NCBI): domain Eukaryota; kingdom Metazoa; phylum Arthropoda; class Chilopoda; order Scutigeromorpha; family Scutigeridae; genus Thereuonema; species Thereuonema tuberculata. Next base: position 51,058,456 of record JAFIDM010004315.1, on the reverse strand, counting down.
AGTCCATGGTCCGTCATGTCCATGCCTGCGTCGAAGCAGGAGGATGACATTTTGAATATTTACTACGATGTGAAGTGTGCGGTGACCACATTGTGTTATTGTATGAACTACGTGGTATCATTAAAGTTACTGTTAAAATCCATTGTTTCCATTGCAGTCTGTCTTCGTTTCTTTGGATTGGAATAACTCAGCAACCATGCACTTCCGGTCACATATTTATCTGACCTTTTTTTACTTCAATTAGTATCGGGAACCCGTTCCGGCAGTTTGTCCCCCTATTTTAGATTAACCCTATATATCAAGTCAGGGTCTTTTGTTCAGTAAGTGTTGCAATCAATTAAATTATGGCAATTTTTTTAATTTCATATTCAATTAAATTATACTCATTTCCTTAATTCTTTGTTTTAACCTGCATGGTAAGTATTAACCAAAGAGAATTGCAGTTTTAAACGTAAATAAAAAGAATTAATACTGCAAAGTTTAACATTCTAATTTAACTGTAATTCCAAATGTCCTTTAGTAATTATAACTCAAAATTAAAAGGAATCTCCAGGTTCTTCGACCAAAAAAAAATGTTCAACAACCAAAAAAAAAAAAAAAAAACAGAAGGAATCTCCAGGTTCTTCGACCAAAAAAAAAATGTTCAACAACCAAAAAAAAAAAAAAAAAAAGGAATCTCCAGGTTCTTCGACCAAAAAAAAAATGTTCAACAATCAAAAAAAAAAAGGAATCTCCAGGTTCTTCGACCAAAAAAAAATGTTCAACAACCAAAAAGTTTGTAATCTGAACCTGCCATTTTGTAGATTAAAAGGGCTGGAATGCAATGTGGAAGCCTGTGTAGTGAAAAATTTATATTTATATTAATTTATTACAATGTATAAAATTCCATTTCAATGTATACTTTAAGCTTGGTGAGTTGTCAAACTTTAAAATTCAGTAAAACCGGACTTTCCCCGAACCCTTCAATTACTTCAGTTGTATTTCTTGTTAACGCTATATCGTCTTAATTGTTATGTATTTTTGTGTTTTCTTTTCTGTTTTTATCATTTTTATTTTTAAAAAATTTTGCTTAATAAAGCCGTTGTAAAGACTTCTAAATATTAATATTTCATTATTTGATGAAGTAAAGCTATTTAACATTAAATTTTTTTGGATATTATTAAATTCCACACTATGCTTTCTATATCGTTTTCGCCGCTATTTCAGAAGAGAAAACAAACTGTCTTCAGATGAACGTTGGCTTAAATTTTCAGTTTTATAATTTCAGTAAGTAACCATTAACTTTAAATCTTCATTAAGAAAATAAGTATTCTATTGTTTTTAATTAATTAGAATTATTTTTGTAATTTTCCATAAAAATTTGAGTGAAATAAAAAAAAAATTGAAATATAATGACAGCATTTCAGTCCTATTTTGTGATTGTCTTAAACAAATTAGAATTTTTGATAATAATTTGTTCATTAATTAAAACTTTAAAATTTTGTGCCTGCCCGAGTGCAGGACAAGGAACTTTTGTATTTTATATCTTGTTTAATTTTTGGTTACGATTTCTTCGGTGGCAGGTCCCATTCTCCGGTGCGAGAACCGGGATACTAACACCTCGCGCACTCTCTGAGTTGTCATCGGAGGAGTTTCGCTGGCTGATGAGTCCTAATAAGGACGAAACGGTCCGTCCCAGTCTCTTCCCGGTGACAACTCAAGTGCGAATCCTTCCTTTAGCTTTGTGCCTGTCCTTGATATCTAATTTTGAATTATTTGGGCACGTTAAACTTCTTTTCTTTAGTTAAAACTTTACAAAGCTAGAAAAGAAAATATTAATTTCAGGTTACAATTTTAAAAAAGAAATACCAAATAAAGTTAAATATACTTTTCTTAATAATTAATTAAAAAAAATAACAATATTCGAAATATACGTGAAAATTTATGCGATGCAATACAATATCAAATGTAATACAGATATAATACAGTAGTTTGAAGGAATTTTTAAATAAATAAACTGATTTGCTTATTATTTTATTAGGAATTTAGTCCCTTGTTCTTGTTATTTGTTAGTTTACTTGTTAATATAAGTACTTTTTTTTCCAATGCCCGGGCTCTTGCTACTTTTTCCACTGGTCTCGACAAGGGTTGGGAATTGTACGCCGAATAATCGTTGCCCAGGGTACGGTATAAAGGCAGCTAATAATATCTAATCTATCTATCTAATCAAATGTAATACCTGTATACGATTAGATAGAGAGACAATCTTGTAAATTTAACCTTGAAAACGGGCCTAAGGATTTTTGATGAAATTGAGAGATCTACCGTTTTCGAATGCGATAAAGCGATTTAGCTAGGTCTGAACTACTGGAAAATTCATTTAGGAGGTTACTTTAGAGGCTGCGACCTTAGTTCCAGGTTACGTAAGTATTCTGTGACTTCAGTCTCCATTTCTTCTGCGCATATATTTGAATGGAAGTTCTGCAACGTGTTTCTTCGATTTATTAATTTATTTATTTTATTCTTAATAAATTAGTATTCTGTGCATTTTTACGTGTAATTATTATTTTATTTTTACCTGTAATAACGAACACAGGCATGCAATAAAAAAGTTGTTTGAAAATTAATGGCTGATTCTTATAGATTTTTGGGTGCTGATTTCACCCAAATACTTAAATACTTCCATACTTAAATACTTAAAAATTTCCATCGCCCACCATTTTTTCACAAAATCAATTTTTCGATCTCAGTATTAATTGAATTTTTTTTCAAAGCATCTAACTAAAAATTGTAATTATGGGTCTTAATGAAGTAATAATAAATAAAAAAAGTATAATAAATAAATAAAAATGAAAGTCAAAGAATAAATAATCTTGTCTTACACTAATCAATATAAAATCAGGATATATGAATCTCATTTACTGTAGATATGTTCCTAGACTGATGGAGAGGTTTAGTATAGGATAAGATGCGAACGAGTTTAAGGCTATCTATTGAATTGTCTAAAAGAAGTCTCAAAGCTGTTCTTCTTCATTACTTAATACATTTGCCAATAGGATATTTTGTATACCTGAAAGAATGTTACGATAATTTAGCCTTATTTCCATCAAACTGAAGTATGAAGATCAAGGATGGGCCATTTGCTTCTGGGACATAGGCTATACACACAATTATACTCAATCAAGAGTTTCAGCGGAAGAGGAATTAAGTTCCTACAATCTAGACTGGGACGAAACCACGGAAAAATGGGCCCGCAGAAAGAGGAGGAGAGAAGGCGTCGAAGGACTGTTTACAAGGAGGATAGAGTTACCCACGGACGACGACATACACATAGGACATCACTCACACAAAACGCTTATTCCCTCACGGTGGCTGCTGCGGAGCCACAGAGGCCCGGGAAAACCTCTGAAAACTTACCCTGCGAAACTGGTGTATCTTGGGAGACCACCGAAGCTGGGCACTTCCATTCAAGACCATATTGACCGTACATATCCGGCTTCCTTCAGAGAAGGAGGCGCTCGTCCGTCCTGCAATGGTCACGTCCAAGTGGCCAAGAAGCCGGGCAGATAGGACAGTAGAGCCAATCCGTATAATGTCATATACTGATTATACTATGGCATCGAAATAGTTCACGAGGTAAGGATTCCCGCTCTGTGATGCCTTCTGCTGGGTGCCGAAATTGCCGTACTCAGATTGCTTCTGGGACAGCAGGGAGGAAACATTAAGTACCCTTGCTTCCTGTGATAAAGGAAACAGCAGAAATATGGAACAACACTGGATCAAAAAAGAATGGTCAATAAAGGCTGCATTACTTACGCTTATTGGAAACAAAATATAGTTTGGAAAACTTCGGTTGATCCAACGAAAGTACTCAAGCCTACACTTCATATTAAGCTGGGATTGATAAAACAATTTGAAAAGACTCTGCCGAAAGAAGGCAAGTGTTTTAAATAGATCTGCAACAAATTACCGGGACTTTCAGAAGCGAAGCTGAAAGAAGGTGTTTTCGTCGGTCCAGATGCTCGGAAACTTCTGAAAGATGAAGTGTTTAGTAACGAAAATGAAAACGATTGAAAAAGAAGCATGCAGAACATTTAAAGAAGTTGTAATAAAGTTTCTTGGGAACTAGAAAGACTCCAATTTTAAGTATATTGTAGAAACATGCTGGTAAAATTAAAGAATTAGACTGTTCCATGAGCTTGAAATTCACTTTCTCAATTCCCATTTGGACTTCTTTCCCGAAAATCTTGGTGCCATAAATAAAGAGCAAGGGGAACGATTCCATCAAGACATCATGGAAATGGAAGGTCGATATCAGGGAAAATGGAATGTCAACATGATTGCGGACTATTGTTAAATGCTGGGCAGCGAACAACAGCATACTATTTATAAAAGAAAAAGTACCAAGAGGAGCTTTGAAGCGAAAAAGAAAGGGCATTATCCCACCCAAAACACTTCGTGTAAAATAAGTTGCCAAGACTCACAT
>JAFIDM010004315.1:51028077-51053591 GCA_023159025.1 Thereuonema tuberculata | reverse complement strand
ATGTGAGTCTTGGCAACTTATTTTACACGAAGTGTTTTGGGTGGGATTTCATTTCTTTTTGTAGGATGAGATCTGATAACTTTTTAACAGTGAAAGAGTTATGAGCATGCGAGTCTTGGCAACCCCTTATTTTACATGAAATGTTTTGGGTGGGATTTCATTTCTTTTTGTAAGATGAGATCTGATAACTTTTTAACAGTGAAAGCGTTATGAGCATGTGAGTCTTGGCAACTTATTTTACAGGAAATGTTTTGGGTGGGATTATCTATTACAACTAAATTTAGTTTTAAGATTATTTAGAAAATGGATTTTTTTTCAATACCCTACTTTTCTGTTTTTCTATTGGTCAACTTGTATGTACAACCTGTTTGCACTTTTGTAAGAAATCACATTATAACACAGTATTATTTAGGCCGAAGCATTGAGGGTACGACGTATTTCATATCCTGAAAATTTGAGCTCTCTAGTATTATCTAGACCGAAGCTATCAGGGTTCGAAAATACGACGAAACACTTCCAGAAAAGGTACGTAGTGCCCTTCCTGCCTTCGGCTCGTCTTGCGACTTTATAATTCACTTTTTAATTAACATTATTTTTACCTTTTTTAAATACATTCATTTCAAGTAAAATACTGATAAATAGGCAATTTTTCCCATATCACCATTTGGATTTTGTAAACATCCTTACGTGATACTGAAAAATAGAGATCGTTTTTGAAATCAGTACACCAAAAAACATAAAAATCAGTGAAAATATTGCAGACAACTTTTAATGATGCGAATTTTACAGGCCTGTGTAATTTTTCTTAATAATAATTATTAAAACTTTTTTCATTCAACGTGGAGCAGTCAATTTCCCCGAAAGCGGATTAAATCACCATTTAATTAATTAATTTATTTATTTTTGGAAGGTAACTTGAAAACAGTCTCCATTTAGTCCGAAAGGAAGTTCTATCACGTGTTTATATCTTTTATTTAAAAAAAAAGATGGCTCAAAAGTGTATTGTAGCATTTTGTAGAGGTAATTACAACATGGTTCTAAAGTCTCAGTCTTTTCCACGTAAAGCTGTTTTAAAACAAAAATGCTTCGTAGCAATACCAGAAAAGGCTTCTAATCTACTAATGCCCAAATCACAACAGCATATTTTTCACCATTTTTTCATCATTGACCCTATCATTGACGGTCTATGATAGTGTGATTTGCCTCTGTTGACCATTTTTATCATTGATTCCAATGTTGAAAAAATTTAGCAATTGCGCTATTCGCAACGTTGTTTTCAATGATTCTAATTAGTGAGCTCCAATCAGAATCGACCAGCTTCGAGACCGAAATAGCTGACCAACGCCATTTTGGCCACCGTTTCGATTGAATCCGAAGACTATTATGAATTAAATATCACAGTGAGGAGATTATTTTTCGAAAATAAAAAATATTTTTACTGAAATAAATTAATTCTATGCGTCAGAATGTGCAGATGTCAACTTTTTAAAGAGATTTCTTTTCTTCTTGAGCTGCATTACGGTCGCAGGGGCTTGAGATTGCCGCCGCTGTTCATTTCGCTTTCGCTTAAATAGTAGAGATGCTTGAATACAATATACAATTAGTTTCGAACAGATTGACAGCTTGCTAAAAGTCATTTCAAATTCTACCGAAATTGCGTTGCCGAAACACGATTTTAACCTCTAAAAAAAGATTAAATACCTTTTTTTCGTAACTGGGAAACTTTCGCCAGAACTTTCGTGCTCAACTCTGATTGGCTAGCGCTCTGTCAATCATATGCACTATTTCATCATATTTCGTCTTTATGGTGGAAAGCAAGGACAGGGATCACTTCACTGAAAACAATGATCATTTCAGTGAAGCAAATCAATGATGAAAAAATATGCTGCTGTGATTTGGGCATAAGAAGTAAGTTGACCATAAACTGATTGTTTTATCTTTACATTTACACTTGCTGTAATTTAATCAGAAGGCAATCTTATTTAATTTTTAATATAAACGATAAGCATTGTTATAAAAGATGATTATAGCAAGAGCTAATTAGCGACCCATTTGGGAGCTATTGTCATAGCGACCAAAATCGGTAGCTATTGCGTTTGTTCTGTCGTTCCGTGTCTGTCCATCCGTAACAACTCTCGAACGGAAGGTATCAACTCTCGAATGATCCGTCAAACAGATTTCGTGTTTTTTTTTCTTATTTTTCTAAGATTTTTTTAAAAAAAATTTCTTATTTTTTTTCCTTACGTTAATATACTTTCTTTTTTATTATTATTTTTAATTTTTTTTTATTATTAAGGGTCGCCTTTAAATTTAGGCTTTAGCACAAAATTATATTCACTTGTTTTATTATTGCAAAATCCATCGAAGCACACAGCAAACCCTGTCTTCTGCAACTATACTGGGGAAGATGCCTCGAAGATGGCATGTATGTGGTCAAGTGGGCTACGGAGACCGCAGCCGTTAACTTATAAGCTGCTCACATCAATCAATCAATCAAATACTATAAAACCAAAAATTATTCGAAATTTTTATCTTGAAAACGGTCCTTAGGATTTTGATGAAATGGGGTGATATCTACCGTTTTGGGGAATGAACATTTAGATTCATTGTCCTGGTAAATGATTGCCCTGGATCTACAGTGTTCTTAATTTATTTTCGTTTTATTTTAGTCTTAATAAATTCGTGTTTTGTGTGTTTTTACATGTAATAAAATAATAATTCGCAATTTAAACGAAAAGTATAAAAGTTGGAAGAGAACATTATATTGATAAAATGTTGGTATTTGAAAGTTCTATCGAACGATATATCAAGCATCCACAAACGTTTCTTCGTTTGCAAGATACATGCAAAAATGTGAAAAATTTCATGTTGGCTAATGTGATAAAACTTACGTGCAATTATGGCTTCAAAATTTGTCTTTACGGAACAACAAGAAACAACTGTACAATTCATGGACATACGAAAACAAATATAGATCATATTTTCATAATAAGCATGTTATCGAAACTTGCGGAGAAGGCCACAACGGGCTGGGAAGTCGTATATTCTCCGATCTCAATATTGCTAAATAAACAAAGTTTTGTTTTAATGCTATATATGCAAGGGTTCCGGAGCGAAGCGACGGTACTCGGCTAGTAATTTATAGTGAAACAACTAATACAGATGTATTAATACAAATTTACTGCCTGAATTAACATTTCTATTTCAGAGAAAAAGTAAAGTAAAAAAAATATATATTATTAATAATATATTATTTTTACTTTGCTTTTTCTCTCAAATAGAAATAATAACAGCCAATATTACTGGTTTAAATTTATTTTTCCTTATGAAATTTTAACCTTTTTATTATTTTATATATGTATGGAACAGTTACATATAAAGAGGTACTTTTCGCTTCAGAACTGTAGACGTCAATGGGGTTGGGGTTCAAGTCCCGATTAAGGTTTGACTGTTTCATTAACTCCTTTTTTAGTATTACGAATTTATGCAGAGCTTGATAACAACTTTCGCTAAATATCTGAATGTCCAGTTCCAAAAGAAAGTTTTAGTTGTTAAGTATTACGTACGTATTATAGCAATTTATCTCTATTCATCAGATAACACTGGTCTACAAAAAAAACTTTCTTTCTTTCTTGGGTTAAGAGAAAATTAATATTAAAAGAAAAGTTACTTTTCCCTATTAGAACACATTTGGGATGTCTTGTTACTTTTAATTCTTATTATTTAGGCTCTATATAAAATAAGAGAAATATGTAAATAAGAACTTTTATATGCTACACCATAATTTCACAATTGAAAATTTTATTGCAAAATCTTGCAAACTTATTTTATTTTTGTGAGAATAAAATTAATAGAGTGCCTACTGTTGTAGGTTCTAAATAGCTTCGGTAAGCCGGTCAAGCCAGGTAGTGAAGAAGAAAAACGAATGGAAAATGGTAAGGAAATTTTTATAAGTTAGAATAATACGAGGGATCTTCATTAAGTTCGTGCAAAATAATAGAAAGAATACATTTACTCAAAAAAATTTATTCACAGCTTTTCGACATAATACCCATCGACATCTGTATATCGTTGCATCCGTTTGAACCAACTACAAAAGCACCCAGACCAGTCCGCAGCAGACTTCTCACTATTTCATGAAGGTATGCCTCCAGAGCCTCTTTGTCACTTTCGAAACGTCATCCCCGTAACTTTGATTTCACCTTTGGGAAGAGAAAGAAGTCCAGAGGAGCTAAATCGGAAGAATAGTGCGGGTGCCCAAGTTACTTGAGTTTGTTTTCCGCCAGAAACTGCTTGTTAACTTCGCAGTGTGTGCAGGACAAGTGTCATTTGACAATTGTCGGACAAACATGGGCGATTGTTTCCAGAATACGGGGTAGGCAAACATCCGTGCACTACTTTGCAGTGAAAGATTTCTGTGTTTCCGGTGGTACTGTGCACACGTGGCCATTTCGACGGATGAACATTGCAAACATCATTTTTTTTTCACGCTTCGTTTGTGCTTGAACTTCAATGGCGGAGGTGCCTCTTTTTGCTGCCTTACGGACGACTGTTGTTTCGTGAGTGGGTCACAGTGACAGATGCCAGTCTCATCACCTGTTAGTATCTCACTCACCGCATTTGAAGCACCTTTGTTGAAACGCCGATTTTCGATGTTGAAATTTTCGATTTTTTACATTCATTTATTTACTTTGCACGGACAGCACGGCTGTTTTTTGAACAGCCCTCGTATTGTAATTAGAACTGAAATGGACGTTACTGTTGTTCCTAGAATCTCAAATAGTAGTTTTAATTTGAAAGCGTTTCATTTAAAAGAAAAAACTTTGGAATAAGACAAAACATCTGCAGTGTTTCCCATTTCCTATTTTTTAGTAATTCTTGTGATAATCATCCCTGTAGCAGAATATTAGGTGAAAGTAATCATACAATGCTATTATACAGTTAAAAGAAATTTAAATTATCCAGTTTTTACTTTTATAGTAAGTAACTGGGAATTTATATACTAAGATTTTCTCTAGTAATTCTTTAAAATTACACAAAAACATTACTTTCTCTTAATATTAGTACTTTAAATATCATTGAACAAAGATGTGTAGTTTACATTTTGTATTATTTACGAAATCGATTAATTATTTTATTTTTATTAATGATATTTACAGAATTATGAAAAGTTAAAAAAAAATCCGGTGCAAACGAAACCAAAGCGAGCCTGTACATGTTTACTGCTATACTGCCGGCATAAAAAATTTCCTTTGTTGCTAGCACGAAATGCAATCATTGGAGAACTAAGTTGATCATTAACAAAACATAATTTAGAATTTGTTGATCATAACAATTCAGGATAGGCTTATATTTAGTTTGTACAGTGGCAGCTTTGGTCTTTTTACGGGCATTTCTTCTGAGACAGGAAGTGACTCAGATCGAAACTATTATTGATTTCCATGTCTATAAGTCATAAGGGGTTTCCAATAAGGTAGACTCATGTCTATCCGATTTGTAGTTTGAGCTGAAGAGATGTCGACAGACGGGAGAATAAAATACCAGAACCTGACAGAATGAATGCAAGAACTCCACCTCCCTTTACACTTTATTTGGGGTTACTAAAAAGCTGATTTTATTTTGTGATATTTCGTTTGTTTCCTAACTTTACGTAAAATCAACTAGAGATTTAAACCAATGTAAACTAGAGGTTTACATAAATCCTGTAGTTTTTAGTGATGTACAGTTTTATTTCTGATAGCCAAAATTATGAATAAGTTTCAATAAATAGAAACAGTCATACTTTATTTTCCAGTTTTAAACAATTAATTATCTTTTATTTTTAGATTAACGTTTGAAGATTTCAGTTTTTAACAAAAAAAAATTATAATTGTCAAACAAAATTTACGTGTGTAACATATCTTTAGAGAAATTAAGATAAGGCCCATACACTGCCTACAATATATAAATTAAAAAATATTAAAATTACCCAAACGCTTTCAAGCCTTCCCGTGGAACTTTCTCAAGTGACAAAATTTGATTGTTTATAGAAAAACCCCAGAGAAATCCATTATTCATTCGATTCATACTTTCTAGGTTGATTTTCTTTTATTTAACAATTGTTTACATAAACACACACATATATATATCCGGACAGTGATGTGAAATTTGAAAAATGCCAATGCAAAAATCATAACACTGCTCCTGTGAACATACTGCCAATATATCTTCACGTCAGCAGCGGCATAAGTAGAAATTAAAATTTAGAAAATTTAGAAAACAAAAACGCAATATTTTAAGACCTTGCTCTTTTTTATCTTGTATATACTTTTTTTATTTCTTTTATTGTTTATATCTTTTTTTATTACTTTTTTTATTTATTTAAATTATTTCTAGTTTTTTAAATATTTAAATATATTGATTTTAGCATATAAATTTATTTATAAAAATAAAAAAAAAGGATGACAGTCATCAAATCAAACCCAAAACTTTCTAAAATTAAGAATTTAATTTTGAGTTGTCATAAGATAAAATTAAATGATTATAAATCAACAAATCCTGTCTAGAAGAATTCAAATGATTAAATAAAATTACGAAAAATAAAAATATTTTTTACTTTATATTTTATATAAATTTGAAATTTAAATTTATTTTGAAATTGTAAAATATATTTATTTATAACTTTCATTGAAATATTATTAGTTGTAAATCCTTTAATAAGATAATTTACTTTATGTAAAAAATCTTCAAATTTAGAGTTAATATCAAGATATCTTTTGAGTTCTTGTATAAAAATATTTTTAAATAAATTTAAACTAACAATACTGGTAAATTTATGAAATATATTAATTTTAAATGGAAATAAAAATGTTTTATTAAATAATTTAATATATGGATTTTGATGATCAAAATATATTCGTAAATCTAAAAAAATCAACAAATTTAGAATTATTATTAGTTTTTTGTAAGCAAATAATATTTTTATAAATTTTGTCCTCTATATAATCAAATGGCTTTATATGTTTAGTAATATAAGTTAATTTTGTTCTTATATTCTATACTTTTCTAAATTTTCTAAATTACAAATGATTGATTGAAATCTTTGCATTGTGAAACTCGAAGGATTGGCTTCGAATTTTATCCGTTCGATATATATATATTATTAAAAATCTATAAACAGTGAATAATAATTTAACCCGTGGAAAAGTAATAAAAATAATATTGGGGGAGTAATATGCAGAAATTGAAACAGGAAGAAATAGAAAACATTTAACATAAAGAGCTAATCTGCCCGTTCAACCATTTCCTTTAATGGCGTTGGTAACTTAGACTGTAACTAAATAACTAATTCTTAATCAATCACCTTAATCATGCTGAATTCTTAATGGACAATCTCTGAATAACTTTTTTATTTTATATTTAATCAACGATAAAATCAATAGCAATCACCAGGATAAAAGACCTTGTGAAGGAAATTATAGCTGTTCGACAAGAGTTATTAAACCAAGGTGGAGAACCTCAACTATTTATTGATTACCTCTTGGAAAATGCAACTTCTGAAGACCAAAAGAATTGTGATGGACTCACATTTTTTGTTGCATCTGATGCAGCCTCTTTCTGTAAGTATGAAGTATTATACAGTAAGAAAATAGTTGATTAAAAAAATATTTTTTTTTTTCTATATTAATTGCAATTTATCAAAATGATTTTAATCATGTAACAATGCTGTAGGAACATAAAAACTTCTATCAAAAATGGAAATTTTTTGAATGTATTTTATTCCTAATTGCAATTTAATACTTGGTGAGCAACTTAAAACCGGTCCTGGTCAGCTAGTCTACGCTACCGCCTAAGTTTGGAGTTTAGTTATAGCGCTACTATCGATTGATTCTTGCCAGCTGCACGCAGCCATACTCTGCAAAGAAATTGAAAACACAAAAATTCGCTTAATACTCAGTTCCTGGAAGGTGACCTATTAACTCTTACAAAAGTAGTTGGGAGTGAGCTCCTTGTGCAATAATGTTTACATTTGGAAGAATGGAGTATCTTACGATATGATGTGTATTTTATACCACTTTGTTGTATCAAGCAACAATAGAAACAATTGATAGTAGCGCTATAATTACAAATACAACTGATAGGTAGCAGAACAGACCAGCTGAGGAGGGTTTCTTCTAGGTTATTAAGTTGCTCACCCTGTAGTTATAGTTTTGTTGCATGAATACTATTTCTTCTAGTTTTCATATGGATAATACATATGAATTGGCCAAAGATTCAACATTGCAAGAAAGAATTTACGAAGAAATAAAGACAGTTGTAGGAGATAGACCGATTGTGAAAGAAGATCTTTCCAAACTCAAGTATGTTGATATGCTAATTTTGATGCTATCTTCTGTCAGGAACATAAAAATTTGTAAAATTTTAGAAATTTGTTTATGTTCCATTCTATTATCATAAAAAAACTGATTAAAGAAAACATTAGTAACTAAACATTATATCCTAATAAAACTAAATTACAAGAAAGATATGATATTAGATAGGAATCTAGGATATAAATTTATTGAAGTAATCGTGGCAAAAAGTATAAGATAATTCCTAATTTATGATTTTAGTTCATACAAAATTTAAATAAGTTACACAGAAATATTATGCATTTTGAAAAGGAATTAATCAAAATTTAGTTTCCACGGTTATTATAAACTTTGGTGTGAAAAATTGATACTTTTTTTTTTTACTTTTTAAAGTAAGACGTAAGGTAAACCAGGTAATAAATTTAATTTTGAAATATTGTTCATTTCGTTTATCTCCTTTTTTCTTTTATCTTGTTTTTTTTTTTCTGTTTTTTATTATTTTCTGGGTTTTTTTTAAATGTTGTTATATTACAGCCTTCTTAACTACAAAAGAAATGTAATGTTGTTGGAATTTAATTTGTTGATATTAAATATGTTACTTAGAAACGCGATGAAATAAATAAACTTAAATACTTAAATACTGCAACGACCTGAACATAACAAAAGGAAAAATTCTCCTCCACAAAAAAAAAAAACAGATGTCACAATAAGTTTAAAATGTACACAAGGATCTCAATAAGAAAGGTTCTCACTATTTGTATATTTTATTTATTTTGTATCTTTTCAGAATAATGTGACTTTGTGCAATAACTATGTCAAGCTAATTATCTATCTTCTCTTTTTCTATTCTGTGTACTACACATCTAAGTAAATACTTCTCAGTCCGCTGGAAAATTAACTGAAATTGCTTGGCATTTAGAAACGAAGCAGCAAAGATTAATTTCAATATCTTAAACTTCTTTAATTCCACAGAACTTCAACAACTACACAATATTTTGAAGGCCTAACCGGCCTTCTTTTTCAAGCCCTACATCTTAACGGGAAAAAAATAATAATATATTCCAAATATAACAAACAAAAAGTGATACGCTTCGAAATGCACGAAGCATTATTTCTAATAATATCCAAATCATTGTCATTTTCTATTATTATTAAAGTTAATGTTTTTTATTATTATTATTTAGTTTGGGAAGGAGAGAGATGGTTCTCTTTTCCCGTTAAGATATAGGGCTTGAAAAAGAAGGCCGGTCAGGCCTTCGAAATATTGTATAGTTGTTGAAGTTCTGTGGAATTAAAGAAGTTTAAGGTTTTTAAGTTATATATTACTTTATTTACGAAGATTAACTTCATTAGTATTTTTTTTTCGAATTCTATTAAAGTATACTATTATAATTTTCAGATTCCTAAGACGAGTAATTGATGAAACGCTTCGATACTATTCCAATTTCCACACTGGTAGAATTGCTGATAAGGATATGACTCTTGGAAAGTACTTTATTCCTAAAGGAACCAACATTTATCAACATCTTGGAGCTTGTTTGCAAGATTCAAATCATTGGAAAGATGCAGAAAAGTAAGAATTTTTACTCATTCAGAAATTTGAGATGTTTTTTAAACATAATTGGACTAAGTTGACTTTTGTGCTATCGTATCATTAGGAAATATTAGATAGACGAAGTAAAAAATAATTAGTTGGAAAAAAAATTTATATTATTAAGAAATCACAGTATTATCAATAATTACCCCAAAAAACGACAAACAAACAAACAATGATTTTATAATTTTGTACTTAACAATAAAATATTAATAATACTTTTTAAAATACTATTTAAAAAATTTAAAGCCTAATATTACAAGTATTTAAAAATGATAATATGCAATACAACAAAATTTCTTCAAAAATAATGTTTTGTTCTATTCTATTGATACTTTTGAGTTGCAAACATCTCTGCACTTCAAAAATGTCTTGAAAGACAATTTGTATTACAAAGTTTTGAATTAATACGTCAAATATTTCAATAATTGACAGGCTATAATGAATTATTCATGATGTGTATTTCCATATAATAATGTTGAAAGTGGACCACATACACAAGGAAACAAACAAAAAGACTATTTAATAACATGTTTCGGGAATATAATTTCCCATCTTCAGATTATAACAGAAAATAAAACTTCGGAACCTACTCGTCCCGAGAAAATTATTTGAATATCAAAGGAACAAAAGAATTTGAAAAGTAATAAGTTAAACAATGCTAAAGTTACATCATTAAAAATTATACAATTAAAACAATGAAACAGGAAATTTAAATGATAATGACAACATCATATCTTATTTAATACCATACTCGAGCGCGTTAAGAATGGATACCTTAGTATTGTAACAAGGGATAGACATGGATTTAATAATGAGCGACTCGTGAAACTTCCGTAGATAATCATCTTTCTCAATAGCATAAATAACTGGACTGTTAGTTAATATTTTGTGGCCAGTTGCCTTATGATGGACATTAGTAAGATAATTTTTGTTATTATTTGTGATGGCAGTTCTGTGCTCGTTCATGCGGATACCAACCCTTCTTTTAGTCTCACCAATATATCTGCATGTTTTTACGCCTCCCTCACATTCGATGCCATACACCACCGCTACCTTGTCATTATTATTAATAGATATTTTATTTGAACATAATATACTACCAAGTGTGTTTTTGGCTTTATGAGCCAATTTTATGTTGACATTTCCTAACAATGGAGTTAACTTAGTAGTAAAATTGTCATCAAATGGAATGGAAACATATCTAGTAATAGCATTGCTTCCAACCCTTTGATTTCTACTAGCTTTTAAGACCTTATCAATATATTTATTAATAAATCCCAAAGGGTATCCATTACCTAAGAAAATATTTCTGATATTTTGTAACTCATTAATCAATAGTATTCCTTTGCTACAAATTTTGATCGCTCTTTTGATTGCCACACATAAAGAGTTAACTTTATATTTAATTGGACCAGCAGCAGAAAAGTGTAATTTAATGTTGGCATTTGTTGATTTTCTATATACCGTAGTGTCAAATTGCATATTATTTCTAATTATCAAGATGTCGAGGAAAGGGATCCTTCCTTCATTTTAAAATTCGATAGTGAACTGTATGTCTTGGTGTATGCTATTGAAAACATCCAGGACTTGATTAATATAGTGTTTGTTGACAACGATGAACGTATCATCAACATATCTACACATAAATGACACATTATTATTAACAGTATCTTCACTCCAAATTTGCTGTTCTATGTAATTCATGACAAATTCAGCAACTACAGCTGAAGAAGGAAGCCCCATAAATAACCCATGCTTTTGCAAGAAGACCTTTCCTTGAAATGTAAACCATTGTATACTAAACATTGCTTCTATCATACTCATCAAAACATCGAATGGTATTAGATCTTTCTTACATTTATTAACATCTAACTCATAAATAAATTTAATAGCATCTTTTATAAGATCTAAAGATAAAGACGTATATAGGCTGGTAACATCAAAGGAAACCATACAATCATCACCCTGTAATTTTACTTTTTTGAGTTCATTAATAAAGCTTATATTATTATTTACACAGAATTTGGATTTGTAAACCAATTTAGTTAAGCCTTGGACAATAACTTTGGATAATCCCATTATTGAAGTATTTCTACAAGCAATAATGGGTCTGATTTTGTAAAAACCATTCTCTTTATCTTTGTGGATTTTTGGTAAACCTTTGAACTCGGGAAGTACCTTGTAGCTGTTAATGTGTTCCATGTTGTCTTCATCGATAATACCATTATTGTTCAAACTTCTAATGATTTTCTTCATTCGAAAAATAGTTAATTTCTCAGTATTCTTGCTGCCTATCAAACCTTTTGTGTTGTTCAGAAAATGCATGCAAGTCTCTTCATATGTATCATTATTTAAGGCAATTACTGCACCCCCTTTATCAGCAGTAGTAAGCATAATGTTGTGTTCTTTGGTAGCTCTAATAATATCATCGAGGGCAATAGACTCTATAGGGCTTAAAACACATTTGGTGAACTTTTGCTGCTTGATTCTGTTTAATTCCGCTCCTACTTAGAATCAAGCAGCAAAAGTTCACCAAATGCATTTTCTGAGCAACACATTTCTTGGCAGTACATGAATAAATAAAGTTCATCAAATTTTAGTGAATGCTAAAGCGAAGTAAGGTTGATGCCGGTCTTGTGCGCTAGGCGACGGCCTCTCACTAAGCAGATGCATTGAAACCGGGGTTCGAATCCCGGCATGAGCATGGCTGTTTACTTTCTTTCCTGTATATGTCTGCTCCTTTGTTTCTTTCTTCTTTCGCCGTCTACGGCATAGTTTGGGTTCGTGTTCTAATATGGATTGGTGACAGAATGGAAAGGTGGCCGTAAATCCCTTATCAACACCAAATATTGAGCAAGCGAGACTTGCTCATCAGCGACCTCACACGGAAAAGTGGAAAAAGCTGGAGAAAATTAGGATAGTGATGACAGTCAAGTAAGTAAGTCAAGTAAGAAAGAGAGAAATGTCAGATCTAAAGTATTTCGAATAAGTTAACTTCAATATGTTTGAAAACTGCTGATTCTTCTCATATTTTATAAATGACTACTTATCTTCTCTTTTAGATTTGATCCTGACCGCTTCAATCCGGAAAATACTAAAGGACGATCTCCATATGCTTTCAAACCTTTTGGTTGTTCTGGTAAAAGAACCTGCCCTGGAATGAGTTATTCGTATGTTTTGATTAGCATTTTCTTAGCCATTTGGATACAGAGCTTCAAATTGCATCTCGTTCCTGGACAGAAAATAACATTGAGCGATGAAGTATTTAAAAGACCTACAGACGAAGTCTGGTTTACAGTCACTCTTCGAAAGTAATTTATGTGAATTCTACGAAATTAGTCATTTCGTAATCATTTTCAATATTTCCAAGTTTTTCGAGCTGTACCTCAGTACTTTTCTAATAGGATTATAAATTCAACATAAACCGATTAAATTAACAATTGAAATTTTAATTAATTTAACTATTTCTTTTAATTTTTCTTTAAATATTTTTAAATTTTTAATATTTCTCACTGTAATGATAGATAATCAAAAGTCTATTACTAATTTTTGCTGATAAAGATAAAAAAGATAAAACAGTAAAAATATATATATATTTCAACATTAACAGTGATTGAGAAATCGTTGTATTTTAGATGAAGCCATCAATTAGATCCTGAGATGTATAATGTAAAAAATTTCGGAAAATTAAAAAATCATCTAATAGAAAACTTAATCAACGAAGAAATAATTTGGAACACATAAATAAAAAAAGCTAAAGAAACTATATCTTTATATCTTACTTTATTTTATATCTTGTTCATATTGCTCTTGTTATTTTTATATAATATTTTTAATTCACTCTAATTATATACTGTTCTTATTTTTCATATAATATTTTTACTTCACTCTAATTATGTAGTGTTCTTTTTTTTTGTAATATTTTTTATTAATGTATTCTTTATTATCTATTATACTTAACTACTCTCAGCACCTACACCACAGGTGCGTGAGTTTACCTAGTAGGACTGTAATGTTTAAATTTGCTAGAATATAAAAAAAAAATATCCTAAACAATTTCATTTACTGTCATAGAAATTTATTTTTTGTAATAAAAGAAAGTTTTTATCTTGGAATTTTTCTTTAATGATCACTAATTACTTTTAATTATGAATTATGACATTAAAGAAATATTTTCATTTTTAATAAAGTAGAAAAAAATACTTTGGTTTATATTGTTTATTCTTTTATATAGAAGTTGGACGTTGTTATGCATCATTTGACCAAGTGCCAAAACAGGTTTTTTTTAGATTAGGCGCATCTACTAGTGATAGTAGAACTCTTTTATAAATTTGTTCCTGGTTGTTATCTCAATATAACTGCGGAAAATTACTTTTGCAGAAACGCCAGTCGACTAATCGTAACGAATAAGATTTACATCATGTGACTAATGACCTTTGAAGGATTATAATTATTTTGTCAGTTTGATATTTTGTATAACACTATTCATTCCATAAAAAATGTGAAGTAATACATAAGCTTTTGCGTTTATACGAATATCACATGCGAATTTTGGCGCTTGTCAAATGATGCTAAACACTATCCATTCAATGTTAATAATTTTAATACTTCTTCGAATTGATGTGCCAGGTTCCTTGAAGTTGTGTTGTATCTCCCCATTCTATTTCACAACAGAAAGAAAAGGAAATGGTGGATTTTATTTTTTTTTTGGGGGGGGGGATTCATTTTATGCGTGTGTTCGGATGGTAGTTTGAAATTTCGATCTTTTCCCAAATAATGTTTATAAATTTCATCTAGAATTCCTGGCAACAATAGTTCTAGGTTCTAAATTGTTTTAATATAGTCATGTAATTTTTTAACTATTTACACTGATATACTCTAAATGCAAATTCATAATTAACAAGAGAGTCTATAGAAAATTTCGAATACATTAGGAAACTAATTTAGGTGAAAGGAAAAATTTATGAGAGTTAACCAATATGTGTGATGTTCTAAGGTAGCACTTTTAGGTATTAGTCGTGAAATAGAAAGTAATACATATAAGTAATTCATAATAACCTCTTCTTTCTTAACAACATCATTTAATTCTCAATATTCTCAATATTCAGTTTTTTTGAAAAAATTATAAAAAATAATAAAATTTTGAAACAAAAATTGGAATTGAAATTGTTTCTATAAGAATTTAGTAAAGGTTATTTATTTGCAAATTTTTGGGGATTGTTTTAAGAAGGATTGTGTTTGTTATACATAGCATGAATTTATTTTGTTATACGTAGTATGAATTTATTTTGTTGTTAAAGAAAGGCTGTGATTGTTAGATGTTGTATGAGTTTATTGTTATTCAAGAAAGTTTGTACCATGATTGTTTATGCTTAGAATTCTGTTTTTTAAATGTTAGAGAAAATGTTAGGTTTCTCTACATTTTTCTGTAGTTTTCCGTGAAGAAGTTTCCTGCTAAAGGAATTGAAATATTGAGAATTAAATGATGTTGTTAAGGAAGAAGAGGTTATTATGAATTATTTATATTTATTAGAAAGACGAATTTTGGATTTTCATTAGAAAGTAATACTTTTATACTATGTAAAATATCTACATATCTGATATGTAGAATGTGTAAATAAAAGTATTTGCCATATTTCTACTAAATATGTAATTGACTTTTCATAGCATTAAAGTGAATATTAGGAATTCTTCATTTAAAAGCTTACGTTTAGATCTGACATATGTATTTTTGATATCTATTCCTGTTTTTTGATATCTATTCATGTAGAAATTTTTCAGTTGAGTTTTCAGTTGATTATATTTTGAGTTATGTAAATATTGTTAAAATTATTAGAAGCTTGAGGGATCCTTTTTAATATTGTTTATTGTTTATTTCATTCAATGATTTCATTCTTAACTAAATGTTAGATAGTCTAACTTTTGTTGCACCTTGAAACAAATAACTGGAAGACTTCCATCATGTTATATATGTTAAGTAAGGTGATAGTTTTTAATTACTTTATATTGGCTAAAAAGAAACCAAATATGGATATTGAAATAGAATAATTAAGATGTCTGAAAGAAATTGCCAAATTATCGAACTTTTTAGCAATTCAAACATTTCTCTTTGACCTATTGGATCATTTTTTTCTGTGTAAGCATTCAATATTTCTTTCCCTCTTTCAAGATACTTCGTATGTACCTGAATTAAAGAAGACGTTGTCAATTACGTTTCTTAATCAATTGAATTAGACAAACCTGAATCTGTAAAACTTCTCTTTGACGAGAAACATGAAATAAGAGTGTCCACCTCCTAATACAGATGCACGATTACTTGGTAAGTTGATAGGTGAATTCATTGAAGTCAAGTGCATTAATCCAACTTTCATCTATTGTCATCCACAATTGATGAATCTACTTGCTAAATGGCGTAGATCTGAGGCTGGACTAACAGAAAGGTCTGAATTGTTTGTGATGATGAAATAAATAGTGATTAGAATAGCAATTTAAAACAGATATCTTAATTTTTATATTTAAAATACTGTTTTTTGCTATCCCTCAATGTCTCTAATAATATATAAACAAAAATAAAATGATTTTTGCTTGCTATTTTCTGAAAATGTATTTTTATTTTCAAAACAATTTCGTTCACGTTACTTTTTTTAATATTTCAAATAGAAATTAAATATTCAATATAATACAAACTCGAAAGTAGTTAAATAAAATAGGTTTTTATTCATTTACAGTCTTAATATAAAACATGCTAAGTGAAATATTGAGTATTATATAGTTATTGACATAATTTAGCCTATCTAATTTTGCCTCATACTTAAAAAATCTGCTTAACGGTTAACTAATTAATAAATTCGCCTCAGCAACAGTTTATTAACCTATTTCTTAGGAAAGGAGATTCATCAGATCACTGAGTCAATCTGTGTGTGTTGTGAGTACATGTATGTAGCTCACAATAAGTGTTTTCGAAGTGCTCGAAGAATCTTGTTGAAACTTGGCATACCCATTTCAGAAGAGACAATATAATTTCAAACTTGTTTTAATGTGGATCCTTAATGAACATTAATAGAGGAAGTGGCAAAGAAAAGCATTTGAAAGGAAATAATAGTCTTTAAAAATAGATGTTAGTAATATTCTGTGAGCCACTACTTTGCAGGAGTCTTGTATGATTAAAGTGAAATTTCAGCAATTCAAATAAGTAATGCAGTCCCGAACGGTTCTCTTGTAAATAGGGGATGATTAATCAGAAGTACTTGGGAAGCACTGGACTATGCATTATACATGCACTGGATATTCACTGTCTATCTGAAATACTACGTTTTATTTTTTTGTGAAGCGGTGTATCTTGCCAATTCGACAACTTAGTCTACAGTTGCTACCCTCATGTTAAAGTTAATGGGGCAAAATCAGCAGACCTATACGTTAAAACTAAATATTGTTGAGAGGTTTGATCGAAACTGCATTTAATAAAAAACGAAATATGTTTTTCGGCGTTGGAACTTTATATTGATATTTAAGCGCTCACTGAGGAGCTGTCCCCTGCTTGTCCTTGACCCGCTTTTGCGATAGGATGAAAGCTATCAAAGGCGATGAGCACAGCATTAGGGAGTAGACGATCACCATGATTACACTATTCCTCGGCTTCTTAATTATTTTGGTTGGAATAGTTTACATTTTCAAAGCAGAGGTAAGTAGCTAACAATAAGTTTTTCGTGCGAATGTCATTAGATTCCACAGCTACGTTTTCTGAGTGTGGAGTTGTTTTCGACGCTTATTCAGGAAAAAAAAAGAAACTTTCTACTGGCTAACTTCCGCTTAAATCTTAATTTTTATAATTTCAGTAAGTAGCCATTATCTTTAACTCATCACTAACAAAATATTCTAAATTTTATCATTAATTACAATTACTATTCTAATTCTCTATAAATGTTTTAGTAAAATAAAAAAAAAATTGCTTTATCATAAAATTTAAAAATTGTAAGCCTGCAATTTAAAAAATAAATACAAAAAGAAGTTAAATATACTTTTCTTAATAATTAGCTTAAAAAAAATGCGAAATATAGGTGAAAATTTATAACTACCAGATATAATACAGTAGTTTGAAGGAATTTTTTAGTAAATAAACTGATTTGCTTATTATTTTTTTTAGTAATTTAGCCCATTATACTTCTTATTCGTTGGTTTACTTGGTAACATATTATTTTTTTTTCCAATCTTCGGAATCTTGGTGCTGTTGTCACTGGCCTAGAAACGAGAATTGTGAGCTTTTGGACGAATATCGCTGCCCGGGTACGCCATAGAGGCAGTTGCTAATGTAGATTATTATAATGAATAGTTTACTTAATGATATCACTTATCATTTTTACAAAAAACAGAGCTAATAATAGTGTGTCTATCAGTTACTATATAGTGAATCAGATAATATAGATACAATATATTACCTCAATTGAATTTTCTATTTGAGAGAAAAAGTAATGTAAATAATATATTCCATATATTCATCAACTAAGAAATAGATTGAAAATTCGTAAGAAAAATAAATTTAAACCATTAATAATGGCTATTACTATTTTTATGAAACTTTTTGTAATTTTTGATACTACAGTCATATTATTGTAAAAGAACTTTTCGCTTCAGAATTGTAGACGTAAATGGGGTTTGGATTCAAGTTCCGGTTAAGGTTTGACTGTTTCATTAATGCCTTTATTAGCATTAGGAAATCAAGTAGATCCTGATAATAACTTTTGCCCGAATCAGAATACCCAGTTTTAGTTATTAAATATTATGTATTATATCAATTTATCACTATTCATCAGAAGGTAACACTCTGATGAATATTATTGTCAACGTGCATTATACGGATTATCAAAATTGTTGCTTTGATATTTTTTTTTTTTAATATTTTATGTGTTTATTTTTTATTTCCAGAAAAAAACAGCAAAATATGCCGCTATTCCCGGTCCCAAACGAAATGAAAAGTAATTTTATTGTTTTTTATCATGAACAAATACAAGAAATATTATGATATTAGAGTGTTTAGTAAGTGACGCAACCCATGGAACATCACAGAACATCACAACAAATGTTAAAAATGTCAGTCATCTATAGATTTACACAAGTGTCAAACACCTGAATCATGTTACCAAACACCTTTATGGAGTCTGCACTAAGAAATGTTCGCCCGTAATTCTGTCAGTGGATGCATCAAATACGCAGCGGACAGTCGGGGGGACTGAGAGTGGGCGATCTAGGAGGCCACAATCCATGCGAATTTATCCGAGAACACGAACACCAGGAATGCAATGGTCTACCGTGTTGTGTGCTATATGGAATTGTTCTGCTAGAACCAAATCTTTTCCCGTATGTCGTCTGTAAGTGTACTAAGAAATTCCTACACCAGCAACACAAAAGATATCGGTCCATATTCATTGTCTCTTCGAAAAAAGTGAAGAAAACATGATTCATGTAAAGAAAATAATAATTTCAGATACTGTTGCGTTTTACCATGAGTTGCATCACTTATTGAACACCCTATATCATTGGCTTTAATGAAAACAACATATAGGATATTTATAACCTAATAATTGAAAGAAACCCATTGATATTAAATACTGAACTTCTTAGGGTATTGGATAGAAGACTAATGAAAAAAAAATTGAATACATATAAAAGTGAAATTTGAAGGAAAAAATAGCTCTTTTTTATTCGTATTAATAAATTCACTTTATTAGTTCACATAAAAATTACAAAATTTTAAATTTAATTTTAATTTGGAATTGTAATGAAATGTTATGTCTAGTTACGGTCATTTTTATTATTTATGAAATGTACATTAAATTTATTATTATAGAGATAACATTCTTCAAGTTACAAATTCTTTGGAAAATAATTTTTATTTATTTATTTAGAAAGATTGAATTTTTCATATTAAATACTTTCCATTTCTTGTTTCTCACGTATATTTAATAAAGCTTTGGAAATTAACTTTCCATCAAAACGTTATAAAATAAGAAAGCAGCGCCTCCTTTACTATTTATTATATTATTGGTAACAAAAATATCTAAACAATTGTTTTTCTGTTGTAAGGGGAAAGTTTGATGTTGAAGATTATGGAAATCAATTGAAATACATAGATGCCCTCCACAAAAAATATGGACCAATTGTATCGTTTTGGGAAGGTGATAAGATGTCTGTCAGCATCGCCTCACCAGAGCTCTTGAAAAAAAAAAACATTTAACTGAATTAACCGGTAAGAAATAGGTAAACTATAAGAATTCCAGCAGCTAATTTATCATATTACAAAATTAAGTAACTGAAAAAATATGCACTATGTAGACTTACTTCACTGTTTCAACTTTTTCATCAACAGTTTTCATCAGGAATATATTACATAAATGAGAAGAGAATGATTAAATCACTCTTCTTCTACATAAAAACAGAAACAGAATAATAATCATGAATTGAATATCACATTACACTTGATAACATACATAATAACCATACGTAACATTTATTATTATACTTTAAAGAAATGGTTGACGTTTATGTTTATTGCTCCGCTCTTATTGGTCGTAGCGAGATATTATATAGCCTATAACCTTCCTCAATAAGCGGGCTATCTAACCCAAAAATAATTTTTTAAATCTCAGGTAGTTTCCTGACAAGTGAGATTTGAGCATTCAAACATACAAACTCTTCAGCTTTATATATTAGTATAAGATAAGATATAAGATAACACCGTACAGAATAATATGTACTTTTTCCATTGATTTATTTTTGTGTTTTATTATATATTTAATTATAAGCAGTTATATTTAAAAAGAAGAAATAAAGGGTTTAACGAACGAATAAAAAAAGCGCATTTTCACACTCATCATGAGTTCTATCAAAAACAATCTAATTAAATCAGTCTGTTTTAAATTTAAGTGATTTTTCATAATTTGAAAGCAAGTATTTTTATTACAAAAAATTCTTATTTATATTTCAGTCAGTTAAGTAGACTTAAGCTTAACATTCCTGACTTGTATTTTTGCAGTTGAAATCAACGAACCTTTCCGGTATCTAATTGGTAATGACGGTCTCTTATTCCTCAATGGCGAAGAGGCCAAAGAAAGAAGGAAATTATATGATCAATTTTTCATGCTGAAAGCTGTTAATACTTATTTCGGTATTATGAAAGAGGTAATGTGAAATATTTTATTAATTTTCACTAAAGTTTATCAATCACCACAAAAAAAAAAAAACTAAATTTAAATCTAAATTTAATAAAAAAAAGGAACTAAATAATTTCAGATCGTAGTAAGAGTATTATTAAGCTGAATGTGAAAAACTAGAAGATTTCATTATTGTCTGAGACCCTTTTTCGCTTAAGTTCGATTAAGGTTTGTTTTAATGAGCAATTCTTTATTACAAACTAACGAAAATACCTGTGCTTCGCTCGGGTTACCTGTGCTCCGCTTACAAAAGAGTTGTGATATGGATGACGAAGAAATTCTAATTGTAAAATCACTTTGAAGGTTTTCCAGTTGGGGAAAAAGTCCCTTGGTAATTAGAAATTAATGTTATATTCCTATTTTGTAACTCGATAAATCCAGATATGAAATTAATATCGAAATCGGAGAATATAAGACTTCCCACCCGTTCTGTCCTTCGCCACACACCTATCAATTCAAACCTTCCCCAGTTCGTAAAACATCAGTTATATAAAAATAAATCCATTAACAAATCATCCTTTGCGGAAAAACTTCCTCACTCTATTGCAATATTTCGAATAATTTATTCAATTATTCTTCCTCAGGTGACGGGTAAAAGGATTATTTATATATATATATATATATATATATATAAACAGTTAAGTATGTATCAACATCAGATGATGATCATAAAGTAATGTTATATTCTGATTTTGTAATCTGAAAACCCAGTAAAAATATTCTTCAGTAATTTATTCCTTTATATCCTTTACGACCAGAAAATCAAAAATTCGTCGAGTACTTATCTTTTCGATATTGACAAAGAATATTCATGCAAAATTTCGTGTTTCCAACTAAAGCAGTTTCAGAGATATGTTACCCTTCAAGCAAGTAGCCACCCTGTTTACACCGCTTAGCCTAGATCCTGGTTTTCTTAAATTAAGAACATTTAATTCAAACAACACTTAAGAAGAATATTATTTACTTCAAAATAATAGGATAAAAAGGAAAGGAAATTCATTATCATAAATAAAGAATGAAAGTAAAAAAAGAGGAAAAGAAAAAATGGAGGGAAAAAGGAATGCACAAAAAAGGAAAAATATTGCCATCCAGCAGATTTGAACAGAAGCGAGGTAATAAGCCATACTTGAAATTTATACAAAAATGTGAAGGGATTAAATTAGGGGGAGGAGGAGATGTGTCCAAGTTTCAAACGTAGACTGTTATTTTCCGAGGGTCCTAAAGAGTAATTCTTCAAAGTTTGGTCCAGATCGGTCAAAGGGCCTATGAGTGTATAGCAAACAAACAAACAAATACACAAACATCCTCCTTTATATATATATTACAAAAATAAGCCCAAATTCTTCAAAATAAAATTAACAATTTCAAATAGTACTGTAGGTAACAATCTTCTGTCATTCGGAAAAACTTCCTTTAATCTGTCTATATTTCATATTTTTTTGCAATTCTTTCTTCAGGACAATTTTAGGAGAAGAATTCTATCTTCCTCCTCTAAGTCGTTTTCAATACAATTTGAATTATAAATGTTGAATAAACAAATGAATTAACAATGATGACTATGTTTCATACGTTGCACGTAATACTTTAGAATTACAAAAAACTAAAAACTGGTAAAAGCTTTGTTATAAATCAACCAATATTTCTCCTCTTTGTTTTATTAATTAGCCATTATTTTTTCTTTAATTAAAGGATTAAAGAAGTTTTGTTTCGAATGACAAGATTACGATGTATGTATTTTTAATATAAAAAAGTTAATTTCAAATATTGTTATTTCGATTTCTTGCTAAGACCCTTCTTAATTGTAGTGGGTATTTCTACAAAGTTATTATATAGCCACAAAAAAGAATCGTTTTCAAACACCTCTAAACAATGTCATGTCCTTTTCCGGATTTCTGGCTGGATGGACTTTCCAACCAGAGACAGATCCAAAATTCTAGATTTTATTATATATATTCTATAAAATAGAATTGGGGGTTAAGGTTATATTCCCCTATCAATCCCACCAATGCTAAAAATGATATCCTACTATTGAAGATATCATTGAAATTCAATCCTCAATTCTATTTGATATTCACTCTTTGATAATCAACGCATATCAAAAATGTTAGTAATTAAAAATTAAGAGAAACATAACACAAGCCAGAAAAAAGAATATCTTTATATTGATCTGAATACTTAAGACTTCTATGGCAGATTTCTGCAAATGGAATTAGTATTATTTTATGTCGGAACTTAATTGGATTCGATTGGACTTAATCCAGGATTAGCTTGCGACTATTTAAGGAACTCTAATGTACTTTGAAATTTTGAAAATGATTTTTTTTAATATTTATTTGTTTTCATTTATATTTTAATTCAAAACCAGTCTTATTAATTGAAATATTTCTTAAAATTGTATTGCAGATTGCTGATGGCCTTGTTAATCAATGGAAAACCTACACAGAGAATGATCATATTCCAATAATGAGCACAGTGTCTTCGTTATCTACTAAATCTATCCTAAGAACATGTTACGGCGATTATTTTGCAGATGATGAAAAACTGAGCAGTTTCAAGAAAGATTATGAATTTGTAAGTACACGACAAACAAACCAGTTTTATCCTATCCGGTCACATAATGGCTGTATCCTAGTCTTAAAGCTATTTACCTGCAAAAATAAATATATTCCCACAATTATTGACTATAAAGACCTTTATACTTTCGGAGAAATTTAATGGCGTTTTTAAATTTAAATAATAAAGAAGTTGAAGGGAATTGGAGAAACTAAAAATATCCTGTTTCGAAAAATAATTTTGGTCAAGAAACTGTCATTTAGTGTGTTGTGGGAGTGGATCTGAAGAATGGAAGGCAATTGATAGAAAGATGACTTAAGCATTGCAGTGTTCCTAAACATTTTCATATATCGTTTTCCTTAATAAAATTAGGAAATTTTAAGAAATAGATGTAATTAAAAGATGAATAAAATGTTGACAAAATTTCAGCAAAGAAGATTTTATTTTTTTTGGTAAGGAAATTTGTTATGTCTTGGGTTAAAAGGAAATTAATTTTAAAAGAAACGTTACTTTTCCCTATTAGAACACATTTTGGATGTCTTCTTCTAATTCTTCTGAATTTAGCCTTTTTATAAAATATGAGAAATTTGTAAATAAGAATTTTTATACGCTACACCATGATTTCGCAACTGAAATTTTACTGCAATCTTACAAACTTATCTTATGCTTTGTGAGAATAAAATTAATAGAATGTCGATTATTTTAGGTTCTAAATAACTTCAGTATGACGCCAAAGCCAGGTAGTGAAGAAGAAAAACGAATGGAAAGTGGTAAGGAAATTGTTATGAGTTAGAATAATATTGTGTTTAGAACTAATATGGACGTTCCTGAATTATTTTTATTCCTAGAATCTCAAAAAGTAGTTTTAATTTGAAAGCGTTTCATTTAAAAGAAAAAACTTTGGAATAAAGAAAAATATCTGCAGTATTTCCCATTTCCCATGTTTTACGACTTCTTGTGATATCCCTGTATCAGAATATTAGGTGAAAGTAATCATGCAATGCTATTGTCCAGTTAAAAGAAATTTAAATTATCCAGTTTTTACATTTATTGTAATTAACTGCCAATTTATACACTAAGATTGTCTCTAATAATTAGCCGGGCACCGTCGCTTCACTCCGGAACTCTTGCAAATATAGCATTAATAAAAAAACTGTATTTATTTTGCAAATTAATATTGAGATCGGAGAATATACGACGTCCCAGCCCGTTGTTGCCTTCTCTGCTAAACTCAGGTGTATTGCGGGTTGGCGCCACACACCTGGGGTTGCCGCCATACACTTCATGGTCAGTTTGCCAGGTTATTCCCTATCCCGGATTTCGAAAAATCCGGCCTTCTTCCTTGTCTAATCATTAAAGGAACGTCTGTGGAAAATTTCAGCTTTCTAGTTCTAAACTCATTGATTAGTTCTTTATAGGTTACATTTGGATCTAATTCTTCAACAATCTTCTTCCTTTCCACATCAAAAATATTAGATAAAAACACACTCTTCCATACATAACATTAGTATTTAAATATTTATTAAAATACTAATAACGGAGACAAATTTTCAGGAACTGTACATATTCCTTTTTTCAAGTCAATAATATAAACATTTCACAAACAGATTAAGAATAAGCTGGCAGCAATTGATTAAAAACATGAACTATCAACAAATTTAATTGTTGTTACAATTTGCTTAAACATCTCAAAACGATTTAAGAATAAATAAGTGACTATTAACTAATTTTATTGTTGTTACAAAAATCATAACAATAAAATAAATAAAACCATGGTGATACAACAAATTTGATTGTTGTTTACAATTATGACTTATTAATTGTTAT
>JAFIDM010004315.1:50998183-51017386 GCA_023159025.1 Thereuonema tuberculata | reverse complement strand
ACTTTGATGGCTGCATTGTGGACGTAGCTAAAATTAATGGGGGGGTGCTGCTCCAGAAAAATCTTAGCCTTTATTTTAAAATTGTGTGAAAGGAAACAAACATGTATAAAAAGAAAATTTATTCAGAAACTTAATAAATTTCTTTTTATACATGTTTGTGTCCTTTCACACAATTTTAAAACAAAGGCTAAAATTTTTCTGGAGCAGCACCCCCCACTAATTTTAGCTAAGTCCACAATGCAGCCATCAAAGTTAATTGAAGTTTGGTGCACTCGGCCATAACTCTATTTCTTCCTCCAAAATCACATTTTAAAATTAGGGTCGTTGTAAAGTAAATTACTTATTCTAAATACTTTGGAATGACTTAAAAAGAAATCAATGAGAAATGAACTGGTAACTTACAGAGAACAAGCAGAAGCAATTCAATGTAATCTCTTATATTGTTTTCCAGATTTGTATGTGTCTAATGCACTTCCTCTGGGTTTGGAGAAAATAATTATAATTTTAATTTCCTGTTAAAATAGAAATAATTTCTAGAATGAAACGTCTGCGACAGGAATCGAACACTGCAACCTTCTAATCAGAAATCAGATGTCTTATCCATTAAGCCACGAAGAGTACATTCAAATTATTGTTGTTAAAACATGTCTTATCATTCCCTATATGTATGTGACGAAATGAGAGAAAAGCCAGAGGAAAAAAATAATATTAATTGTAGCCTACTAGATTGAAATTTAAATTTCAATGTTCATTTTTTAGCTTACTACAAGCGCAGGCCAGACGACCATTAGATTCAGAAGCTCGCCCACGAACTGCAGAGTCGTTAGAGACATTTCTCAACATAAATGAAAAAATTAAAATAATATTTAAACACAGAAAACAAACTTCTACTTAAAATACTCTATCGAAGTAAAGGCCCTCACATTGTTCTCCGTCACTGTTGACTGGGCGTAAACGCTAGTAGTAAAGAGACTATAAATATCGTCATTTTTGAAAACTATTATTTGAGGTAGGTTTTGTTTACATAATAACCTACTATAGAATACTGGATCCCGAACAAATAACTGCAGAGCTCTCATTAAAAAAAAATCTTATTATCAAATTAATTTACAGAATTAGAGCAATTATCTAGACTCAGAGGGTTCAGTACCATAAATGTCAGCGTAGAGGACTTACAGCACAATTAACAAACAACAAAAGCAAAAATGGCAGTCAGGTCAATAATTACAATAAAAATGGTGACATAAGATTGGATAGGTGATCCGGAAAAGACTAATCAAGTTAAGCGATTGTGCCTCTATTAGAGCTTGATGTTGTGAGAATTGCAATTCTAAAACCTGTAACTTTATATTAGTTTTCCTTCCTAAATAATTTTTCATTGTGTATATGTTTACTTTATCTGGAGAGTGGTAACGGACTTTCCAAATTGTGGTTTCACAATAGACGATGTAAGAAAGAATTTTTTTTCATCAGAAAAGATGCATTATAATTACATCAAATTTCTGTATGATTTATGATTTATGATAAAAATAGTGAAAACATTTGATATAATCAAAAGTCTTTCCAATGCCAATAGGATTACAATCAGTGACCATCTAGTAGCTGAGTTTCCAAATTTCTTAACATATACATCTTACAAATGATTGGTGATTAATGGTTAGTTTTTGAAACCAAATTTAGTTAGTTAATGACCCTATTTAGTTAATGACCAATTTTAAATTTCTCAAGAAGAATATGAAATGAAGGCATGTACACCCGTTAAACTTAAAATTGGTAGTAAATTTGTGAAATAAAATTAGTCAATAAAAAAATTAAAAAACATAAAATAAATAGCCATATACATGTTGCAATATCTACTTACCAAAAATAGAAAGTAAAAAAAAGTAACTTAAATTGTGTTAATGCAAGAGCTGATTTTAATTGTTATAAAGAACTTCTTTTAGCAACATGAATGTCACTTTTTCTTCTATAATCATAATCAAAGTACTGAGAATCAGTGTGATTTTGAAAATAAACAAAATTTCATAGATTGCGCAATCAGTTTTATAACTTACCATGCTGGTTTCATCTTTATTATCCTTTTTCAGTAATTTTCGTTACTATGCACTTGGTTACTATGTGGCTATATCTTCTTATTATACAAGTTCCTTTGCCTCTGAACTCTAAAAGATTTCCAGATTTATCAAGTGATAAATCTTTCGTAGTCATTCCTTACATTTAAGGATTATTCTTTAGAAATCAGAGAATTATTTTTCTGGAAAGGTGACATTATTTGTCAGAATAAATCTTGAAAGAAAATATATGAGGTATATGGCCTAAATATCGCCCATCTAAGAAAACCTGCCAATATTCTTGTTATTTATCGTCTCAGTTGCTTGCAAACAATTACAATATATTATATGAACCTTCACTTACATGTTCCTGAACCAATTATAGATATAACTATTATTTTGTATTTTTCCTTAATTTTTGTTCAGGCAAACCTCATATTTTGAATTTTGTGAAAGTGTTCCAAATATCGCCCACACCATTAATTACTTTGTTTTTCGCATACTTTTTAAATACTTGAATACTTTTTCTTAATCTTTTCGCAATTCTTTATGGGTGTTGCGAGCTTCTTTTGCTTTGGATCGTCTAAGTTCAGCCTCTTAGGACTTAGTTTCCTTTTGCTGAGAGAATTCATTAGAGCAATTGTGAATGGTGACCCACTCACAAGACTGGGACATTAAATGTTTTGGAAGCTTTCAGAAGGCCCATTTTTTTATTTTTTACAGCTGTGACAACTTCTCTGTCCCATGTCTTACGTTGAATCATCTGCAATAAACCAAAATAAACTATCGCACAGTGGGCGATATATGGAACAACGAGGTGGGCGATATTGGGCACTCTCTAGCTTGTCAATTTGGGGGATGCTACAGACAAACCGGCTACCTCTAACAAGTGACAGACATTATCAACAGATAGATTATTTCTTTCACTACTTCATGATATTAGATAGTTGCGATGGCATGAATAATTCATAAGCTGCAGCACTAAAAGAAACTGTAGGTTCATAACTTACCAGAACGAAAAACCTTCAAGAATTCATAAAAAATAAATGGGTTGAACTAACACCACCAAACGAACACAGCGTGCTAATGGAAGGAATGGCAAATTGTTTCCATCGGTTCCCGTGTGATAGCATCACTATCCCGTCCTACATCGCCCTGGGAGGTATTAGGAACCTGGGCGATATTTGGGCCATATACCTTATAACTAAATAGAAGAAATAAACAACTCCTACTTCATCAATGATACTCGATATTTCGTCCTTTACTTTCAAGGGCTTCTTCTGGATACATCTTAAAGTAAATTAATACAAACTAAAAAACAAATAAGAACAAAAAGAGAAAACCCTTCTCTATCTTAACAATAATAACCTAACAGGATTTGAAAGACGTTTGAACAAACATCGGAAAAAAAACAATATCTCAATTGTCTAACTGAAATAACATTTTAATTGTCTAACAGAATTGACATTTCAATTGTCTAACAGAAGA
This sequence comes from Thereuonema tuberculata, assembly GCA_023159025.1. NCBI lineage: Eukaryota > Metazoa > Arthropoda > Chilopoda > Scutigeromorpha > Scutigeridae > Thereuonema > Thereuonema tuberculata. The sequence continues at coordinate 51,013,847 of JAFIDM010004315.1, read as the reverse complement.
TTAATATTCCTTTTAATCTATTGTATCTCACTAACATTTTCAGGAAATTCTTAGTAAGAAACAATAGATTAAAAAGAATTAAAATAAATAAATTAAAATAGATTAAAGGAATCCTTTTAATCTTCTGTTAGACAATTGAAATGTCAGTTCTGTTAGATAATTGAAATGTTATTTCAGTTAGACAATTGAGATATTGTTTTTTTCCCATGTTTGCTCAAACATGTTTCAAATCATGTTAGGTTATTATTGTTAAGATAGAGAAGGTTTTTCTCTTAATGTTCTTATTTGTTTTTTAGTTTATATTAATTTACTTTAAGATGTATCCAGAAGAAGCCTTGAAAGTAAAGGACGAAATATCAAGCATCATTGATTAAGTAGGAGCTGTTTATTTCTTCTATTTAGTTATATATATTTATGATGACATAATAGTTCGTAGCTTGACAAAAAATTATTGGGAAAAGTAGAAATATCGAAGTATCAAAATGAGCATGATGGTATTTCTGATGTATCTTAATTTTCGGCATTCAAATTTCCTTGTTCTGCATTAACAAAATTATGACACCAATGAACCATACATAAATTATGGTTCATTAGTCTGCACTATGGTGCAGATTTATACCGTCCTTTAAGCAAGTAATATTTGTTTTTGTTTTTTTGTTTTTGGTTTTTTTCATTTAGTGGAAATTAATGAACCATTTCGAGAGATAACAGGTGATAATAGTCTTTTCTTTCAAAATGGTGAAGAAGCGAATAAAAGAAGAAGAATATATGATCAGTATTTTGGAATTATTTGTAATAACACTCAGTTCGAAATTGTCAAAGAGGTAATGTAAATTTAATATTTTGTTTCTGACAGTAACATAAGTAATCCAATTATTCTTGCCATTTTTTTTTACTGATCTAGAAATATTTTAGAATTTAGAATCAATTTAATTTTGAATCAAGTACACTAAATTTAAAAAAAACAAACACTATTTAAAATGGGCATTGAGCCAAAGATGAATTGTTCATTTTTTAAAATCTAAAAAAGCTTTCTTGATTATTTTTAGTAACCTTATTTTCATCTGTACAGTATATCGAATCTCTTTGTAGCTAATTATTCATCACTGCAAGACGGTGAAAGAATTATGCGATTTCTCATCCTTCTCGAAACTTCTCACCTTAACACGAATAGTGATTATTATTTGTAACGCATGACAATTACAATTTCAGATTGCTGAAGACTTCCTGGAGAAATGGAAGGGCTACAAGGAGATCTTAACGCCATTGACTGCAACAATTTGTGATGTTACATATAAGGCTCTATTGAGAACAATATTTGGAGATTACTTCAAGGACGATGACAGATTATATAAATTTATTCAAGAATTTAAATGGGTAAGAAATACAATTTATTGTCATTTGTAGAAATAAGGGATTCAGTAGAAAAATCCTAAAGAGAATTAGTATTATTTTTGGAGTAGATGAATTTACGAATATAATTTCAAATTATTCTGTAATAATAAATCAGAAGGAATATCTGTGAAATACAACTTTGGTTTATTACAGAAATAATATATGCGTAAATAATACATCTTTATCTTTCTAATATATTCTGAAATTCAGAATCTTCAGAGAAAATTGTGATAATTATTTTTTAATTGAAAAATCCTTAATGTTTTTTTGTCAGGTTTTTATTTATGTAAGTCATATTTAACTAAACATTATTTCTGTGGCCAAATTAGTAAGTCTGACCTTAAATTGACAAGATAAAATTTTTTCCTCTAAACTTATAATTAGCTTATCATCTAAAAGATTATCGAAGATTTTCTAAAATTATAATTATCGTCTAGAAACTCTAGATAATCTTTTAGATGATGAGCAAATTATTATTAAACAGGAAAAAATAAATAGTTCTATAAAATTTTTATATAGAACTTTTGTTATCCTTACTGTTTTCCAAAAGATTTCGTGAGATAATATTCTTTTTTTTTGCGTTTTTGATGTAATTGTGTAATTACTTTGAATGAAAAGTTTATCTGCCAAAGGAATTGTTCGATGAGATAGATGACTGATATTAGATCTTACTATCAGAAGGAATTTGTAAAAGATAAAAATCTTAATGATTAAGCTATTGTTGTAAAGATAGTGATAAAGAAGTGAGATTGATATTGGTAGGCTTCTTCTCTGGTCTAATGAAATATAAGGAAAAGGTGAAATGGAGTAAAATTTGTCTGGCATCCTAATGTTCAAACGAGATTGTAAGATCAATGAAGAGACTTCTTTCCGTTTGGCTGTATATTGTATGGCTTGGTTCCGCTTTATGGAAAGTTGGAAGTTTTGTAGACTTGGAGTGTCCAAAGCTTTGACTGGAACTTTTTTTCCCATTATTTTTCCATTTATATTCTTTGAATTATAAGTACAATCGAATTATCTCAATCATCTCGAAATCCTTCATTTTCTTCGTTATTTTCGTTACACAGCTTCAAGAATAACTTACATGCTATCATAACAATGAATATATAATATACATATATATATATATATATATATATATATATTTCGCATTTGAAACTATCTAAAAGTTAATATTTATTGGTATGAAGTCTTTTAATAAATATTACTCTTTGTAACATACTTAAATGTCTTAAATGTTTCGATTACTATAAAAACATCTATTATTATAATATTTCATTATTCATCGTTTCAAAAATGATTAGATAATGGAGAATGGAAGTGAGCTATAACGACACTAAATACTATAAGAAAAGGTAACAATACTACAGTATAAAGTTAAGAAATAAACTAGGCTACTACAGGCCAATGTGGTCCTTGGGATTGTAGGGGCTAAACTCCTGTTGGTCATCGCCTGTCTTCCCTTAGGAAAGAAACCCAGCCATTCTTCAAGACCCTAAGGTCGTCTTGAAAAGAATTCAGCGTGGAAAATCCTTGAAACTCTGCCGGAGATTGAACCACGATCCTCCAGCCATTAGCATTTGGTTACCGAGCCCAAAACAATAATGTAAAACTTAGTCAATTAGACTTAATAAACATATTTCTTTTAATATCGCCTACAAATTTCAAAAAACTAGACCGATGACGAATATATATAACGAAGGTTTTTTTTATAATATTATCAATTAGACTTAAGGTTAAATAGCACAAGTGAAACAATTTACTTTCGGAAAGCAGTATGGTTTTTAATAGCCAAAAATCAACGCAGCATTATATGAGAACATCGCAATCATTCAGAAATACGAAATAAAACAATATATCCAGTAAAAGTCAAAGTGTTTTTAACTGTCTAATAAACAGTGAAATATATCAAGAAATTTCTAGAAAAGTATCATAAAATCACAATAAGACAGATTTTAGATTCTGTAGTAGAAAATGAATGAATGCAAATAATTTAATTATATTTATAATTGATCTAATTATTGTATTTATTTGTGATTGTGTTTTTTAAAAATGTTAATAATTATTTAGGCATTTGTTGCAGTTACAATTATAATTTTTAGTAGGAATTGATGATGCTTTTTTTTCAAGGGTACGATTTCTAACAAAGGTTGTCATTTAACAACACTAAGCATTTTATGGTAAACAGATAAGAATGTCCTTGAAACAGTCTATAATTTGTGAGTACTTTTCACTAAATAAATTCATTTAATATTGCTTATATTATGATTTTTTATCAGCTGACCTTAAATTCTGAAAAAGCCAAGTATGGTGACGCAGAGGAGAGAGAAAAATTAGATTCAAGTAAGGATATTTATTATGATACATTTTATTATATAAATAATATAAATATATTATTAATAATATAATAATTAATATTTATTATTATTAATTCTATTAGGAATGTCTCTGTGTTGGAGATTTTATTTTTTTAAGGTAGTACGTTAGTCTTCTTCTGTCAGTTTGAAAAAAAAAATCATTGCAAATTGGACAGTTTACAAAGAAGAGATTATAGGCAGGCTTGGACTGGCACGCCGGCTCATCGGCCCTCGAGCCGGTGCGTCCTCTTGCAGCCGAACTTGTGCACCCTCGTCCCAGGTTTCACTTCCACTTTGCAATAAGAAAAAAGGAAAGTTTAAATTGAAAATAATAATCGAATAATAAAAACGAAGAAAGGGAGAAATTAAATTTGAGGACAGGTTTACGATTAAGATACGATACAAGGGATTTCCAGCTCCAGTGATTAGGTGAGGGCGGATGGGCCGGCGCGCCAGTCCAAGCCTGATTATAGAATACCAAAAAAGTCCAACTACAATCGCCAACAAGTTCTTCACAACTATGAATGACATTCAGTAATGAATGCGCAAATACTAATCTGTGTTAAAATATGAAAAAAAAACCCTTTAAAAGACATCAAACAAAACTGTTTTTAAGTTGATTTTTGATCCAAATTTTTAAGAGTAAGTTTTAAATTGAAAATTTGAGAAAAGTTAAATTTGACTAAGTAATTCAATTTCAGCGCAGTAAATATTAATACGAACAAATATGGAATATTTCTATTCATGAATCTGAAAAATATTTACTTAATTTATTGCAATTTTATTGTTTAGGTTTAAAAGCCTTAAAGGAAACTGTCAGGCTAATCTTGGATGCAAGACGTGAGGAACTACCTGATGACAAACATCATCTTTTCATTGATGTTCTACTAGAGAACAAGATACCAGAAGCCCAATGCATCAGTGATGCCATCACCTTCTTCATTGCAGGCGTAGACACTACATCTATGTGTAAGTATATTTGAAAAATTAATGAAACTTACTACTATTTTCTATAAGAGTGTCTCCAAAAATAAAAATACAATTCTTAAAAAAAAATAATACCTAAAAAATTATTTAAAACTTAAAATAAATTAGAAATTTGATCAGAATTAATAAGAATAATGGTATTCAGAAGAGTATTCGTACTTTCAGTTTCTAATCTAGCTAATAAAAAAACAGAATGATGAGGGCTTGTTCGCCTTACTGAAAATTTTCATATTTGACTGATTTTGGAATAAATTTAAAGCTTTGTTCAGATCTTGCAAGTTTTTTAATATTTCATTAATAAAATATGGTTTATATTTTTAGCTCGTTTCCTAGGGCTATAAAATTAAGAATATAAAATTATTTAATCGTATACAGCTATCTCGAAACAAATTTCCAATCGACAAAAAGTTGAATCTTGGCTTCCATATTTACAGACAACAGCAATTTCACTTTTCTAAACTATTATGTTGTTGTCGAAAAATATAGCTCGGAATTGCATCAAAATTTTCGAAGAATGATCATTGGAAAGGAACTTCATGGGTTCTATCGAATTTTTATTGAACAATACATAATATGCTTCTTGTCATAATCATCTATAATTACAACTTTTTGGATTTAGGCAACTTAAATTAGGATGTACGTAGCTTTTAGAAAACGTTTCAAGATACTACTTGAATTCAACGTGCATTACAATATACAAATACTAAGGCATTATAATTTGCTTTAATAAAAGAAAAACATAAAAAAAATGAAGGAATTAAATTAAAGAAAGTAGAAATACTATCAAATACTATCAAGAACTTTGTTTTCTTAAAGGTTAGCAAAAAATCCCTGACATAGAAAAATAATTAAAACATATTTTCTGGAGAGTTAAAAAAAAAAAAAAAAGTATTCCTAATGTTTTCTCGGAGAGCAAAGTACTAGGAAACAAATAACATTATGATTGATGCCGCTTTCAGTTATTTGTCTCCAATTCCGGCTCAGAAAATGCTATATATATTATCCAATAAAAATACTTCAAAAAATTGGAAATGGTATTATTATTATTTAGCAATTGTCACGGGGTTAATGCCTCCCGCAACAAATATAAAAATAATAATAATAATCAAAACTATCTCAAGGAGACTTTCTGTAACGTGTTTCTTGATGAGATGAGCGAGGCCTACCTTAGCAGAGCATTGCTTGGCTCTGTCGAAACACACAGAATATAAGAAAATCGTTAATCAATAATGTTTAATTAACGTTAACTGTTTGTCTTATGGGTCAATAATGGCTGGGCCCAAGGTTTTCCCACCAAGATTTCCCCGACAACTAAATTCCACAACCAATCTTGTTTTATATCCAACAAATAAATAAGACGTGGATAAGAAGAATAAACAAAACATTAGCAACAGAGTGATCTTTCTTTTTCCTTTATTTTTAAGCAAATTAGCTTTAATATTATTTATTTAACTTCACTCTTTAGTACTGAAATCTTAATCCCGTGTCACCCTAACTTTAACACCTTCCTTTTTGAATGAGATTAAATCAAATTGTGAAATGAGGGTCAATCAAATAACCAAATTGTTTTTTCAAAGTAACATTGAGAAGTTTATTCCCTTAATACAGCATCGTTATGGATTATGATAAAACCAAGAATATAATTAAATTAACTAATCCTACATATATATATTTGCACACTTTGATTTGATAGTGATCGCTATTAACCCGAACTTTTCCGCCAGTGTGTATTCCACTTACTTACACTTTTCCCACAAGAAAACGAATCACGTGATTATTCTACAGTAAGAACAGATTCGTTTTTCCCAGTTTGTTCTCTCTCACAAATTGATTTCTAAATTTACTTCAATCCTTAAAACAATATTTGAGAATAAGATACAATAAAAATACCGACATTTAATACCTTCTTAATCACCAAGAAAAACCCAGATACATAATTATAATAAGAATCATTAAAACAAATGTGCAACATTTCACTAGTGTCTTGTTGCTAATTCTGCAACATGACACAATATATTTTTAGTTTAGGTTCTAGAATGGTGTTAGTTTCGGTCTACAGTATAACAAAGATTGACCGTTATAAAAAAGATTTTAGACGATTTTCCATAACGATGCTGTATTAAGGGAATAAACTTCTCAATGTTACTTTGTTTTATTTTACACATCACATTTTAAAATATAAGTTGTTCATGTTGTAAGAGTTTAATAAGAACAACAGTTGACAGAAACACTTCCGTCAAGCGGAGTTTATTAACTCTGACATACGCTTCAAAAAGGTCTAGAATAATATTCTTCAATTGAACTTCGTCATTCAATTACGCAATATGATTACTTTGTCATTACCATGACGTAATGGTACTTATCAGTATAAAAAAGTGAGTTTAGTGCATTTCTTCATAATTCCTGACTGCTACAAGAACAAGACTACCATCTTTGTTAAAATTATTGCTAATAATTGTATATCATTATACTTATGCAAACCAAGAAAAACTAATGCTATTACAATGACTCATTAAATTACGTACAATAATTATCAATTAATATGAATTCAGTCTGATATCCAAATTTCTCAAACAGAATACCTATGAAAGTTCTCTCCAATTGGCAGCCAATGGCAGGAATAAGAACTTTATTTATACTAGGATTAGTACCAAAAGCTTCTCTTTCTCGACATTTTAGAAAGTAATGTTGGCCAAGCCAATCATTCTCATTATTAAGCTGGACAAGTCTTTTTATTGACCTTTTGACATGACCAAAACGTCTTTGAAAGCACACGTAACTGGTTAATACAAACTGACCACAACGCAGAATAACACATTGTCAGATTACACTTCTATATTCATTCCTTGGAAAATTTGATCGAATAAACAATGTGAAATTATATTATTCATTTCATTACTCGATTTAAATAAAATATTCTAGTTTTAGTCATCACTTAGCTGTTGGTAAGTGATATGAATTTTGGTAATAGGGTAACTGATGGTAATAACGCCATGCAGGCTATAACGCCATCTATTTTGAACAGCTTAGTTTGTTCAATATTCGGGAGGCAGCAGCATTTTTGTGGTTTTGTAGTCACGTGAGTTACCCTAGGTAACTATTGTCAAGGCCAATTCCCTCGTCAAATGTTTCAGTTCGACTTGAGACATAAAGAAGTGAATTGCGAACTTGAATCAACTACTGTTGGATCCATCTGAATATTTATTGCTAGTGAAAACAAGTATATATAACTTTTAAATTATAAAATATTGACTGAAATCACTTTGACTGTTATCATTAGCTACGTTTTTACAATCTTCCTGCGTAAATACATGTTCAATATTTACGCACCGTTTGCAGAAATTTGTGGGGAAATTCAAGATGGCGGTTGCAGGAAATAACGCCATGACGAGTGCAGGTATTACCGCCATCTCATTTGCAGCCAACAATGTTCACTAACGTTACATTTTTTATTATTTGTAAATTTATATATGTATTTTTATGTTTAGTTCGTAAATTTTTATTGTCCAATCAGCTCTTATGTCTGTCAGGCTCTTGTTTTTTGTAAAGAATAAAAAAATTTTTTTAGGCAAAAAAAACTGACGTACAAAACATTTCCTTTGAATAAATTGTACTTTTTTACTTTTTTAACTATCTTAATACAGAGTATATTAGGCAATTGTAAATTTACTGCAATGAATATACATTTTATTAAATAAAGAAAAGAAAACTAACGTAAAATGAAGACATGGCGTTATTACCCTCAAATGAAGTGTGTAGAGTCTTATTTAAAACCCGCTATCGTATCTGCCATTAATATCTTTGTAATTCCTGAATAACATATTTCATAGAAAAAACATGAACAATATATTAAAAAAAAAAAGTGTTGAAAAATGAAAATTTAAACGAATTACAGCAAATTTATTGAATTGCTGGCGTTATTACCATGAGTTACCCTGTATTTATTTTAGAATAAATTATTGGGAAAAATTATCACTAATTCTTCCAAAACTGTTTTTTTTTTCTGAGGAATGAAAAAAAATAATCGAAGAAAATTGTTAGTAGAAAATGTTTATTAATATATTTTCCTTCTTTCAGTTCTAGCTTGGATTCTTTATCAGTTGTCTGATAAACAAATGATTCAACAAACAGTATTTGACGAAGTAAATACTTACATGGAAGAAGATATCTTAGATCTAGAAAGACTATCACAGTTTGTGTAAGTAAAGCAGTCTTACAATGATCTCACATTTTTACTTAATTCTAGTAAAAAAAAACAAATATATCACAATATATCTTATAGGTATAATGCATTTCACTAAAGAGCATAAGTAATTGTGCTTACAAAAAAGATACACAAGATAAAGGAGTTCTGTCATCATAAACCTCACCTTTTAATGAAAGTGAAAACGTTATTGAAATATTTTTTTATTGATGAAAAAGGACCTAACTCTACAGTCTTCGCCAAAAAAGAAGGGATTCCATATTATGAATTTTTTCATGATTTTTTTTTTTATTTAATGTGAATTTATTACGTCACTACAAATTCAAAATGGCGTCCTTGGGGGAAAAGTTACGATCAGCAAGAAAAGAGAGACTCTTCATAGTGGTATAATTTGGGATGCTTTCCATTACTTAAAATGTAATATTGAGGACATGGTTAATAATTAGTTAGGGGATAGTTAGCGAGGGAAAATTTACAGCTACGTGAGACGGGAAAACGTTTTCCACTCCTGGAAAATTTAACGATGGAAACAAAACTTAACTAATTAATATTTAATAAAGGCATTGTAAATAAAACAGAATTAAAAATTGTTAAAAATAATGAGGATTTTTAGATTAGTTAAATTTCTAATGAAAATTTTGAACATTGGTCGTTTTCTTTTGAGTTATCAAATTAATATAGTTAAAAAAATCGCCACCAGATGTCACAATAAATACCCGACATGATCAATTCATCAAAAATGATCACATATGGAATATTTTCTTTTTTAGTGAAGACAATAGATCAGAAGCAAACAATTTAGAAACAATTATAATGAAAGTCATTCAAATTAATAAAAAATAATTTTTTTTATTTTACGAGGTATATTGTTAAAGTTAGTGTCAGGAACCGCAAACAAAAACTAAAAATCAAAATTTACATGTCCGGATCCGAATTTGCAGATTTTTTTCAAAAACCTTTACAATCAAAGGTATATGATTTTTTTTATACTGTATATAAACCTGAGCAATGCAAATAAATATATTTATGTGTATTTTATCTCTAAACAATTTACATCTACGTAAAAATACCTATATTTACGGTCTTCAATGGTTATGACTTGTCCATTCGTAATCCCATGTAAATTTAGTAACAATCAACAATAATTTCAAGTACATATTTATTTCTAGTGAAGATGGATATTTCACATTAGTTACAGCAATTTGTTTTTTCTGTAAGTGGAATATAATACACGCAAATTTGTAATAAAAAACAGGACTTCTGCATTTTTATGGTGCCTGTATTTATACTGTAGCTACAGATATAGTATAGAATCAGACCTGCTGGCTAGTTTACGCTTGAAAATGTAGTTTCATTGTATTTTTCTACTCGTAAAAATACCTTGAGTTCAAAAAAAAAATATGAAAATAAAATTTTAATTTTTTTTCAACATAATTTATGACCCACACAATTGTGCGGGTCAGGTCTCAATTGACAAATTATAAAATTTTTGAAAATTGACAATTACATGTTTTTGTGGTAATTATTGTTGTTGCTTGGTTTAGTAATATTGTATATTCCCACATTAGATGAAATGAACTTTGTTTTACTAAATAAAATATTTCTAATACAGAATAATGAGCTAAAATCAATTATTTATATCCATGTTTAGATGTAAAACCTAGAATCAAAAATAAATTAAAATTAGATAAAACATATTCAGTAAGATATTTAGAAACGTAAGTTATTATTTTAATTATTTGATTTTTGTTCAATATAAAAATATTTGAGATTTTTGGTAAATAATTTTTATGAAAAAAAAAACATTTTTTAATAATTTTTGCAGTAATTTTAATAATTAGAATAAATTAGATCCTCCGTAATGCTTAATGTATGAAATATATTCAAAAATTTTCATTAAATTCTGCAAAATAAATAAGAAAATAAAAATTTATATGTGTTGCACAGTTAAAAAAAATTGTACTTCAGTCCCAGATGACACAATTGTGCTACTGAAAGATTTGATCCTATTTTTGTAATTACTTCTTCATATCCTTTATTTTCTAACATCTTTATATTTCAGTTTAAAGATTTCTATAATACAATAAATATGTCTTGAATTTCTTTAAGTACTTTAAGGTGCAAAATTTGGAACTAAATAATATGCATGTTCCTCTTGGACGTCATCTTGAAAATATTGCTATTTTGTCTGCTTCTACTGACCTCTAATGTCAATTTTTGGAACTTACAAAACAAAATTCACATCCGGCGCTTCCAGCACATTTGTGCTATGCAGGACTAAATACTAAGCATTAATAGTTTGGCAAAGAAAAAATTAAAACCTAGCCCACACAATTGTGCGTACAGGGTCTGAAATGGAAAGTATAAATTATAGTGTAAACTAAGCAATATCTGTTTTTATATTATAAGTAGTTACTAAATAATGTTAGATATTTTGTAAGTCTTCCTAAAAGCCTTCTACATTATTTAAAATTATATCAGTGTCTTTGTATGTTTTGTGATCAAACCACAAACATGCCTTTTCATTATATACTTTGATTTATCAGTCAATATAATCGAAGTAGGCTATTACTGTAGTTATAGAATTTTATAGAGAAATTGAACTGTGAAACGTAACTTTATAAATTTTCTGGAATCTCACACTCCACTGACGTTACTATTAATGTATCTTTGGCATGATATTCAAGATTACGAAGAATAATGATATAAAATGTTCCTTTATGTGTGGCCTACTAACTTTAGCATAGATTTAAGAAAACCCAGTGAAAAAGACGTTTAGAAAAGTTAGTTTACCGCGAATCAATTACTCATTAAAATCATTGGCTAATGCTAGTTGTAGATTTTTTTTCGATATTTCTTATTAAATATACTGAAAAATAATTATTTGTCACTTAACTTTTTGCCCTTCTTTATTGTAGTTTTAGGCTATGTACAATACTACTCAATTTTGAAACTATAAAACAACGGCTAATAGAAATTTCAGGAAATTGTTAAATGTTTAACACCAAACCAAGATACTGCAGTTATTAGAAAGTGTTTGGCCTTGAAATTAACAACAATGAAAGAATTTTTATTATATTTAGTTTCCATAAACATATTTTTTTTTTTTACATTACAGCTATCTCCGGCAAGTTATCGATGAAACTCTTAGATACTATTTAAGATTCCACTCTGGAAGAATCGTAGATGAAGATACGACATTAGGAGGACATTTGATTCCTAAAGGAACTAACATCTACTTGCATCTAGGGGAATGTCTGCATGATCCACAGATTTGGGATAATCCAGAAGAGTAAGTACAGCTTAACTAAGTGGCTCTGATTTCATCTAGACGAAATATATTAATTGTATTTAAGAAGACTGCAGTGATTGATGTTGTGTTATGAATTAACATACCTTATTTATAGTTAATCGTATTTTGGAGTTAAATATTCAAAAGTATCTAAAAATATTAGTCTAATAAAAAATTTTGATAATAACTTTTGTCAGATGGAGACTAACTCAAGCCAATTCTTAGATCTGGCAAATGAATGCTTTGCTGAATTGTGGGATATTTACATGGATAATAACTGTACATCAATCTTTAAAACAAGGAATAGCGGTTTCCATATATGCTGGAAATGTTAAAAATATATTATATTCTTTTTAAGAAGCATATATAATATATCTTGTTTAAGCTTTTCTTTATCTTTTCCTATTTTGCAGATTCGATCCAGATCGCTTTAGTGCAGAAGTTTCCAAGGACCGACATCCTTGTGCCTTTAAGCCCTTTGGTATGGCAGGATATCGTCATTGTCCTGGCGCCAATTTTGCCTACATGACTCTGGCAACCTTTTTAAGTATATGGATCCACAAATACCAATTTGAGTTGGCCCCTGGACAAAACATCACTGAAGCCGAAGCAGAATACACTTCAGTAGACGATGATGAAGTGTGGCTAATGATAACACCTCGGGAAAGAAATTGACTGTTCCGAATTCACAGGGCTACTTTAAAATACCAAAGTGCCTATTAATTCAGAATTGACCAAAAAATTATTTGGTCAATTATCCCGAAACTTAGCTGAATTTAATCGCTAATTAAGTATCACTGTAACTTTCATAAAATATATATCTGGTTTTATGAAAAATAATTTTGAAATTATTGTTATATTTCAAAACAATTTGTATTCACTATTCTAACATTGTAAACTACTTCTATTTTTAAAGTATTAGCAGTACCAACGAAGTACAATACATTTGTTTTAAACTTCTTTTAATACTTGCTGAAGTACATCTTTTATGTATTTTGGATGTTGTTAAGTTCTGTCTCTGCATCTGATATACGTCTGGACACTAAACCAAAATATCTCTGAGTATTTTTGACGTCGATAATTAGTCTTTGTCACAACAAAAATGTAAATCGGAGCATAATGAAGACTTTACCAGCAAATAGTATAACAAATATATATAGCAATGCAAGCACAAGTACCAATAAGTTTTTACGTAAACGTAAGGCATATGTGTCTTTGAAAGAAAACTATTATAACAATTGTTTGTTATTATCGTTGATTTCATTTATATTATTTTTGATTTAGAATATAATTGTACGGCCTTAAAGCAGCACATGTAAACAGTACAAAATCGAAGCCATATTGTCTCAACGCTCTTAGTTTCTCCTAATCCGATTCACATAAAACTTTCGAATTAAAAACTCAGGAGGTGGATAACAGAATACTATTGAAAATCTTACTATTTGAAATCTTACCTCTCGTAAGATTTATTTTCAATTTTAATATTTCCTCATGATGCACATGAACCAATGCACAAGTCTTGCACATTTAATGAATTAAGTTTGAAAGAAAAATTTTCTTCTGCTTACTATTAATAAAAAAGGTTAATAGAAACGTTAGGTATTTGATATCATTGTATCTCTTATATGCTTTCTTTTGTATGAATGTAACTGTGTTTATATAATTATATATTTAATACAAATAGAGATAAGTTTGTATAAAAACTTGCAATAAATATTGGCTAAAAACTTCAGTTTTTAAAGTCTAAATGGTGATAAAATAAGATTTTCTCCAAATTAAATAAAATATATGTTAAGATCACAACCATTTTTGAAAATATAATAACATTTTGCCATCTCGTATTTTACTGTTACGATACATATCAAATCTTAAATTGATCATTTCAATTTTGTATTAACTATTAAACTTTATCAGAATCAACAATTCTACTTAAAACTAATACGAGCTATTTGATTGACATTTACAGTAATTGTATATAATATTTTTTTCCTAAACAGAATTAATGCACGGATATGAAAAATTACTGATAACACTGGTCTACAAAAAAAAAAAAAAATCTTTCACAAGAACTAAATCAACGGAATCTAACTAACTTTTCCATGCTAAGTTCAAATATGTTCTCAGATTTTTTCCATCAGATAGGGTTTTTTTTTGTGGCACTTGTTTATAGTTTTAAAAGAATTAGTATTCACGAAACACTAAATAATTAATATATGGCTAATTTTGGCTTACCTAAAAAGTTGTAAGTGATGATTTTCGGTTATATTTTGTAGTATTTAGTATACTGAATTTTTTCTAACAATCTCATATTTTCTTATGTCTCTCTCATATCACTGGCATGCGCGACAGGTATTCATGGTAATTCATTCCCATTATGCAGTAGTACAGCCTTCGAACTAACTTTCGATGAATCTATGAACAAATCGCCACTCCACTGGCTTGTGTTGATGTCCAAGAGCCTCCATTACTGAACAAACATTATTATAAAAAACTACATGGCCTTCTTTAGAGAAGTAGTCAATGAAATCAATATCGCGACTACGATAAACGCATATCCGTGTATCTTTTTGGAGTAGATTCCAACATTTGAGCATGGAACTTAAAAGCTCAGCCGACTGTTTAGACAAATTTAAATCCCTTATAAGATCATTAGGATCTTCTTGAGATAAAAAGTGAGGTACTGATGTTTGATGCTTCAAATGTAGGGTCACTTCCCTCCTTTCTTTCGACTTCAGTATGAGCTGGGTCGGAGTCGGAGTTATCACTTAAGGTCGTGAAATCTGGACACTTTGGTACAGGATACTCTTCACTATGTGGCACAGGTCTCATTGTAGATGCCAAATTGGGATACTTAACTGTATTTTGTTTTGGACGAAATTCCTTTAACGTTATTTAAAAACTGAATTTCACTGAACATTATAAAAATTCTTCATAACCACACGTTATCCTTTAAAACTCTTTAATCGTGATATTTCGCAATCTTTTATCAAGATTTCTTCGTCACCAACCACAATTTCATGTACACCATGGGGGTTATATATAAATTAAAATGTAGGGATTGTGGTTCTGTGTACTTTGGAAGTACGGGCCGCACTCTAAAAGAAAGAGTACGAGAACATGTACAAGCCTTTACTAAAAAGAACGAAGGAATATCAGACTGGGGAGACCACTGCCTGCAAACAAAACACAATCCCGATCCTATAGTCAACATTTTATTCAAAATTGATGAAGAAAAAGATGTATTATCAACACTTTCCCATGTATCAACAAAGAAAGATTTCTCAAAGTTAACAGTTGCACATTACACAAATTCAAAAAAAGCATTAAAAGTATTGACAAATTCCTCTAAAACAGTGGTGCCCAACCTACGGCCCGCGAAGGTGTTACATGTGGCCCGCTGTTTTATTCGTTTTTTTTTTTTTTTTTTTG
>JAFIDM010004315.1:50945948-50992148 GCA_023159025.1 Thereuonema tuberculata | reverse complement strand
AGAATGTTTAATCATTACTTTCATTTTTTTATTCAAATCAAGAGTAAGTCTAAAAAAAAAAAAACTATGTTACTTCAGCCAAAAAATAAATTAAAATTATTTGAAAGTAAGATCACTAACGGCGGTTTCTCCAAATAGTATTAGTATTGTTTCATGTCGCAACTCTATTGATTTCAACTGGATTTAATCCAGGATTAGCTTTAGACTTTTTAG
Organism: Thereuonema tuberculata; assembly: GCA_023159025.1. Lineage (NCBI taxonomy): Eukaryota > Metazoa > Arthropoda > Chilopoda > Scutigeromorpha > Scutigeridae > Thereuonema > Thereuonema tuberculata. Next base: position 50,991,935 of record JAFIDM010004315.1, on the reverse strand, counting down.
AAAAACAGGCCGTAAGATCTCTAATTGTGTGGCTAATCTTGAAATTTGATATATTTGCAAAATCTTAAATGAAATAAGAGTAGCAGATATTTAAAAAAAAAGATAATCAAAACATCAAGCTTTCATACTGTCTATATATAAGCGTCAGTCTGTGTGTCTAAATAATTAAAAAAAAATTATCGCATTTTAGGCAAAATTTATTTTACTAACACATACTGTGGATTTGTTGCATAAAATGCTATAATTTTTTTTTTTTATTTCTATTCGCTAGAATTTGCCATAAAACCTATGGAATAAAACTTTAACAGAAACAGACAAATTAGCAATTTTTTTTATCAGAAAAATACTTCTACAATAATATATATAGACTATGAAAAAATTGGGCGAAAAAAATTCATTTTTAAATGAATTTATGAAACTTTGTATTACAAAGCTTTTTCTTTATTTTGATTAAAAAAAATAGTTAAAAATCAGTTAATTTTATAAAATTTAATACTTTTAATAAAATATTGATTATTTTATAGAAACAAACATACATAGAAACAAATTTACCCATGACTTTCCCAATTCTGTTATTAAAATCTGTTATAATTAAAAATGCATTAAATCCATAATATTTTTTTTTTAAATATGATCATAAAAAAATGTATTACTATTACTAACTACTAAAGTTGGAAATTTAAAGCCGAATGACTAAATCGAATATATCCTGACCTAAAAACAAGCATGCTAATGAATTCTTCATTGGATTAGATTGAATACCGGAGCCTGAGGGTCTTTCGAGGTCCACCGTCTTCTATCCACTGACGAGCTTCCACTGGCATTTGCTCATTTTAAGGCTTGTAGTGGATTTCGCATTTGCTAACACTTGCCAAGAAGCTGCCAATGTTTTTTTTTTTTTTTGATCTTATCGAGTTCTGTGCAGATACATATGGATAATGACTGCTTATTAATTTCTCTTTTTTTCTGAACATAATTAAGCAATAATTAATTATCCAAATTAAGGAGTTGTTGAACCAGATTTTTAAGTATAACTCCTCCAGCTATTGTGACGATGGGTTTTATTGTAATTATTGATAAACCCAACATATTTTTTAATTCATATGCTAAAGCTAGATATTTTATTAATTTATCAGCATATGCCTTATGAAGATTATCATTGAGAACACAGTGATATCGATGAGCTCGGCAAATTTCTGTGTTTTGTCTACCATTATAATGTCTGGCCAATTAGCCATAACTGTCTGATCGGTGATAATTGATCTAACCCAGTAGAATTTGTAAGCTTGAGTATCAAGAACTGCATCACGACTATATTTTTAGTAAGGTGTTTGCTAACTTAGTAAGGTGTTATGTTTTTGCGGCAACCCCCCGTGTGAGTGCCAACGCGCAATACAACTGAGTTAAGCCACATCTTACGAGTGACTGATACACGATCTTTGCATTGTTATCTCTGTGTGTATAATATGCTCAATTGTTTCACTTGCCTGTCCACACCCTCTGCAAGAATCATCAATCGTTCAATCTTGGATGATGCATTTCCTATGATTTTTCGTAGTAATTATCCGATCCTGAATAACTATTACGAAAGCTTCTTTCTCGCCAAACAATAATCCATGTTTCAGTCACAAGTTCGATGATGTTCTTTCTACAAAATCTTGACTAAGCTGGTGTGGATGGAGCCATGAAGTTCTTTTTGCTTCCAAGTTGTTATTTGAGCATTGACAGTCTCTGGTTCTTTTAGATCAATAATTTCTGATGACTATAAGAGATAGATTAGCCATGTAAATGGATAAAATGTAGAGCATTTTAAGACAACAAAATGCTACAAAAATCTTTCGAAAAAAGTTTTTGGTTTCCAAGATGGCGCCTTTTAAAGGGTCAAATTTTGACTTTTTCTCAATTTAAACGAAAAGTATAAAAGTTGAAAGAGAACATTATATTGAGAAAATGTTGGTATTTTGAAAGTTCTATCGAATGGTATATCAGTCATTAACAAAAGTTTCTGTGTTTGGAAGATAAATGCAAAAATGAAATGTTTTTGCGGCAACCCCCCGTGTGAGTGCCAACGCGCAATACAACTGAGTTAAGCGGAGAAGCCCACAACGAGCTGGGAAGTCGTGTATTCTCCGATCACCATATTAATTTGCTAAATAAATAAATGTTTTTTTTTTTTAATGCTACACATGCAAGGAGCGAAGCGACGGTACCCGTCTTGTTCTTTATAATAACTTCATGAAGATTAATGTTGACTTTGGAGTGAAGGTAACATTTCGTTTTATAATCAAACTATTATGCAGATTCTGATGTTAATGAGACTTCTTCCTCCTTCTACAAGGTGTAATGTAACTCTTTCAATAGTAGCATTTGGGTGATGCATTCGAAATTTTGAAGAACTAAGTTCTATCAATTGCTGCCAAATCTATTTTGAGGATGGAGCATCCATGTGCTGGATGCATCATTTCAAAACATGGCATCATGTTTTGAAAACTTGCTATTATGTTTAGTAATATATGTTAATTTTATTCTTACAGTCTATATGTTCTAAATTTTCCAAATTGCAAATGATTAATTGAAATCTTTGCTCTGCGAAACTCGAAAAGCCAGTTTTGAGTTTTGCCTTTTCGATATTATACCTATTTTTGAAGTGTATATATTGTTACTTCTTACTAGGTATTTATCTAATTTATTTATTTACCTCTTTTATACTTTAACTCAGTAATAAGGATTTTGCTCTTTTTCATTTTAAATATTATAATTTTTTTTAAATATTATAATTTAGTTAGTATTTTTGTTTTTAGATTTAGATAATTTAGTTAATTTGGTTTTAAAATTAGGTTAATTCATTAAGTATTATATTAATATTTTTTAATTTTTGACATAAAATTAATTCAATAAGTAATAAGGAACTCCATACCTCTTTATTGCTTCATTTATATTAATATTTACGTCTTTATTGCTTCGTTTTTATTTAAATATTTAAATATTTAATTTTGTTATTATTGATAAATTCTTTCAATTTTTGGTAGTTTAGTTTTAATTTTAAATTTAGATTTAGATAATTTAATTAATTTAGTTAATTCGGTTTTAAAATTATGTTTAGGTAATTTAGTTCTTTGGTAATTTTTTTGAAATTTTAGATAGTTTAGTTAAAAAAAATTTTAAATTAAAAGAGCAAAGTCTTAATATATTGCGTTTTTACTAAATTGTTTCTAAATTTTGCCGCTGATGACGTGCTTGGTAAATTTATTTTATCACCATAGAATCAGTGATCTGAACTTTGTATTGGCATTTTCAAGCAGTGATTTGTTCTTTGTATTGGCGTTTTCAAATTTCATCAATGTCCGGCTATTACATTTAGTAATATAAGTTAATTTTATTCTTATATTCTATACGTTCTAAATTTTCCAAATTGAAAATTATTAATTGAAATCTTTGCTCTGCGAAACTCGAAAAGCCAGTTTTGAGTTTTGCCTTTCGGATATATCTATATATATAAATGCCGAAGTTTATATATACAGTAAGTTTGTCTGTATGTTTTCTATAAAATTTTACATCCTTTGACAGATTTTGCGTAAGTACTCTCTACTATCCTGCGGAACGTATAGACTATCTTGGAACCAGGACACACTACCTGCAACCCGTGATTTAATCACATTCAAACAATATGATGATCATAACTGCTAACAGGTTTAATTGGAAACACGACATTTCACATGAGTGTTCTTGTCGAAATCGAAAAGATGATATTTGATCGAATATTTGATATCGAGCCCTAAGGGGTGGAAACCTGGGGGGAAGGACAAACTTTGTTGAAGGATACTTCTACGGAGTTTAGGGTTGCAAAATAAGAATACAACATTAATTTGTAATGATCACGTGATTTTTTTTACTACTTGGGCAAGGTTTGAAATGATAAGGGTGTGGAGAAGGGCAGAAAGGAGTGAGACATCTTATATTCTCCGATCTCGATATTAATTTCACATCTAGGAATCTCGATTTAGAAAATACGAATGAAACATTACTTTGTAGCTATCATTTGATATTTTTCCGAACTGTGAAAGTGGTAAATTTCAATTTCTTTCTCAACCCACATCAGGACATCTGTTTTTTTGCTACCCGTACGAAGAGCGAGCATTTCAGCTAATGTATAATAAAAGACAAAAGGCGATTTAACTTCTATACATGAAAAAATTATGTATCAATCCTTGTCCAGAAATCAGCGCGAAAAGGTGCCATTCCCGTAATAATCATTAACAATATTAAATTGTATTACAAAAATTATATTATTAAAAAAATTGTATTAAAAAAATTGTAATATAAATTTAAGATTTTATTTTCAGAAAATAGAAAACTTTTACTGTTTATATTGGACAAATACTGTAATTTAAAAGTAAATAGAGATAGTTCCATTCCATCTTTTATACAACAGCCCTAGGAGGGAGAGTCAATTTTGAGGACGGGAAAGTTGCGGAGCCCAAAATAACTATACCGATATTTTAAGCTGGACCGTAAAATAGGCAGATTACGAAATTTCAAGAAACCAGTGTAAACAAGGAATTTTGAGGGTTGGCGAAGTCTTTTGCGAGTAAGGTAGTGCAGACCAAAATCAATGTTCTTCTGTTTTAAGTTTACTAAATAATATATTAAATTTTAAGAAATTCCATCCTGCCGTTTTAGTGTGATGGGTGAACAAAGAAACAAGCAAATAAGGAAGAAAAAATGGATTTAAATAAAATTAAATCCATTTTATACATTCTTTATAATACATATAATAAATAACTTCTTATGTCCTTTAAAACATCTTTAATTTACCAGCGATATTTCGTTTCTTTCAACAAGTAACTTCATCAGATTTTAAATACGAGAATAACAAAAACTTTCTTCTTCCGCTAAAGTACTAAATTTGTGGCAACTTATTATCATTTTCTTTCTCCATAGTAAATTCCAAATTGCTTCTTACTGAATTAACATATTTATAAAATTTTGAAAACTACCTATTTTTCCCTTCCCATAATAAGTTATTAGAACGTTAACTGCACATCTCATATATTTGTAATTAGCTTTGTTCCATTTTAATTTGTTAATGGAATTTTGAAGATATTTCTTTATACAAACCAAAAGTGATTACAAAAAATACAACAGAACTAATACAACACATCAAAAAAGGAAAAGGAAAAGAAAAATTAATAAAATTATATTCATTGATTTTAAAGGCAGTGTACCCGAATATATAGGTGGAGAAAGAACTGCAGTTAATAGAACCTATGTTTGTAGAGAATAAAAAAATTCTGGAAGATTCAAAAATTGATAAAGAACCATTAATGAATATCTTAAGGACAATATGGAACAATAGTTATTTTAGATTTAAGGATAAATTATTTAACTAGATAAGAGGTTTCATTTTATAAGAGGAACTAGAAAAAATTGGCTAAAAATTTTTAATATTTCAAAATTAAATAATAATTATGGTCAAAGACTAGATAACTATATAAAATATAAGTTATTTAGTCAAAGTAATTGGGAAAACTATGAAATAAAAAATTGTAAAACTATCAGCTGTATTAAAATTCAACTAATCAGCGATGTAATTGATGAGAAAATAATAATAAATTTTTAATTCTAATTATCTTTAATTAACCATATATAACAATCGATCAGCACCTATAATACAGGTATACATTTTATAGGTATACCTAATAGGACTGGTGAACATTAAAAAAAAGAAAAAAAAAATTTCAGGAACCATATGTAATATTTCTGCAAATTCGATGCATAGTTCGAATTCGAGTTCAACAAAATTTGAAAATGGAACGAAGCTAATTACAAAGATGAAAACTGTTCAAAGGAAATAATAAGATTTAGCATGTTCAATCAATAAAATAAAAATTTGCATAGTTCATTCACGCCGTGGGAATTTGGGACAACTGTTTCTTCCATATTAGGACTCATCATTTACCTATGGGAACTCGAAGGCGTGAAAGGCCAATGGATCATTCGCAACAGTTTTCACGCCTTTCGAGTTGACCGTGAATATGGGTAAACCTGGATATTGAGGTGTAATAAGGATGAAACAGACGTCCCAGATTCTAGTGATGGTAACTCAAGGCGTGATTAAAATATCTACTCCATCTATTTGTTTTTTCCATGTTTTCAGCTTTTCAGCGTGATGCCGTGAAAACAAAAAAAACCCAGACATATAGACATAGAAGAAAAACAAATTTTCACGTGGCATATTAAGACTACTTATGCTTCGCATGCTCTGTCAACAATAATAAGAAGAAGAAGAGCATCTTAAGAAGAAATATCTTAAGTCAAGAAATGTAAACAAAAAAAATATACAAAAACTATCCAGAAAGTTAAATATTGAAATCATTCAAACATTAAAAGGTAACATTTTATGACTGTTTTGAACATCTGTTTGCAGTAAGTCACAGAACAGATATAAGGAAGTGTGTTATTAATTAAGAAATATTTTGAAGCATTATATTGAAGTTAATTGCTCCTATTCCTCTTATGATTGTTGGTAGGAAGATACTTTACTTTTTCTTATAAATAGTAAAATTTTTATTATTGATTTCAATAGTACTTAGATAAGCTTAACAGATAATATCTTTAGATTAAATTTTCGTATTATCATATTGTGTTCATTTAAAGAATAAACACCAACTTTGTTCTTTAAATTTTGAATTCAGTAATCTTTTCAATATATAAGTAAACAATTTACTTAATTTAAATCACAATCATTTTTATATAATGAACTCTTATTATATCACGCCTTTAATGGCATTGTAATAAATAATCTAAGATCTCGTGTGTAGAATTCAACTTAAAGCTTAAACTTTAGTCAAGGCTGTAATTCTTGGATTAAAATATTAGAATTTGAATATTAAGATATAAAAATCGTCAAAAAGGTAAAGGGCTATACGCACTACTCCGTCTTTCGTTATGTTTCCGTGACGTAATTGCTTAAGTGACGTAGTTACGACTTCAGAGTCACAAGAATAGGGAACAATTGCCTGAAATTTTTAGGTTAGTAGATTTTTGAATATAGATTAATAAAAATATATGGTCAAATGTGTTTTTTATTTGAAGTAATTGTTCCCCATTCCTATGACACTGAAGACATAACTACGTCACTTAAGCAATTACGTTACGAAACATAACGGAAGACGGAGTAGTGCGTATAGCCCTTAAATCGGTAATAAAAATATTTGGAAATGCATGAAAATATTTGTAAGAATCTAATGAAATTATTTTTTTCTCAGAAATGTTACCTGCTTTGGTTTTCTTACCTGCTTTATTAGTTTTATTATTATTTGGATTATTATTTGGACATAAGGTGCGTCTCATATTTATAAACACACCATCATAGCAGCATTTTTGAAAAAAGTGATTGTGACTTTTACATTAAAAACAATTTGTAAACATTTGGAAGTGTATTCAAATTAGTTTCACGATTTGAAACATTTTTATTCAAATGATGTATGTAAAAAAAAAAAAATGAGAAAAAACACAAAAATCAGTGTCTCATAATTATAAACACACTAATGTCAATAACCAATAAATATTCCATGTTGTACAATAACTTTGTACACACGATTTGGTAATGAGTTTATGAATGTTTTAAGTTGAGTTTGCTGGATATTGTCCCAAATGGAAATGATTGCAGCTTGCAGTTCAGCAGTAGAAGTGTACTGCTTGCCACCAGCATACACTGACCGAGCTAACATACTCCAGTCATTCTCCATGGGGTTCAAATCAGGTGATAGGGCAGGCCAGTCCATCACCTGAACACCATTGTCCAAAAACCACTGCCATGTGGATTTAGCAGTATGAATTGGTGCATTGTCCTGTTGAAATTCAAAGAATTGACCCCCTATTACCTCTGCAAATGGCAACAAAGTGTCTTCAAGCAAATTTTGATAGGCAAAGGCATTCAGTCTACCTTTGAGAAAGGCTAAATTTGTTTTCCCACTGAAGGAAAAAGCACTCCACACCATTAACGAGCCACCACCTTGCTGTCGACTAGAAAAGATCTGTTCTTCAGCTCTCTGATGTCATGCCAGTAGTGTGTCCATCCATCAGGGCCATCCAAATTGAACTTTTTCTCATCACTAAAGATCACCTTCTGCCATTGGTGCCTCCAGTGCATGTGTTCTTTAGCCCATTCAAGTCGCTTCAGTTGGTGGCACTTTCTCAGTGGTGGTTGTTTACGTCTTTTTTTGTGTAAAAGAGTTTTCGATTTTTTCACAGCACGACGAACGGTGTCTTTTGAGACCCCAATGTCTGGCTGACTTGCTACAGTTCGCAGTGATGCACCTCCTTTTTTTAACCTCTGGATAACAGCTCTTTGTTGCCTTGGAGTAAGCTTTTCAGGTCGTCCAGGTCGTTTTATACTTTGGTCCTAAGGTCAGATAATTAATCACAACTCTGGTAGAACGGTTAAGGGCCTTCACTATATTTCTTATGGAACTTCCAGCCGCCGTCATTGTGGTGATTTGCTCTTTTTCATAGTAAGTCAGTCTTATACCTCTGGGCATTGTGTTTTTGTAATTTGTGTGATTTCAAACGCAGTTCATGGTGGCTGCCATTTGCAAATATGTCTTACCCCATCTGGTGTTAATGTTTGTCATTATTTTCATTAATAATTTTTACATTAAACGTCAGTGTGTTTATAATTATGAGACACTGATTTTTATGTTTTTTCTCATTTTTTTTTTTTACATACATTATTTGAATAAAAATGTTTCAAATCGTGAAACTAATTTGAATACACTCCCAAATGTTTACAAATTGTTTTTAATGTAAAAGTCACAACCACTTTTATGAAAAGTGCTGTTGTGATGGTGTGTTTATATATATGAGACGCACCTTAGATAAACATTATCTCCGGATTCTTAAGAATCAAGGTAATTATGCAAGGTTCATTGAAGATTCAGAGTTTTTCTGATGATGTTTGCTGCCCCAAGAATGGCTGCCTTCTGCATTATTCGCAAGTTCCACTCCTGTAAGCCGAGGCTATCCTTCAGTGATTTTTCATTCCATAGTGACAAGTCTATTGGTGGATATAACAACTGGGACAACAGAGACACTTTGCAGTTGATGCATGTCTTGCAGTTCGATTGCAAGTGCTTGGTATTTTTTTCTCTTTTTTCCGCAAGGGTAAATTATTGATATTTCTGTGCCGTAAGAAATATCAATAATGGTAGCAGTTTTAGCCTTTTTATTGAATAAAACTATATCTGGCCTGTTGGCTTCTACTGTCCATAGCCGTGTACCAGAGGAGCTTTGAGGTTTTGTTGCTCAGCACTTGTTCCGGTTTGCATTTATTGTAAGGTGTTTTCTTCTCTATAAGGCAATATTGTTTGGGTAAGGCTAGATTAGCAACTTTGGCCACGTCGTTAAGACAATGTAAATATTCCTTTGGGGCAAGTACTGTGCAACCTCCTGAAATATGTTGAATGGATTCAATACTCTGATGGCATAGCCTGCATCTATCTGAGATGTGAGTTTTCATGATATATTTTTCATAGACTTTGTGCGAAAAACCTGATCTTGAATCGATAAGATGAATCCTTCAGTTTCTCCGAAAAGTCCACTTGTTCGCAACCACTCAGTAGAATATTTGAGATCCATGTCCTCTGAAGTGAGTGCTGCAGCAAATCTTCCATGCAGAGTTTTGCTCTTCCAGTTGTTTACTTGATCTGCTACTGTTTTAACATCTGTCGTAGCAGTGTTTGAGACAGTAGCAGTGATTCTGATCTTGTTGACATATTTCTTGATGGACAGGACTGTTACTAGACATAAAATATTCCAGCAAATATTTTTCCTGTTGGTGACACATCATTGTAACGCTTAGGCCTTTTCCACCAATATTTCTATAGAGATAGTCTTTCTATTGAACTTCAAGGATGATGAATTCTATGTCTAGTAAGCGTTGTACGGATCTTTCGATCATATGCATCTAATTCCGTGTTGGACCATTTGACTATGCCAAATGTGTAACCTGTTGCAGGTAGGGCCCAACTTTTAATGGCTACAATCTTACTTCGTCCTGAAATATAGGATTTGCAAACTTTATTTATTCTAAAAAACGCTTTTTGTTTAACATGATCTTTAATATTAGTGCTTGCGATTACAAGGAGTTGTTGAAGACCAAGATATTTATTAGTTTCTGCATTTGTTATTTCCTGGATGATTGTGCCTTTCATAAGTTGTAGGCCCTCCTGTGGATCTTGAATAACTCCTCGTCTTGCATGTAAAGCAGCATATTTTTCAAGACCAAATTCCATTTGGATTGCATCGCTGAAACTTTTAACGAGTTCAAACATACTTTTTAATTGATCTGGTCCTGTTGAATAGAGTTTCAAATCATCCATATAGAGTTGATGGGTGATACGAGTTTCAGGGTTTCTTTGCACAAGATATTCATATCCAGATTTATTATGCATTCTTCTCAGTAGATTTAAAGACATGCAGAACCATAGTGGACTAAGGCTATCTCCCTGAAATATATCTCTAGATATACGAATTTCGTGTTTTTGATGGCTGGCACTTCCACTTCTTACATGTAAGGATGTTCTCCAGATCTTCTTACATGAAGCAAGTAAATCTATAACAGGCCCATTGATTTTATAAAGCCTAAGTATGTAGAAAAGCCAAGAGTGCGGAACTGAGTCAAACGCTTTTTTGTAGTCAACCCATCCTACTGATAAATTACGTTTCCTTAATTTAGTTTCGTTTTAACCTTTTTAAATGTTTTATATCTAATTTTATAGTTTTATACTGTGCGGCGGCGGCATTCAACATTTATTTAAATTTCGTCTTTTTGTTTTTGTGGGAAATTTATTTTTCCTTAATGGCAAAATTAAATTAGTAGTATCTTCAAGGCTTTGAAATATTTTATTTTATTTGAAACCGAAAGTTAAAGCATGTTCATTTGTCATATGACATCAAGAGCAGTAACAATGGAAGTCTTGCATACATGACAAATACTATATTGGATTGTTAGAAGGAAAAAGAAAGAAGATCACCAAATGAAATGGCTTTACCAAAACAAACGGAGATTAGCAGGAATGCTATGTTTGTGCAAAGGCAATATCGGACAAGTCTAAAATCCGATGTTGCAATAGACTATGCTTGTAATGTATTCGATTAAAAGATGGAGAACCTTAAGAATTAAATGAGTTAGAATAACTTAATTTTTAAAAGTTAACTCACAGTATAGTTAACAGATTAAGCCTAACCGATGGAGTTCCTGAGAGAGGACATTACGTTAAGAGCGACCACATCAGACGATGATCTGACAATTAAAGAGAAATCCAGGAAGGTATTTTCATCGCAGTAAGTGTCGATTGATGAATGAACTGATGAACCATCTCTCACCGTCAATGTAAGTAATTTTCATTTTTGTATCTCCCATCCTGGAACTTGGAAGATTGCCAACACATGAGAAAATCGAATACTATTGATGAAGAATTATAGGAACAAGCATATATGAAAGCTAAAGAACTTTTAGATTAGAACATTGAACACGATTGAATATATTGTCCATGCATTTTAGGATTGATAAAGTTATTAATCACAAGAAGAATAAATTATTGCTAGGATTTATTGAAATCAGTAATTCTTCAACTAAAGATAAATGAAAGACGGATTCGATAAAGTTAAAGAACTATTCAATTGAAGTGTTTAAGTAAACCACACAAAGACTATTTATGAAGATCAGTAAAGATTTTAATAATTAAAGATTTTTGCTAAAAGTAAAGAACTTTTAAGTCAAAGTGTTTAAGGGTTTTAGTACAAGACTGCTCGAAATAATTAGTAAAAGAATTTTACTGTTCAAGTGTAAAGCTAAAGTGATTTGAAAGAAATTAATTCAAGATGGTGATTTCTTATAGTACAATCCAGTAAACATATACTTGATGTGCAGGATAGATTATTATAATCATACAAGTGTTAAGTGAATTCAGTGCATTAAAGATTAATGCAGAACGTTAAGTGTGTAACTTTTCACACTTGGTGGGAAAGCATTTTAATCAAGTATTAATGCTGAATGTTAAGTTTAAATGAATTTCACATTTGGTGGAAAACCATTTAATCGTTAGAGATAAGAGAACTTTTAAATGAACTTTAATTAATGGGAATCCATTGAAGTAAATAATTATTGTTCGATACGAAAGTTACAAGGTTTTGTAATCATTGATTCTATAAACTATATTGTTTTATTCTAGTTTATCTGTCCTTCATTTCTTACCTCATGTAGATTAAGACTGCTCTGCTAAAACCAGTATATGCAACTAATTCCAATCAAAAGCTATCAGTAACATATTGTGAGGATCTAAGACTATTATTAGATATTTAACTATCCCACAATTAACAGTTTTTATTAATTTTTCTTCTCTAAAGATAAGAATTGTGAAAGTTTCTTGTTAAAAGACTAAAATCCACTTATATAATATTTATAATGCATTTTGGATTATATGGAAATTAAATAATTGTTGTAATTTGTATGAAACTCGTAATGGTTCTCATTCTAAGCCAAAAATCTATACATACAAGATTTTTTGTAGAACTGTTTTTCAGAATTTCCTAAATGCAGATATAGTTAAAAATTATTAAAGAAAAAGAATTCAGTCTTGAATTCTAGTGAATATGGATTTACATTTTTAAAAAAATTTCTTTAGATTATATATTGAGAAAAAAAAAATTGGAAAGTTATTTTTACAAATTGATAAAGACTTCCTGAAGTTTTGCTGACAAGTGAGAAGGTTAAAAAATTTCGTTGAACTGCGTCAGCCATCACTGAGGGTTTATTTAGAATAAGAAAAAAGATACGTAATAAGAAAGAGGTCTTAAATTACAAGGGAATCTTTATTTGAAAAAAATAATTGTCAATTTTTTTCTGTAATGAAAGAAGTAGGTATTATAACGAAAAATTGTTTGTTTTGTTATTTATTACAGCCCTCCTGATAATATCCCATGACATTAATTAGCATTCTTTTAGTATTCTTATACATTTTAAATATTTATTATGCGTTGCAGATAATCATGTGGAATATATTTTTTTCAGACAATAGAGTTTAAAGATCAAACAAAACAATCCTGGGAAAGAAATTCATAATTCCACCGAAAATGAAGGGTATAAAGAAACTTTCCAAGTGTAATGGAATTCCCAAAGGGGACCTTGATGATAATGAAAGGTTGTGTACCAAGGTTGCGAAACATTACGTTGGGAAGAAGATAACAGAGGATGTCTGACTGAAATGTGGTCGTTCTCCTCTAGTCGGATTGTAAATGTGTTCGGATGAAATTCTCTATTTCCTACGACAATTTTTCAAATGAGTGGAAGCCCCATAGCTACACTTGCCGAAATTCCATTAACTAAGTTTGAACGTACAGCGAGAGTTATCAGTTAGGAGGCATCTAATAGAGCTTTCTGTAAAGCATTAGGTCCTAAGGAAAAATCCGTACTTGCAGTCAAGATAGTGATTTAGAAAAAGTTGAGGTAGTAAAAGTCAATACAACAACTAACGACTTAAGCAACTTCGATTGGGCATTTCAGGCTAAGTTCGAAGATGACGATGAAGATAAAAGCGATAAAAATATGGATGAAGAAGAAAAAAAATGTGATAAAAACTCCAAAAAGCCATGTGACAACAGAATAATGAGAAAAAATGAAGATGGGGGGAAAGAGTAATGGAAGTAAGAAGGGAAGAAAACTACGACAGTCAGGAAGATATTTCACATCAAATCCCAAATATAATAGTTACACTGGTTATTAATCGAAAATTTAATAGAAATACTAGAACAAGTATATTAGATTCTAATCAGAACAATTATTTAAATAATCAAAATACAAAACAAAACATATTTATGTTGAATAGGAAGAGCAGTGGAACCTCCATGACTGTAAACTAAAAACATAAAAACACATTAAAAATAAAGAAAATATTGGTCTCAAATTTTAATATATAAACATATTTATTGTTGATTTAGAAATTTTTAGAAATAAAAACCATTATAAAATTTTTGATTTATTTATATATGATATTCAACAAAAAGATTTAAAAAACTGTAATAAATTTGGAAATTAGAAATCTTTATAAACATTAATAAAACTATAAATTTTCAAAGAAACACTTTTAATCTTCTTTAAAAAAAAAGAATTGTAAAGATTGTTTTTTTTACAAAAATGTTATGTTTTCAATAAGGAAAGATTAAAAAGATTGCCAACAAAACTTACTTTTTTATTAAATGATTTCGAGTTACAACAATACGATATTTAGAGAGTTTACATCAGTGACGCTATTTTTCATTTGCAGACTTTATCGAATGCCTCTTGTTGCTTATCTTTTAGTTTTCTTCCAATCAATTGAAATTGAACCGTTTCTTCAGTTGTTTCGTGAACTTCTGTGACGTGATAATAAAGCATGTTTTCCTCTTTTTCCAGAAGATCAGCATCATCTGCAAGAACTTCAATTGGTAGAGCAAATATGCCTCGCTTCTCCATCTCTGGATCCATGCCAGATCCACAATTTTCCCAAACATCTGAATTCTCTTCCAGCGTACTTTGTATTGCCTCGTAATTGTTGGGAACTTTTGGTTTAATATAGTTGCTGAATGCAATAACCAAGTAACCCTCGATTAACATTTCATGCGTAATGGATTGGGTAATCTTCCTTCGCACTAGAAATGATGCACTTTTAACTTCACTGTATGGGTTAACTGTATACTGCCGCATGGAAGTAATTCTTTTTATCTTAGAATTAGATGTCATCTGATTTGTGAAACAGAGTTAAAAGTAAATTATTAGCTAACAAATATAAAAATAATGTCATTAATCTTAAAACTTTTAAGAAAAGTTAAATGTAATTGTGAATTTACTATCTTTCTACAAAGTAATTCCAATGTTAAGTCTTCAATTATAAAGAAACCAGATAAAGCTTGAAACTATAGAAAAACCAACCTATTTACGTATAATTTGATTTGTTAATTTGAAATATTTGGCTGGATACTAAACGAAAGTAATATATACTAAGAATCTTAATATTCATTGCTGAAAAGAATTGAAGTTAAAAAAGAAAACAATAAGTTAATTAGCTTTTAGAAACCATTAATTCAATCATTAAGATTACAAATTTAATTTAGAATTAAAGTCTATTATCTATAATGGTACTATGCATATATTTTAATTAATTAACCTATATATGGATACTGTTTATATTTATTATAAAAATATTCTTGAAATTACTATATTTAATTTATATATTAATCAAGAGTCCATATGATAGTTCTAATTGTGCATAAGTATAAATTACATATATTTAAAATAATTAAAAAAATATCTAATCTCAAATACCTTTGAACCCTTATTCTCTTGCTGGTATCCTCCTGAAATACTGCCACTTAAAAAAGATATTTTACCCTCTGCTTTGACATCGGCGCCAAATTTAATGTTATTTCTTACATGAAACGATTCAGATTCGTGAAGATAATTAACTTCGCTGAGGCTGATGTTCACTGCTAAAGGCCCATCATTAACATGTACTTCATCAGGAAATACCTGCTCTACTTGTTCTTCTACGGCTTCTTTTGGAGAAGTGTCGAAAGTTTGATTTTCATAAACTCGGATTTGATATCTGGAAAATATTAGAAAAAGAAATCCAATATTTACTATCAAGAAGAAAATCGTAGGAAAAAAAAATAAGATTTTTTTTATATATTTACTGGAATCAAGAAACATCAAATATATTCCTGATATTAAGACTTCTTGCTTTTCTTTAAGTTCGCTGACGGAAGTGTAAAGAAACCATCAATGAAACTTAATGCTTAGAAATTCATCGTGAAGAATACTAATGGTGCATTAGGAAATATTTTCCGAAACATTCCTATTGGAAAATTATATCTACTAATTTATTAAATTAAACAAAAAAAATTCTAGGAATAATCTTTTAACTCTAATGTTAAATGTAATGATTTAGAAATCCACTTTAAATTTCAACTATTTCATCTAATCCAAATTATGGATCAAGATTGCACAATAAAATAAATATATAAACCACATACGATACAGGAAACAAAAAAGAACACAAATTCCTCTCCAAACATTACTATATTTCACAGAAAGTAATATATTTGACACAACAACAAGATTTATGATTGAAGCTTGTGTTATGAATAACTTGTATTGTTTTAATAAACAAAAAGGTGTGGAAGTAAGTCCATTTTTGCTAGAATTATTCAAGAAGCATTGTGAAAATAATGAAGCATTTCAATAATTGTAAACATTGCCTATATTTAATACATCGGAAGCGCAATGGTGCCTCAAAGGAAAATACACAATGAAAAACTCACCAATGAAAAAACCAGTGAGAAAATCCATGTGCCAGCGAGAGCGGCCTCAATGAATTTTTTTAAAGCATAAGACTTCAAACTGCGCATTTGAAATGTTAAAAAACAATGAATGAGACCAAATTATTCACAAGTGACATCCTGGAACAGCACAAATGTTTATTTAAATTACTTTGTACGAAATTAAAAAAAGTTAAAGATAAGTTGAAAAAGCAGAATAAGTTACTTTCTGTGAAATAAAGTAATGTTTGGATAAGAATCTGTGTTCCTTGTGTTTTAAAAATGCACAGTTATAACTTAAATTTTAGCAATTGTTTGTTTATTAAAAGTTTTCTGTGATTTCTTTTCTTTCAATCGATTTGACAATTTTAAAAAGCAATATATATAACAAATTTTACTCTCTTAAAAAATAGTTACACAGTGTAAACGTTCACCCAAACAAACACAAAAAATCACGTTTAATCACTGGCATTTTCTTAGGCAAGACGGGCCTCAACCAGGGGCCTAAGTGTTGCTAAGGTATTGACGTAAAATGTTCGCAGTGCCAATGATGGCTGTCTTTTGTAATTCAGCTGTTGTTATTGCTGGTGCTCCAAGTCTGGGGTAATAGTCCATAAATTTAGGTGATAGTGTTCCTAGTGCACCAATGATGATTGGCAACACTGTAGTTGTTTTATTCCATATTCGTGTAATTTCAAGTGCCAGAGCCCTGTATTTGTTGATTTTTTCCAGTTCTTTTTCCTGGACTCTACAGTCCCCAGGGATGGCAATGTCAATTAGGGTCACATTTTGTTGGTCAATTAAAGTAATATCAGGCGTATTAGCTGTTACATGCTGGTCTGTTTGAATACGAAAATCCCAGAGGATTTTAACTTGCCCGTTATCCAAGACCTTTTCTATACTGTGATGCCAGGGTTTTTCTGATGTATGGAATCCAAATTTACGACATAGTGCCCAATGTATTTTCTTGGCTACATCGTCATGTCGCTTTTTATATTCTGTGTTAGCAATTGTAGAGCACTCACAGATTATATGATTTACAGTTTCTTCTCGGTTGTTACACAGTCTGCAAAGGCTGTTGGTGCTTGTGCCTTGTATTTTGGCCTTCATAACATTGGTCTGAAGGGCCTGTTCCTGTGCAGCAAGGAGCAGACCCTCAATCTCCTTTCTCAATGTACCATTTTTTAGCCAAGTCCAGATGATATTTTTGTCATGTTTATGTTCGATTTTTTTGAAGAAAGCCCCATGAAGGGGCTGGTTTTTCCAAGCTTCTAGTCGAGTATTGTACTGGTCTTTTTTGTACTCTATTTTGGATTTGGTGGCTTTCAGGAAATTTTCAGTTTTAACTGCTTTTAGCAGTTTTTCATTACTGTTGTTGATGTAGTCACGGAGGCCACATTTTTCCTCTTCAACAGTTTGTTGTATCTGTAATAAACCACGACCTCCAATGGTGCGTGGCAGATACAGTCTATCAATGTCACTCTTAGGGTGTAATGAGTGATGTATAGTTAGAAGTTTTCGTGTTTTTTTATCGAGTGTCTCCAGTTCAGCAGTTGTCCAGTCAATAATTCCCGCTGGATATCGAATTAAGGGCACTGCCCATGTATTTATTGCACGAATAGTGTTTCCAGCATTGAGTTTAGATTTTAGAATCTTTCGAACTCTTTTCAAATACTCTGATCTAGTAAGGTTTTTGACCCTATCATGCAGGATGTTGTCCATTTCTAAAATACCGAGATATTTGTATGGGTCTTCCTTATTAAGTGACCTTATTATATCTCCATTTGCCAGTTCAATGCCTTCTGTTTTCTGAACTTTTCCACGTTGTACTGTCAGCATTGCACATTTATCCAGTCCAAAGTTCATTTTTATATCTCCACTGAAGATTCTCACAGTGTTCAATAGTGATTCTAACTCAGTTGGACTTTTTGCATAAAGTTTTAAGTCATCCATGTAAAGCAAATGGTTGACATTTCCAACCTGAGTAGAAATTTGGTAGCCAAGCCCAGTTTTATGTAGAATTGAGGTCAAGGGTATAAGGGCAATGCTGAATAATAAGGGAGACAGTGAGTCACCCTGAAAAATACCACGACGTATTTGCACCTTGCCTAATTCAATGTTGTTTGCCATAAGTGTTGTTGACCATTGCTTCATACTATTTTGCACAAATTTTCTGATGTTGTCATTTATTCCATAAATTTCCAAGCAGTTGTTGATCCAAGAATGTGGCAATGAGTCAAAAGCTTTTTTATAATCAACCCAAGCCATGTTCAAATTCGTTCGGCGTCGTTTACAGTTTTTTAGTATCATCTTGTCAATTAGCAGCTGGTCTTTTGTGCCTCTTGACTTCTTGAAATTTCCTTTTTGCTCAACAGGATAAATACTGTTTGTTGTTAGATGATTGTAGACTCTTGTGGCCAGAATTTTAGTGAATAATTTAAAAGTTGTTGGAAGGCAGGTGATTGGACGGTAGTTGTTGGGTGTATTGTCTTTGTCCAGGTCCTTTTTTATAAGAAATGTTCGTCCTTGTGTTAGCCAATCCTCAGTTATAGTGCTTTGGAGCATTTTATTGAATTGTACTGCAATGCGGTGATATAGACTGGTCAAGTACTTTAGCCAAAACCCATGTAGTTCATCAGGCCCTGGAGCACTCCAATTTTTTACTGTTTTAGCATGCTTTTGGACCATTTCTTCTGTTATTGTGATGTTATCCATTTGCTTATTTTTCTTTTTCTTGTTCTTCTTGTCAATCTCCTTGATCCAGGAAGCTTCTGTATTGTGGTTGACTGGGTTCTCCCAGATGTTTTTCCAAAAAGCCAAGGTCTCCTCCTTATCTGGTCCGTCATTGTTTTGTGATTCTTTTCGTTGTTGGAGTGATTTGTAACAATTCCGCTGATTTTTACTAAATTGCATATTTTGGGTAAATTCTTTGATTTTCGCATCATATCTTTGTATTTTTGCAGTTGTTGCAACAACACGTTGCTTTAGCTTTTCAATTATAGTGCTATTGTTTTTCGTTCAAGATCATGCCTCCTGTAGAGGCCAATTTTTATTTTCTCATTTTTCAGTTTTCCTTCTCATAGTGACTTCAGACACGAAATGTCTGACCGCATTTTCTCAATCTTTTTCTCAAGTCTGATTCTCCATTTAGGCGGCCCTCTTGGTTTATACTGTTTGGGTAATTTGTACCCCAGTTCCAATGTAGTTATGTACGCTGCACTGTACATGAGCTGATTTGTTTCTTTTAATGTTGTTGTGGGGATTGTTGCAATGATTTCATTGATGTCTATTAGGAGGCTTCTAACTTGTTTGCTGCGAATTTGTCGCAATGGTGGTAACCTTTGACGATTGTTTTCAGTGTTCATATGTTCAATTATACGTTCTTTAAGTAGCTTTTGTTGGTCATTAAGTTCATGATGTTCCTCAATCCTAATGATTTCTTCAATTGGTATATTTATGTCTGCAGTAGTATCTAGCTGCTGTGGTGTTGTCAAATCCAGTGTATTATCATTTTCATCAGGTTTATCAACCTGTCTTTTAATTTCATCTAATTCCAGTTCTGAGAATAATTTTGTTCTCATGATCATATGTCTCTGCTGCTTTATTCTAGGTTCAGAAATGTCACAGTCAGGGTTTCTCTCTGTCCAAATTCCCATCATCCTTTTTTGATATCCCCTCACAGAGGGATCGGACATGAAGTAGCATTTTATAATTTCTCGATTTTCATCGATTGTCCACCTTTTTCGTTTAGTTTTTCCAAGTGTTTGGGCAGCTGGGACTGCCTCTTCCTGTAGCCCACTTGTCGCCTGATGCCCAGGTTGCTCAGCACCAAACGCAGCCGTTGTTGACCCGGGCCGCGACTGATCCGGTTTAGGATTAATTTTTCTTTGTCTCATCATGGTTGATGGTTGTGAGGGACTCTTAGTTTTCTCCCATAGCATATAAAAATTCTAATAAAATAAAACACACAATTAACATATCCTTACACCAAATCTTTCCTTTTGCATCTTTCCTTTTTCAAGCCATAAATCATAAACAAAATAGGAATATGAGAATATGAAATTTGGTAACAATATGTAACATACAAACAAATTGAGCTTTGCCTTCATTACAGAAAAGCCTTGAAAAAGGAAAGACGCAAAATCCTTTCTGAAAAGTCGCTTGCATTAAATATATTTTGTATATCAATATTTAATTGGCGTGACAATATGTTAATTTTAATAATATGAGTATTAAAAATGAAGGAATTGAAAAGTAAGTACCTATAATTAAAACACATAATATTTCAAATAAAACAGAATTGAATATTTTTCAGGAGCTTTTTGTTAGTGAGTTCTTAATTCTTATGTTTTTACCTTTTGAACCGCTTATTTGCTTCAAAGAAGGGTCCTTTAGCACTAAGACTCCACCAGGTGGCGTTTAATCCAAGAGAATCTTCAATACAGGCCACATAATCTTTGACAATGTCTTCGAAGCGAATCGTTATCCCTAAGCAGCTTTCAAAGTCTAAGTCATATATATAAATTAATTACTAATTACTCTTACATTTCTTAAAAAATATATTCACAATGAGAATGAAACTCTGGGAAAAATACAATGAAGGTTTTTTTTTTTATTATGACTTTTGGTATATTTTTATAAATTAAAAAATAATAATTATGTCACTAGAGGAATATACATTAGCAGCACAAATTTTGAGTTCAGAGATCACCATATTTTATTTAAAAAATGTTTGCTTGAACTTCTTTTCTCAAGTTTCCGCTATATCTTATAATAAAATATATTAAATCACCGATGGTTTCAAATGGACAAGATAATTTCAAAGAAATACAAAAAAAAAACAATAAGATAATTTCATAATGTTAATATTAACGAGCACAAGAATTTACAAAGGATAAAAAGGAGCTAAAAGCGTACAACAAATAAAATCACTGAGCTGCTTTTGGAATATTTGACACCGGGAATCCAAGACAGTCTGTTTCAGTCTTATTACCCTTCTTCAGTTGGATTCACCCAATGATATCAAAGAAAATTGAAACAAGAGACCCTCTTGTTTAAAATATATATGTCTAAAATTAAAATAAAAAAAGAGGAAAAGAAGGAAAGGAAATCATTGCAAACCTTAAAGGAAACGAAGCCATTGAAATTTTTACTAAGAAAACAAGAAGAAGATTTCACTAATTACGAAACCAAAAGACTCGAATGGTTCAGTAAATCTGAGGTGAGGTTTTGCATTATTATTTTTGTAATTATTATTATTATTGCAATCACGTGAACAGTGGGTTGAAGAACATTGGAGATTACGGGAAGAGAAGTAAAGAGAACCAGTGGTGCATTTTTTAACATAAATTAAAAGTAACTATTTAAGAAAAACTAAATACACATACAAGAATGTAAATAAATATAAAATGGTCGCAAAAATATTAAGGATAACAATCAATCTATTGTCTCTTGAACATTTAAATTGAATAATATCATATGCAAAGACCATTTCCATTTTTAAAAAAAGGTTAAAAAGGTTTGCAATAAAAAAAAAAGGTAAAACTAAAATCACTTTTCAAATTGATGTAGTTGTCTTTTCTTTGCGAACTCATTGCGAACTGTTTTATAATTTTGTTGCTGAAATTTCCTTTTATTATTATTTGGTAATAATATTCTTAATTAATATTCCTAAAGTAATTTGGAATTCACTATTTTTCTATTGAAGTTATATGACTTTTTCATTTAAATTAAAAGTAGCTTGTTTAGCTCATAAAGATACCTTACTGACATTAAAAAAAGTTGTGACTTACAGATAACAACAAAGGATGATATAAAAATAGTTGTTAATATCCTCATTCTTCTAAAATGGTTTTTGATTACTAAGTTGTTTTTTTTTTTTTTTTAAATAAAATATTTAATTCAGATGCAAGTGGTTCACTTGTCTGTGGAATCCAAAATGATCTGTTTACCAGCAACACACACTCATAAAAAATCTGTACTGAATCCTACAGGTTTCACTCAGATCAAAATCATTAGCACCGTATGTAGCAACGTCATTAACTCTGTTTCCAAGTATTTCATTTTGTGCATTTTGTTTACTCCTAATCTTCTTTTCTAATATTACTTTTTAATTCAAGGAATGTTCTTTGGTATCACAAATCTTCACTTGAAATGAAGAAATGATTTAAGAAACTGAAAAAATAAAAATAAGTAGAAGAAAAAAATAGTAGAATGTTGTGTAGTGGTTATAATTAACTGACAGTACTCACAAGTAAACCTTCTCTCCTTTGATACCGGAAACCCATATATTTTCTGAAAGCTTATGGCACAAGTAGAAAAACTGTGAAATCTTAGGGCCAAAGGGCCAAGCATTTAGGAGCTATAGGACCCACAAAGTATCAGTAAAGGGTTGGAATCATCACACCAAAAGTCGCTAAAATGCTCGTTTCACATACTTATATGAATTAATAATATGGTAAGAAGGTGGAGATCTCAATATAAAGGAAGAAACAACTCGTTGAAAAGAAACAACTTAATTTTTTATTTTAAAGTTAAAGAAGTGTTGTTGTTTTTGAATTACTGTTAAATTGAAATATAATGTATGCATAAACAAACAAGAAATTCATGAGAAAAGTTTCTTTCTTAAAAATTGTCTGTAATTTTTAATTTCTAATTCTTTTTGTTAATACTTTTGTTTTTCTTTCTTTAAAGTCGCAAAATACCTTACAAACGAAGAGACTATATTTATTTTTAATTTGCTGAAATATAAATTTTTCCATTTCCTGAAAAAAGAAATCGGATTAAATCTACCTTACTTTCTTCCGTTGTTTAAAATCAGATTAGCTAATCAGATTAACATTTCAACGATCAAATTTTTTTTTATTTTTTTTTTTTTATTTTTTTTTATTGCTATACCTAGTCTAAGACTAACCAATAGCTATTAATCTAGTTTATTACTTAAATTATATTATAGTCTATTTTATTATTATCTGGTTGTAAGAATCTGTCCATTGACATATCTTATTAATTCTGTTTACTACTGCTCCCACATAAATCCAATAATTTAGTCCTTTTCAATCTTCTTTTAATTGTCTTATTCTTCAATAGCTCAGATGCTTCTCTATTTGGATGGTGCTGTAATCTTATTTTATGCTTTTGGGCCATTTTTTTTTATTTCCTCAGCTACACATTCCATCTTCAAATCCCTGTGTAAATCAGAGTTTCTTATATACCAGGGAGCATTAACTATGTTTCTTAACACTTTATTTTGAAATCTTTGTATTATTTGAATATTACTCTTTTTAGAGCAACCCCACATCTGTGCTCCATACAACCAAATTGGTTTCAGAATCTGTTTATATAACAAAAGTTTATTCTCTACTGTCAATTGTGATGTTCGTCCAATCAGCCAATAGAGTTTCCTATATTTAATTTCCAATTCTTCTTTCTTTTTTTTAATATGTGTCTTCCATCTTAGTTTGGCATCAAGATTCATACCCAAATATTTAGCCTCATTCACAAAAGGTATTTTTTGTCCATTCATTTCCAACGGGATTACTTTATTCTTTTTAGATGTCAAATTTATATGTACCGATTTATTTTCATTAAGCCTTATTCTCCATTTTTTAGTCCACCTGTTTATATTTTCAAGAGCAGCTTGTACCTTTTCTGCTGCCTTTTCAAAGTTATCCTCAATTGCTAATGTGGCAGTATCATCAGCAAATGTTGATAATTCCAATTCCTTCCATTTTATAATTGTCATTCTTTTTCAGATAATTTTCTTTTTGCTGTTGAATAATTATTTTGTTATCATTCCTTTCTCCTTCTCTTGAGTTACTTATTTGATTTCTCTCTCTTTGTTTCTGTTTTGCAATTTCACACCCTCTATAATTAGCTGGGTGTGCCTGCATACAATTGACACATTTTGGTGCTAATTGGGGATTTTTTTTTACAATCTTTTGTCAGGTGTTTACCTGCACATTTTACACATCTAGGTTCTTTATTACAATAACTTTGAGTATGTCCATATTCCTGACATCTTTTACACTGAGATATTAATTTAGTTTTACGTAAGGCTTCAATTCGAACCTTCATTCCTCTTATTTTATTAATTTCATATATCTTCTTTATGTCTTCTCCATTTTTAAAAGTCAACATAAACATTGATAAGGGAGTTTTATCTTTTCTACTTAATATATTAACTGCTTTTTCTATTTTCAAATCCTGTTCCAAGATATCTTCTACAATCTTATTTGGTTCACAACTTGAATGTATTCCCTTGGCCATGACTCTTATCGGTCTTGTTGCTTTATTTTCATATGTATGCCACATTACTTTATCCTTATTAAAAGTTTCAGTTAGCTTTCTATAATCATCTTCTGTTTTAACATTAATTTTAACCTCTTCTGTTCCAATTACTGAAATATTAGCAGTAACATAATTTTGTTCAATAAAACTATAAAATTTTTCATAATCTTTAATTCCATTTACAACTATTGGTGGTGGTAATCTCCCTTTCTGTTCTCCTTGTTTCACATATTGCTGTTCTTGATTACTCCATGTTTGAATTTTTTCAGGTGAGTTTCTCATTTTTCTTTTCTTATTTTTCTTTACTTCTAACCATCCCACTTCATTTTGCAATTCTTCTTCATCCGTTTCATATTGAATTTGTGTAATATTTGTTTCATTATTATTTACTATATTTCTTTCCTTTTTTAAAGTTGACAATTCTTCTTTAACTTCTATAAGCTCTTTTTGTAATTTCTGTATAGTTTTATTCATAGTTTCATTCTGTTGTTGTTGTTTTTTTATCTCTTCATATAGTGCAATCTCTTTTTCAGTTTGAGGGTTAATTTCAATTTTGTCTTTCTTACCGACATCTTTCTCCATAAGAACATTTGTCTTCATTTCGTTATATTCTTCATTTATCTTCCCTCTATTTAACAATGAGTCATCTATCTTTTTTGGCGGTGATCTTTCCACCTTTCTACTTTTTTGAAAGGGATTCTTTTCTGATTCATTTATCCCAGTAACATAGTCCAGCATCGTGACCTGGGATTTCGTCACAAATGCAGAGCGGTCACATGATGACGGTCCGGGAGAGCCCACTCGCTTACTCTCCACCCGTACCGGTTCTAGGGGTCCGAACCCTTGTCCCGTAAGTCCATTACCATTATTATTGTTCATTTCATACCATTTTCAATAAATTAATATTAATAAGTAAGGGGGAAGGATTGATGGAAGGGTAATTTTTACGGAGCAGGGTGGGATATCCCTGTTTCAACCTCCAACCTGGAGGACCAGGATTTTCTGTCAGGGTTTTCTCCCTTAGCCGGATGATCCCGTTTTAAGGCGCCGGAAACTCGCCTGTCACCCTTCCTCGTTTGCTATACTCCAAAGAGTACATTGCCCAGGGGTCGCCCCTCGGAGGTGAGGATAGGATTTGTTGACAGAGCCCTATTTAACGGGAGACGTTCTGGTATTTCTCGGGCTAGCCTACTGGCATCAGCAAGTCCACCAGAGTCTATGCCAACCTTTGACCCCCAACGATCAAATGTGTAAATAAGCGTTTTCTAAAAGAATTAATATGTATTGTTAGACATTGTCTCACAAGTGAATGAAGGTGCATGAAGGTAATGAAGTCTAAGCACTTTTCTCGCAAAGCCGGAATAATCTTGCGGCGGAGATCTGTGTAATGTTGTCCATTCCGAGAATCGATACCTGGAACCTAGAGGCGTGATCTCCTAAAAGAAAAAATGGTCCAATTATAAAGTTTGCATACAGTTACATTGTCGGACTTTAAGGGGTTCAGTAAGCACAGTATTCGGACGTGACGGACCCCATTCTCGGTAGCTGTGCATATTCATAGCTCAATGTAGAAAAGAATGCACCTCATCGGTCCACTAGACTTTCGTAGGCCACAAACCGTCGAACTGCACCCTTGCCAAAAATCGTAAAGTGAGGTCGGCGTCCCGATCAGGTTATTGTTCAAGTTGTTCAAGCTGTTTCACCCTCTGAATTTTATGAAGATACCATTTTAGGATGAACCGTGGAATTTTACGGAGAGCTGACCACGGGACTTGCAGTTGCCGGAGTACCAATCTAGCCCAAAGTACGGATAGTTCTAAGAATAGAGTATTTTCTCCAATGCATGACCACCATATCCCTGACCTCAAGCCATATGATTTTTAGTTATGTGGGTATTTGAAAAGCCAAGTTTAACAATGGAATCAGTTGCTGAACTAAAATCAGGAATATTACATTTTCTGTCGCATTTTCTTTATAGAAAAAAAGCCACTTATACCCGAAAAGTTTAGGCTCACTCTTTGAAATCCTGTGAGTTTGCAGATAATTTCTTTTTCTTGTTTGTTTTTTGTTTGAACCCATTGCCGTGTGCGGTTGTGGGTTCCATGACTTTTTTTCATGCTTCTGGTCTTGTCGTTGAGGGCAAATTTGACTGATGATGCATAATATTGGTGAAACAACTGTTCCAAAATGACAAAATTAGACATTGAAAATTAAAAAAATAAAGCATGAATAGGTTTTTTTGTTTTTTTCTTTAAATTGGTTCATGATGGTAGTTTCCCGGATATAGAAAATAATGCAATATGTTATGGTTATTCCCCGGGACATATTTTAAACAACAGAGGACCATGCCAAATTACATTTTCAGCACATTTGTTAACGAATGGTGCAAATATTGAACATCGTGCTTTCAATTAAAGGTTATGTTTGTTCAACTTTTTTTGCGCATCAATGCCACCTGGCGGGACTCAAACTAAGTAATTTTTTTATTTGCAAATTCTCTTTCCCATATTCTTATTAAGGTAACCACAAAATTTCGTTGCGATCTCTAGCGGGGATCCTTCTCTACATCGCTCTGAGTACTATCAGTTTATTTATAACCACCCGATATTTAATGGCAATGGTATTTAGATGGAATGCCATATTTATCAGGAACCTTTATGAAATATTAACTAATTCATTGTTTTTACAGCCAGAAAGTGTAGGAACATTCAATAAAAATCTAATATCGACTAAATTTCCGTTTTTTAAATGTGACATCTCTAGTTAGTTCTAATATTCTAATATTGTTTTAAGAGATATTCCATATTAGGTGTAGAAGAAATACTAAAGATTAATTCCTATTGGAATACTAGATAGACATGATGTAATATACTTTATTGCTTCTTGAAAATAAAGCATATTCATTTTCATATTGTGTCCGGAACACACATCAATTTTTACTTGAATATCATTGCCATCCATCCTATAGTTATCCGATGAAAATTGCAGCAGAAAAAATTTTTTTTTTTCCTTTAAAATCGGTTCATTTAAGTTGGAACTCAGGCAAGTTACCTAAAACCTACTTGTCTTAATAGCTAATATAATATTATGATAGGATTTAATAACACTTTTCTCGCGAATGGACTGCTTTGATCTACATCAAAATAAGAAACGATTGTACTTATATACTCGCTTTATGAACTCAAAGTTTTTATAAACTTTGATTTTAGCTCTTGATCATTTTTTTATTTTAATAATTTTAATAAGTTTTACTGAAACTTATTAAAATGTATATATTTCAATGATTTGGGATAAAACTTAATAAAACTCTATATATTAAAGTACAGAATGAAAAATGCTGTCTTTAATATGAATGCTCCGGTTAATAAAGCATAGCCTATACAAAGATATGGATAGCAGTATTTTTATATTCGCATTCATTTGATGCTTTTTCTTTGATTACTATTAAAATACGTTTTAAAAAATTATAGAAATTGAAAATAATTTCTATCAAAAAATAGCAGATATGGAATGAAATAGAGGCATCATTAAAATTTGAAAAGACTTTATTTATTTAATATAATGAAATTATTTAAAAAGTTAAAACAAAGCCAACGCACAAAACTACAATACTAAATTACAAAAATAAAAGCAAATAATCTCACAATTAATTTCTAATTAATTAATTTTTAACTTTATTTATTTGTTGATTTAATATTGAACTGAAACGCATAAGTAAGAATGAACACCACACAAAAAAGGAAAAGATGTTGACTGTAAATTATAATTGTAATTAAAAATGGTAATTAGGAAGGTAGGTACAATAGCACAGGAGCAAAAAAATTAATCTTTGGAGAACCTGGAGGTAAAACCATCAGGGCAAAATCGTGGCAATTGTTAGTATAAACCTCATCCGCATTTATCACTGAAAGACACCCGGCTTCTTCCTTAACAAAGGGCTCTATGGAATCTAAAATACGTCTCGAGTTGAAAGAATAAGGAAAATATCGCCGACAATTTCCAGAAGTTTAATTTGGCTTTTCTTAACGACAGTGAAGTGAATAATGGACCTTAAAGTGAATACGATCTGAGTTTTTAATCGAGGTGTTTGTCTGGCTGATAAGTCCATGAAGAGGACGAAACGGCCGTCTCAGACTCCCACCAATGGTAGCTCAGGAAATCTATTGATTTTCTCTTATGCCTTGCAAGCTTATTGTTTATTAAATTACAGGAACATATTTTTTATTTTCAATTTTATTTAATCTTAAATCTTAATCTTAAATTTCTTCTATACCTGATGGATTCGCAGGCCAGGAATTGAAGTTTTTTGTTATTTTGATTTTTGTTTGTGCTCTTATTTTGTTGGGATCACACTAGCGGAAGCCAGATTGGAATACCAAACGTAACCTGGTTTCGGGATCTTTGCTTGATTATGGCTGATGAGTCTATAAAGAGTACGAAACGGCCGTCTAAGATCCCACCGATGATAACTCAGGGCGTTTTGGTTTTCTTTTGTGCCTTGCTGGCTGAATGTTTATTATATTAAAGGGCACGTTCATTTTTATTTTTTTAGTTAAATAATGAACCTATTACTAAAACCACATCCAAATTACTGGATCTACAATTAAAGAGTAGATATTATTTTTTTGTTTGTGAATATAATAATGACACGAATTTAGAATAATTCTGACTACAGTTATTAATTGAATGAGTTTAACAAAGCGCGTTGGAAGAATAGAAAACAGAGCGTCAGATTATTCTGGGAAAACTTCTAGGAAAAGGTTACGTAATCAAGTCTACCTGAATTTGCCACAAGCGGAATCCAATTTTTCCCCTACAGTCTAACAGATGGATGTTGACGATCTCGTTTGCTGAGAATTACAGAAAGCACGAGATCTGGCCATTAGCCTCTTCAGCAGTCTCAAGGAATTTAGTATTTTGAATGTCTTGTCACTAGGAAAATGCTACCTAATGAATTTATTGTTTGTTTATTGACTGTTTTAAATTTATGAAAACTATATTAAAATGTAGTAAAAATATCATGCATTTCCCCGCATTATAATTAATTTAAATATTTCAATTTACTTCGCCATTTTGTGAAAAGACATGGATAGAGGCTATTCTCGCGTAAATCACGTGAAATCCCGAAAATACGAGATCGTCAAGATCCGTCTGTTGCACTGTAGTCTGTTTGACTTTTTATTCGTTAAACGAGATGTTTTAGTCAGTCAATCGTTTTCCCCCCAAATATCTTAAAGTAAATGGTGGGTGAATGATACTAAATAAAATGAAATTATGTCGCTCTGTATAGTGACCAACCGAATAATGCCAACTGGGGGCCGGCAACAGTAACTTGAGGATTTCTTTTTCTTTTCATAGGGAATTAACATAACTTACATCAATGTTGAAGAGATTTAAATTCGCCGCTTTTATAGTAATAGAAGAATTACCATAAAACAAGCATTTTAAATGGTAATTAAGAAATATTAAAATCAAAAATTTATCAAAAGAAAAGTCTCGGTGGAAGGCTAATTGGAATCCATGGATATAGCATCTCTAAAGCATCAAATCGGGTATAGTGAACATACAACGACAAATTCTATGTTGTTCTCGACAACAAAAAAAGTTCACTTGAATAAGAATATATTCTCTACCAAAAGCAACTTAAAAAAAGTAAAATTTAATTTTACAAACTACCTTTATTTAAGCTAATATTTGTAATCTATGCTTCCAACTTCTATCTTAAAATTACGATATTGATATAACTCTTTGTTATATAGTTGTTATATATGTTGTTATATATGTCAATAAATTTTAATTCAAATTAATCAAAGCGTTCAATATTGTATTGAAAGAATTTCTAAGTAATTGTGCTGAAGTTTTATAACAGGAAGCTTAGTATTTGTAATTATCTATTTATAATTATCTTTACTTCGTACATTATCTTTACTTTTGGTAATTGAAAAAAAACTTTTAGAATCAGCTTTTAAAAAGAAGCAACACTGTAATTAAAAATAAATGTCTTTATTAAGACTATCAAATGGTTAATTATCTTTTCAAACATTGCAGAGAAATGCAAATTGCAGCTATGATGAAATCCAATTTACATAATGTTAGGGCAAAAATTATAATTAGAATAAAACAATGTAACAATTTCATTATAAGATTCATAATAAACAAAGTCATTCTATTGACACATGTCTTCATATGCCTGCTTCTGATTGTTTACCATTATTTTTGCGGATGTCCGGGACCGAATCTTTTCTTCGTTTACTGTTGTTACTTCTTTGAGACGGAAATACAATATTTTATTATGCTTGTCACTTTTGAAGAAGTTGACGCCATCTGCGAGGGCACCAATTGGCACAAAATAAACTCCTTTTTTACTGAGGACTGGTTGAATTCCCGATCCACATTTCTTCCAATATTTCTTCTTCTTTATATCTTTGATGCTCTTATAATTGCCGGGATTTCTTGGACTGATGTAGGTGCTAAATGCCACAGCCAAATAGCCATACAACGCTATTTCATGAGTCATATATTTCTCTAATTTTCTTTTCGCTAATATTGTTTTTGTTATGGCTTCGCTATAGGGATTAAGTTCATATTCTCGAACTGATGAAGTCATGGTGCCTTCAGATTTAGATTCAAGCTGTCGGAGAAAATTTAAAAAATATTAAATTGCGGATATTTACATACTTACATAGGAAATTACTGCTGCAGAGGAAATAGAAAATTAAATTCAAGAAACTTCATTTATTTTCTAAAAGCAATACATTTTACCTTTCAATATAATAAAAGTTAAAATAAAAATAAGATTGCATATTAAGAAAAGATTGTGACATTGAAATACTTTCATTTTTGTATTGTATAATAGCTGCTATACTCTAAATATTTAATCTCCAGAACAGAATACTTGCATATGAAAAAAAAGAAAATAATTCTCATTTTAATAAGAATTGAAGTTCTGTTGTTAAAATCGTAGTACTTTAGTAATTGAAATCGTTCCATTTTTGTTTCGCATTGAATTATCTTTCTAGATCCTTATTTATTGGAAAGAAAAGCTACACAGGATTTGTATTTTGTCGTACATTCTATTTCTGCATTGCACTGTATTTAAATCAAAGTGAAGCATATTATAAAAACATTGGAATGAAAGTTTAGTTAAAAATAAAAATAACAACGACTTTAAGGCATCAGATCATTTATAAATAGAAGGACATCAGCTGAAAAAAAAGTTGATTAATGTTCTGCAACGCATTGATTGAACAAGCATTTATAATCCTATATATTACTATTCCTATCCTATCTTTTTTTTCTGTTATTGCATTGTAATTTTGTAGTCTGTGGTTTATGAATTCCGAAATGTTCTAACTCTACAGCAATGAACATTTTAGTTCTCTTAGTAATCCACTATCACACTCTCTTGAATAAAAATTACGAAGATAATAAAGAATAAACAAAATTGTCTTACCAATTGGAGGGTTTGTAAATTTAAGAAGTCTTTTCAAAGAAAAGGTATTTCAATAAAGATAAAGAAAGTCCTAATAATAAAGAAATTTAACATGATAGGGATACATTTGTTTGAATAAGAAAAAGAAAACGGCCGTTTCGTCCTTCTACAGACTCATCAGCCCAATCCTCGCCTTCCCTTAACCGAATCAGAAAGGCAAGAAAGAGTTAGTAGAGGCCACCGTCAATCTGACAGTGACCCCACAAACAACAAAAAGCAAGAAAACAAATTGCTGCGTCTCTCGACGCTAGCACAAACCTTCTCCTACGAATGAGTAGGCTGAAGGGAAATAAAAAACAGAAGGTTCAAAAAGAAAACATAATAATAATAAAGAAATTTAACGTGCTGGGGAAATATGTGAATAAGAAAAAGAGAACAGCACCTGAACAAAAGAAGAAACTAGATCTTGCCTTTCTCATTCGTTTATGGGAAGGCGAGGTTTGGGCTAATGAAATCTACGACGAAACGGCCGTTCCCAATTCCTTCCCGTAATCTAAAATCAGAAAGGCAATTTCTTCTTTTGTTCAGGTGCTGTTTTCTTTTTCTTATTCACATAAAGAAAGTCCTCATTATACTTATTTTACTTGTGTTTCTTTAATCACTAAATTCTTAATTGAAGCATGACAGCCCTTCATGATAGCTATACGACTTTTTACTTGAAATCATGTATTACAGGTTTATTTCATGATTTCAAATAAAACATCATACAACTTGACTCATGAAGGGCTGCCCCACTTCAGTTACAGGTATATTTCATAAGTAAATTAGAATGTCAGTATTACATAAATGATACATTAGGAAACTTAACTAAGAACTCAGTTCAACTTAAGTTCATTTCATGTTGTTTTCTTCTTCATCCAGAAGAAAGCTAAGAATTGAACGCGAGCAATCTTGCAATGTTATCGGAAAATTTTTGGCAATGTTTGCCACATAAATATTTTAGGCCTTTCAAATCCACGCTTATCTACAACATAAACATTTTGTTACTATCTAGTGGTTAATGAAAAACTTTTTCGTATCTTTCACTAAATCAATATTGAAATTACTACTGAAATAAGAGTAATTACCATTAAAGCAATTTGTGGCAAATTACAGGCAAAATCAAATTGACGTTATGTCCAATGCTGCATTATTTGGTGGAAATTACCAAAAAATAATTCAATTTTTTAAATTTTATTATTAAGTCTGGATCTGTTTTCAAGAAATCATGGTAACTGGATTGAAGAAAAAGTGTTCCGCAGATATTGAATAAAGAATGAATAAAATGATTCAATTAAGAATGACTAAAGTCCAACAGTTTTACACTTATGGATAACTTAAATGATGCTAACTTAAATCCATTGTAACAATGTATATCAAGTGATATTTACCGCTGAACTGTCAGTTGAATGCTCAGCTTCTGCAGAAATACTACCACTAATGAAAGAAACCTTTCCCGAAACTTCTAAGCTTCCTCCAATTTTCAAATTGTTTTGCAACTCATTTGAAACAGTTGTCTGCAAGAAATTAATTTCTTGGAAAGCGATCTTTATAGGTGTTGGTCCATAATTAAAGTCTTCTTGATCTGGAAATATCTGAATTAGATCTTTTTTCAAGACCTTTTTTGGTGCATTTTCATAACTTCTTTCCAAATAGGGTATTTCAACTCGATACCTAAAACCAGAAGAAAACAAGAATTATGGAAACATCAAACCATACATTGGAGACTTTAAATATATTGTACTGAATATTAAAAATAATAATACATGGAGATCAGGTAGAGAAGGAATTTAGAATTATAAAAATTACATTATATTAATTTAATTCAAAATTAAATCTTTCAAAATAATACTGAAAACGAAATATATTCTGGCTTCTATTGTAACACATGTTAAAAAAAAATGAAAAACAATTTAAGGTAAACCAAACTTTAGCTTTCTCCTAGTTCTACCTGTAGCCAACCCGGCTTTTAAACATTCATTCCATCCATTTTTGAAGAATCCACAGAGCCTGCTATGTTTCCCTCTGCAGTGATGATGATCCAAACCGAAAAACTTATGTAATGTAAACTGACTGTCGAAGTCAGGAAACAAATTGAAATTCAGAATAAATAAAACACTTCTTTTGTGCCTCTCCTACTTATAATTGTAAAATCAGTATGTTGTGGATTATATTTTTACAGAAATATGAAATGATTAGATTTAACAACTTTAAAATCCCTAAAACGCTAATAAATAAAGTAGTTTTCATTATACAGTTGCTGATAATCATTTCCTACTTTTAATTTCTTAAGATTTTGATATCAAAATACTAAAATTGCCCCAAAATTGCTTAATTACTAACGATATCAACAATTTCATGTTACATGGTCACCTGAAGGATTCACTACTGACCACATGCCCTCATAATGGTTAAGTAAGAATGTAACTTTATATTTATATTTTAGTTATTTTTATTGTGCATCAAGTATATTTAAGTATTATTTTTCAATATTATTTCTGTATTGTTACTTTCTAGTATTAGGTACAGTAATCAAGGAAATTAAAAAAACATTATTCATAAGAT
This sequence comes from Thereuonema tuberculata, assembly GCA_023159025.1. Taxonomy (NCBI): domain Eukaryota; kingdom Metazoa; phylum Arthropoda; class Chilopoda; order Scutigeromorpha; family Scutigeridae; genus Thereuonema; species Thereuonema tuberculata. The sequence continues at coordinate 50,957,254 of JAFIDM010004315.1, read as the reverse complement.
AATAAGAATGTGCAATTCATAACATGGGTCTATGAAATGACGAATAAATACTTACGCTAGCAAGTGAGGATTTTCTGTAAAAAACTCATTACTGGAATTGATGCTCCACCATTGAGCTTTTAAACCAGTCGATTGTTCAAGGCATTCCACATAACTATCCACTGTGGTCTCCAAAGAAAGCTCTTGTGTAGTACATTTTGCACAAACTATTAACAAAAATTGAAACTCTTCTAAATAAAATTTTTTTGTTACATTTTAAAAACATTAAATTATTAACTCGAATTTAACATCTTAGACTTTTACGTTATTTAATTAAAGCTACATTTTAATAATGTTGATTATATTAAAATGGCTCTTTTTGTATTACAATATTAATATAAGAAAAATCAAAGATATGTTTGTGAAATCATTGTATGTTATCGAGTTCTCCTTTCAATTCTGAATCAGTTGATGAATCTTCTTGATATTCGATAGTTTATCTTTAAAAAGAGCTAAACTTATCTGAAACATTTTCTTCACAATATCTTATATCACACGAATGGCCGAGCATATAATATAATGTCTCATTCCCACAATTTTCACGATTAAAGTAGTGAGTGCTTCGAGACACTTCTTTGTTTCTTTTCTTTTTTTTTTATTTTGGCCTTGTATGTCAGTCCACGGCGGGACGCAAGGCGTTCCCCCTAAGAACGGCGGGAACACTGGTCGTAAGCACCCCGACTGACCAGGTGACTGGGGTGATGGGAAGAGAAGAGACAAGGGACTGAGAAGAAGCAGACAAACACATGAAAGGAAAGTGAAACAGCCATGCCACTGCCGGGATTCGAACCCAGGTACTGGCGCATTGGTCGCCACGGCTGGCCGCCGCCGAGACCGCACGGCCACGCCAGCATGGCCTTCGAGACACTACTTTAGATAATCTCATCGTCTTTGTTGTAAATATATAGTATTTAATTTTGCTTTTTTTTTTTTTTTTTACTTTTGATATTCATATTTAAATTTCTAATATATTGAAGATTTATATAAAATATAATAATGCCAAATAATTTTGGCTGTAATGGTGTTTCAAAATACAAGGTTACAAAAAAAGAAATAAGACACTTTCAGTTTTGTATAAAACAAAAACTATCAGTGATATCGACGTGCATTTTGCGCTGTTAGGTTGAGGAAATGAAGTTTCAACACGACACTTTGTTGGTACCACTGCGCATATTGCTGGGCAGGCGGAAACATAATATCTAAGATGGCTGCAAACGCTGTGGAGAAATCAAATTGTGTGCTTGAATTAGCCAGAATGAACTTCGTCACTGTTGTCCAAAGACATTTTCAAGCACGTTTCGACCACGTTTCGAAAAGTCACCACCTGCTACTCAGTCAATCTACGATTGATACAAGATATTTGAAACGACAGGTTGTTTACGTAAAAGCAGAAGTCCGGGGAGACCCATCGTGGTCAGGGCCGTTTCTACCATTAGGCAAGGCTAGGCGGTCGCCTAGGGCGGTCCTAGGACGGATTAGTTTTTTTTTGGTTGTTAAAATAGCATTATCGTTTTTTTTTTTTTTTTGTTTTTTTTTTGGTTGTTGAATTGAAGAATCTGTTTTTTTGTTTTTTTTTTGGTGGGGGCGGCATTTTTCAGTTCTCGCCTAGGGTGGCAGAACACCTAGAAACGGCTCTGATCGTGGTAGAAGAAAGTCAATCGTGTTCGTGCTTTTAGCGAAGTCCACAAAAATCAATGTAAAAATGGGCGATTTTGGAACTAAAAATTCCCAACAAAACTGTGTGGAAAATTTTACGGAAGCGACTGATAATGACACCTTCCCGATTGCAGTTACAGCAGAATCTACGTGAAGCAGTGGCGAATACAGAATGTATTTGGCGGGGGGGGCGCAAGATTAATGTAAGGGCCTCGGGCAATCCTATTTTAACAACCAAAAAAAAAAACATCCTATTTTAGCCTCTTTCTTCTAACCTATTTATTTTTTTCTTTATATTCATTATTTCGTGGGGGGGGGGGGGGCGGATCCCCTCGGTCTCCCCCCCCCCCCCATATTCGCCCTTGACGTGAAGGTGACAAGTTGAAAAGTCGACATTTCTGCATTGAAATGCTGCACGAACACGAACGACTTTTTCTTCTGCCTCGCGGGGTCTCCCCGGCCTCTTGCCTTTTCATAAACAATATGTCGTTTCAAATTCCTTGTCGCAATCGTAGATAGATTGTCTAGCAGGTGGTGACTTTCCGAAACGTGCTTGAAAATGTCTTCGGACAACAGTTACGGCTATGGTTACGGCTAATTCAAGCACACAATATGTTTCTCCACAGCGTTTGCAGCCATCTTAGATAATTTGCTTCCGCCTGCGCAACAATATGCGCAGTAGTACCAACAATGTGTCATGTCGAAACTTACACATTTCTCAACAAAATGCACGTCGATATCATAGATAGTTTTTGTTTTATACAATATTCGAGGTTCCTATTTCTTTTGTAATAACCCTGTATTTTAACAATCTCAATTTTATCACTTTCAAAAATTGTAAAAAAATAAGGGACTAAAAACAGGAGAGCATTTTTTTATAAGTGAGTTCGTTAGTTTTAATTCATGAGTTGCATTCATGACTTAAAAAATAAATACCGTAATTATTGCTTTAAAAAATTTTTAAGTAGAATAAATTGTAATGAAATCAAAATTAACGTGCGTACGATGTTAAAACATCAAAGAAAAACTTAGAAAACACACGATAACTAAACAACAAAAATTTCACTGAGCTGAAATTTAGCAAATTTTAGATTATTTGCTGGGTACCGGAGACGACGCCGTTTACAATAAATTGTGTATGTGGTTTCATTGATCTACAAAAACTTCTGAAATCCAAATGTTTACTAAATCTTAAATGGTAATATAGGAAAACGGGTCATTTAAACAGCTAATCACTTCAAAGAATCATAAAATTACAGGAGCATAATTACTATACAACAAGGTTCTGACATAAAATTCTTTTCAAAAGAAGTAATAGTTACTGCTTACGACAGTGAAACACATAGTTTATTAAATAACTCTAAAAAAAAACCATAATGTTTTTTATTTTGAATAGTACATGCGTCTCATGTTTACCGATAAACCTAATTTCCAAATTTACACAATTTTAGATAATTGTTTTACACAATTTACTTAATAAACAATTCGTGCTTTATTAAACTTACAACTATCAAAAAAATGACAATGAACTACTTATCTATTTTTTAACTACTATCTAACTCACTATTTATCTAAAAGTGAAAAAAATTTTAATTAATCAATAAACACTAGGATTCTTCAAAAAATACTAGAATACACAATTCAGAAAGAAAACGTAATTTCTTTCTTATAATATAGGATGTTTCGGACAAAGTGAAGAGATACCGGTACCAAAGGTCATTTTGAGTCGAAAATGGTCTATGAGATATTATTGTAGTTTTACAGTTCAGAAATGAATGCTTTGGGAATGGTCCCTAATCAAAGAAAGCTAAGTTCTAGCCATTTTCCGCATTTTCTTTAATTATCATACCTGTTTATAGTCATGACATTTTTTATCCGGATTGCTTTTTGTAATAAAACTTTATCTTATTCACGTACACTTCCTAATGTGTACTGAGCTTTCTTTGATTAGGGATCATTCAATTCCTAACTCTAAAACTAAGACCCGTACAATAAAATGTCGTAGAACATTTTCGACTCCAAATGACCTTTGGAACCCATATCTCTTCGCTTTGTCTACCATTTTCGAAACACCCTGTATATCAATTTCTTCGTTAGGAAGAGGTTTTTAATTACTGAAATTAATATTCAATAAAATAAATAATCAAATTGAAAAATAATTTGAACAATATTTAGACGAGTTTAGAAATAATTGTAATTGTCTTACAGAAAGAAAGTAATGCTAAGATCCCTAGAACCTTCATTGCAACGGCAGTCCCTTCAAGAAAAGCCTAATCCGTAATGAATGTCCTTGAAGAAAACTCTGGATTTTATATTGAATCTTTTCCTTAATTCAAAATCACTTTGACTTCGTAAAAATACAGATCAACGATAAAAGCAAATTTATGGCAAAAAAAAATTCATTATCAAACAAATGATCTTTGAAGCATCTGGTCACACAGCCGTCATAACCATTTGCTAATTTATTAATTTCAAACGCTAACTTGCAATTAATATTTTTTGTTTAATTTAATTTCGAATGTAATAAATTATAAAATTTCTTGTTGATTTTTTAACGATAAACAAAAAAAAATCGACTAGGAGTGTAAGTAATACTAATCTTACACCCATAAAACACTAATGAGATATGAGTTTTTTATGTCACGCAAGAGATTTTCTTACTTGCCACTTTAAAACTACTTTAAAACTAAGCTGCTTTAAAACTAAGCTCAAACACTCTCCCCAGAAATTGCTTACAACATGCTCGAAAACTTGCAGTTTGACAGTGGCAGATTGGGGAAATGCCGACGCTTTACACGTGGGAGCTGCAAATTGTGTTTGGCTGTCGTTTAGATCGCAATTAAAACAAGATGATTTTGCAGCTTTGTTTTGTTATTAATTCTCAATTCATTTCACAGCAGAGTTAAAGAAAAAGAAAAAAAAAAGATCCCAGAGGAAGAGGAATGAAGCCATGTATTGAAACCAAGAGAATATCGAGATTTCGAGTAAAGTTAATACTAACATCACAAGAAAAAACATACACGCACATGAATAAGGAATCACTGATGTGTTTTTAGATTTTTCGATATCGGGAATCCAGAACAGCTGTTTGAGGTTTCCTAGCCATCATCAGCTGGATTCGCCAACTTAACTTGTTGATAAAGGTAACAGTATTAACTTTAAATATTACAGGTTTTTAAATATTTTTTTACAAAAATAAATGCCAATTAACAGAAATTATCATTTTAAACATGTCTTAATTTCTCAAGATAAATATTTTAAGGAGATAAAGACAACAATTCAGATATTTATGAGTTTAAAAGCCATTAGTTGATTAACCAATCAAGTGAGCCTCACAGTTGAGTTAAGATGGCGTCTTCAAACTCCATTGTTTTTCAACCACATAAACCAGGAAAACCACCATCTGGAAAAGAGTCTCGCCTAATAATTATCCATGCAGGAAGTACAGAAGGATTTGTCGTTGGAGCATGTGATATATTTAGAGCTAAAAGAAATCATGGGGATTATCACGGAGAAATGAACGATGCTTATTATAAGAAATGGTTTCTCGATCAGCTGCTTCCACATATTCAGTCAAACAGCGTGATCGTTTTAGATAAGGCACCGTATCACAGTGTCCGTATGAAAGTAATTCCAAATCAAACAACGAGGAAGGCTGACATTCAAGACTGGCTAACTGAAAAACATATTCCGTGGAGAGAGGATATGTTGAAAACAGAACTTCTCTCTCTCGTAACTTCCACCCGCAGCAGATATGATGCCTACCGGATCGACACTATTGCAGCTCAATATGGTCACTAAGTGTTTCGCCTTCCTCCGTATCATTGAACCTTAAATCCAATCGAAATGATTTGGAGTCAAGTAAAAGGATTTGTGGCCGGAGAAAACCGCACTTACAAGGCACCGGAAATAGAAATGTTAGCAAAAGAAGGAATTCGCCAGGTAACATCAGAGCAGTGGAGAAATTGTATTGATCATGTGATTAAAGAAGAAATTTACATGTGGGAAGTAGACGGAATGGCAGAAAGTACAGTTGAAAGTCTTGAATTTACAGTAGAAACGTATGACTCCTCACAAGACTCCGATTGTAGGCCTAATACCGACGCTGAGACACGGCTCTGAGAAATTCATTGATTCTTTTGAAAAACGTCCCTTTTTAGGGCCACGAATTCTTTACGAAAGAGGATTAATTTGCTTTTCTGTTTCACATGAATTTATTTTCAGAATAAAGATTATATTTGTTTCCAAAAAAAAAATCATAATATGACAATATCTCTTCCATATATTTTAGCTATCATTTATTTGTTATAAAATAATAATAAAAACTTGAAATGAAGTACAGGTCTATGTAAAAATAAAAGTCAAATAAGAAAGAATTTCCATTACAATTTTAATAATTGTTTAAAATATTTGTAATAAATTTTAATTACAGAAATTTATATTGAAATTTGATTCTGAGTAAGTTGAAATACAATTTAAAAAAAAAAAGTTTTCATTTTTTTGTTTATTTTAGTTTTAAAGTGTTATAACTTAAGATTTCTTTTAAAATTACAAATAGATTGCTTCTTTAATAAGTTTAATTTCTATCTGTTCTTTTTTTTTTTGAAATTGCTAAATATACAATAGAAATATATCACGATATCGGTAATGAAAATTCGTTTTGTTTACATTGGAAAAAGCATCATGTGGGCTTGGAGGGATACTTTCAGATGCTCGGTGAGACGACTTGGTGTGATTTGGCTCCGTAACTGTTCCTGTATTATCAGCTTAGCTTTGAGTTTACTTTAGAGCGTGTAAAACGGCCATAAACGACCAACTAATAAGCAAAAATTAACTATTTACAAATTTTCAACCTTCTAGGGCAAAAAGGCGATAAAAGGACATCAGCAAGCCTGCATAGGGTCATGGTCTAATAGTGAAAGTGACCCATTTGAGGTCAGAAATAGATTAAGGGGGTCTTAATTAGGAATAATATCTATGGGCCCACGTCTCCAGCTCTTACCATTTAGCAGATAACGTCCATGGCAAGGCACAACTTTGATTGCAAATTGCTCGGCCATCGTAGTATGGGAATGTTCGATATCTGGTTAGATGATTTTCCTCTGCTCTTGATGACCTACAGAAATGATTGTTATAGGAAAGATTGTTATACAGGGACCATGACATATGTGCAAAATTTTGGCAACTAAAATTCCTGCCCAAAGGGGTAGAAAAGGCCAGAAATCTTTGAGGAACTTTTAATTTCAAAATGAGTGACTGCAGCTCTCGAGGTGTTATTGACAACCAGATCCTCATATTAAAATCAAAATCAAGAAGTAATTTTAATGACGCAATTATTAATAGAACAAATGCTAACAACTTATAGTGGATAGAGATTGCAGACATAGTCATTCTGATCTGTTATTGCCTGTTATGGACCCGCTTACAGCATTAATTTTCTGACATTATTGGAAATATCTATTTATATTGTTGTTATTTAAACATTAAACACTATATTAAAATATTTGTGTCAACTTTTCTGACGGTTTTTTATGTTTCAATGATTTATTAGAATTCACATTTCATAGTTGAGATCACCTCACATCGGAAGGAAGTAATTTGTACACATTTAGAAAATGATTAATTTTCTCAAGGTTCATAATACTTCATAAATATAAGAATCCACTGTTTCAAGAATAAGATTAGACATTATACAATCTCGATAAAAAATAATATTTTGTTTTAAAACATTATATACTTAACGTTTCGGCAATTATAGGCCCAATTGCCATTATCTACTCAGCCGAAACATTATATATTTTTTATCATATTTAAAACTAAATTTTATTTTTGAATAGTTGTGTTTCACACGCTAAATAATAATTGAAGAATCCTCTGTTTGTGATCTTACAGCAAAACAAATAACTTCACTTCTATAGCGAAGATATCACAGATCATGGAAAATAGAAGCAAAGTTGTTAAACACGTAATATATAAATTATAAATAAATAATTAGTGATATTAATTAAAGTAGTAATTGAAGAGTTTTCTCTTGTTGAAAAACAATTATGAGAGCATTAACTATGAAAGCATTTTATTTCAAAGTACTTTGGTTTCAAACAGTTCCTGATATTAGACATATCACTCCAGTTTGTTTACAAAATTAAAACGTATTTGTGCGCCACACCGGATCATGATCACATCGCCAGCCAACAATACCATCGAAAGAATGGAGCTGTCCCAACAAATGTTCCTAAAGAGGAAACCACAGGATTGGTGTATTCCATCCCTTGCAAGGACAACTCGTGTATTTACCTTGGGGAAACAGGAAGATCCTTGAAGCAGCGAGTGGGAGACCACCAGAGCGCGTACGAAGCACATAATAAGGAATATTTAAGGTACAAACATTCAATAGAACAGCAGCATCACATTCTCTTTGAGAACTCTAAGATTGTGATTAAATGTAATAAACAATTCCAAAGAAAATATATGGAAACCTTAATGATTTTATGCACTCCTAATGCTTATAATAATTAATAACATTTAAAAACTAATAACGAACTACAAACGAACTACAAACTCCATGGCGATATTTCGTCCTTTTTACAGGACTTTAACGAGCCATTTTTCTTCTAAACTAAAACAATAATATCGCAACTCAAGAATTCAAAAATTTTATAATAATAGAACGTGACACCTAAACACGTTCAAATTATAAAACCAAATAACAATTGTTAGAAATTCATTCTTTAAATATTCAAAATTAAAAAAATTTTAAAGTCCTTTAAATATTCAAAATTAAAAAATTTAAAGTCCTTTCCTGATATAATCTTCCAATTCCTTGTATTTTTAAAATTCCTGATATAATCTTCCAATGTCCCTGTGTTTTAGAAAATTCCAAATATAATTTTATAATTTGAACGTGTTTAAGTGTCACGTTCTATTATTGTAAAATTTTTGAATTCTTGAGTTGTGATATTATTGTTTTAGTTTAGAAGAAAAATGGCTCGTTAAAGTCCTGTAAAAAGGACGAAATATCGCCATGGAGTTTGTAGTTCGTTTGTAGCTTAAATGTTATTAAATGTTATTTGCAAGCCGTGGAGTTTGTGCTTATAAAAATTATTTAACAGTGCCCTCCATGACTGAATATGATATTCTCAAAAGAGGCCTAAATAAAAAAATAAAAATAAATGAATAATTAATGGAATTGGAATGTCTAGTCACTTCTACATTTCAGCTTTTCTGTATTATACAATCCTAACAAGTTATATTTAATCTTAATTAAATAGTTAATTTACATAAATTTCTAATTTTGTATAATAATAATAATTGTTTAAAACAATTTTGTTCTTCAGGATCTCGTAATAGGGTTTGCTCCAATTTTCATGACACTGTTATTTGTTCGATTAATTAATCAATTTTATTTTAAATTTAATTTTAATCATATATCGATGGCTTAGCGCAAAAGTAGCGAATATCCAAGATGCAAGTTTTGAGAAAAAGCTAATTTAGTGGGAAATGTCCCTCAAAACTCAGGAACAATTCCTGGAAGTCTCATATTCGGTACAGATATTGTCATTGGGGTATACTACAATTGCATGGGGTTAAAAATTTGATTGTTACATTTTTCAAGCAGTTTTGGTCGATTCGATAGTTTAGATCTTACAGAAAGTTTGTACCATTGAGATAGCTAAGGAAGAAGTAGCGAATGTGCAGATTCGCCACTTCTATCCTTATTAAAAATCATTACAACCTCCTTAAATGCTTGACCAAACTAGCGAAATACACTATTAGTTACGTTCATTGTTAGGAATTGACTAATACTAGCATCAGTATCAGCTAATATCCGTACGGTATCGGATCGGAAATCGAAGCGGATACCGTTCTTCACATTTTGGCCAAACCAAAGCGGTAAATCGCTTTGAAACTTCATTGTTCAGTAACTTTGGAACAAAAACAGATAGAAACATGCAATTTGTAACATTTTAAACTAGAAATTGATTACAATAATCTTAGATAATTTTTGATAGTGGAATTTTAAGCTAGCATTTTTCAATTAACAATTTATCCAAGGTGAGAAGGTTAGAGAAGGTGAGAAGGTGACAATGACCACGTGACGTCATCTAGGGACAAACTAGCGAATACAGGCACATTCGCTTATCACAGAAAAGTGTTCAGTCAGCAGAGATGAAACGGTCAAAGTAGCGAATATGGATATTCGCGTCTATTGCCATTTAGGTTTTTAAAAGAGGGTACTTTTTCGCTAGTTTAGGTCCTAAAATCACAGGAAATATGTCATTTTGAAGGATTTGCTAGTTTTGCCCTACAAGAAGGCTCTTCAGGACACCTATTCGCCACAAAAAACTAATTTTGTAATTTACTGGATATTCGCTACTTTTGCGCTAAGCCATCGATATCTAATATTCATTCTTTCATTTAATTTTAATTTTATCCCAGATTTTAGAAGTATTTTGTATAAATATATAAAATAATATAAATTCTTGTAAGATCAATGTTCTACAGATCTATATATTCATTCTTTTATTTAATTTTAATTTTATCCCAGATTTTAGAAGAATTTTGTATAAATATATAAAATAATATAAATTCTTGTAAGATCAATGTTTATCATTTTAATTAATTTCAATTTACTTTTCAATTCGATTTTAATTCATACCACTTAATTCAATCCATTCATTTAATTTGATTACTATGCTCATAATTACTCAGAATTTCCTGTGTTTCATTTTATTTTAATTTCATATTTAATTTCATTATTTATATAATTTTATGTAATTTTTATATAATTTTTATATAATTTTATTTTTATTTTATTTTTATTTTAATTTTTATTTTTCATTTTCTATTTTTTATATTTTTTATTTATTTTTTATTTTATTTTATTTTCATTTTTATTTAATTTTATTTTTTATTTTTTTATTTTTTATTTTTTATTTTATTTTTATTTTTATTTTGTAACTTCATTTTTAATTTTATTTTATTTTCAATTTTATTTTTATTTTATTTTATTTTATTTTATTTTATTTTATTTGTCATTTAATTTGAATTTTTCTTTATTTACTGTTTACCTGATTCGATTTTCGGTTTCACTCTTAGAATTGCCTGTAGCTTATTTTAGTTTTCAGATGGGTCTTGTTAATCATGAAAGTCAGCAACTTTTGATTATTCAACAAGCACATGGGAATTATTGATACAAGGAACTTCAGCCTAATCCCTCTAGGTGGAGCTGAGCCAGACAAGACGTCACCTCATGCTAATTACATCCGTAGGAAAATTCCACCATATCTATTCTTTGTATAAATACTTCCACATTTTGTTACTTGCATGTACTTGAAGATGGTTAGAATATAACCGAAACCGGATTGTACTTCTTTTTACTTTATTTAGTTAATAAATTTAATTCATTTTAATCAGATGTGCCGGCTTATTCCTTTGATCTACAGAATTATGAACAGCGCACGTAAAATCTTTCTCTCATCATTAGACAATCAGTTTATTACTTTCCTTATTTACAAAAAGAGCAAAATAGCTATCATATGAAGCATTCCTTGGGCAATGGACCTAACAATGATTCTTCATTATGAAAGACTTGATGTTGAATACAGTTTATC
>JAFIDM010004315.1:50912864-50923718 GCA_023159025.1 Thereuonema tuberculata | reverse complement strand
TATGAAGAGAGTTGAAGTCCCTATGGCCTAATGGATAAGGCATCTGAATTCGGATCAGGAAATTACCTGATCTAAGCTGATCTGCGACCTGTCTTAAAAGGATAAAAAACTATAATCAATGGTAAATTTCACAATAGTTTAAATCAAAATTCATTTATATTTTAAAAGAATTAATTTACAGTTTCAAAATATTTAATCACTGTGATGTCCATTAGCTCAATCGTTTGAAATTATTGATGGAAACTAACGGAAACTGTGTCATAGAAACTAAATAACAACTTCCAATAAATAAACAATTGACATAATAGTAAACTGTTGGCATTGTTTTGTGTGTTTTTTTTTATTCCTGCCTTATCAATTGCTGGTAGATGAATGTTAGTAATTATTCTATCTTGGTATTTTTTTCATGGCAGTTTATTGGCACCACAAGAAATCTTTCAAATTTCACTCAACTGCTTTTTACATTTTCTCAAATTTTAGAATTGCTTTGTTATTATCATATTTTTATTAAAAAAAAGTTACACTAAATGTATGACTTCATGTGGATGCTAAAAAAAATACATAGCTTTAAACACTGTATTTACACTGCAAAAAAAAAAAGAAACTACAGTAAATAAGAATCCGGAAAGAAAGAAAAATACCTCGTATTTTGGAAATTTCAGAATAAATGCTGATGATATTATAGAAGAAATGAACATTATATATAAAAATACTAAATTTGGCTTAAAAATACTAAATTTGGCATAAAAAAAATCAAAAACCAAAATCTACGTCAACTAGCTCCGGTCTCCCCTACATTATGGAGGAAAGTTTGATACACGCTAGTAAATACGCAATAGAAGAAATAGAACATGAATGGTAAATGCTAAGGCCTGAAGTTAAATATGACGGATATAAAAATGTAAATGAAAGGAATAAAATAATAACAAAGAAATATCACCAACCATGTTGGAAGTAATTTTGATAATCGGAAATAAATGAATAGCTTCACATTCAATTTAAAAATTAGTAAATTAAATATTTTTACGTATTTTTATTTGTAATCATATTTATATTTAAAATTAAAACCAGTAATAGACTATTTCTTTCTATAATTTTCGAACTTTTATAAGGATGTTTTGAATCTTTCGAATTACCTAAACTTCTATAACCAAACAAACGAAGGTTTATAGAAAAAATAATAAAACAACAAACCAAGTCATCACCAATAGGCACATAGAAATATATCAAAACTATTTTTATAAAACTCATTATTTTCAATTATTATCATTGTAACAAACATAGCACTTAACCGTTCCTAACTAGAATTGTAATCACATAGAACGAAATAATAACAATAATAATTTTTTTTTATTATGATTCTAAATACAAAGTTAAAGTCCCGTTAGGAATGACAAATTCCTATGGAGGTATACTACAAATGTTTAATTAATTTTGAATACATTGCTAAAAAATATCAGAAGATTTACATAGTATTGTTTTTTCAAGTGATTTTTGTCAAATAGACCGCTAGGTGATAATTTTCTAAAATTTTAAATTAGGCAGTAACATAATTTAAAAGTTAAAATAACAATTATTATTATTATAATAATTATATTCATATTCTTCGACCTACACGTAGTACCAGTTCCTACTGGAGAATAAACAATATGAAAAGACGGAAAGTTCCGGTCATAAATGCCCGATCTTCACAGAATCGAGCAGCAGATTTTGGTGCAGATACTGCTGTGAAATGTGGACTACTTGCACCAGTGGATAGTGGTGGATCGTATACTATGTTATATTATGTTATGTTATGTTATGTTATGTTATGTTATGTTATGTTATGTTATGTAGTGAATGTGGGTGGCAGAGAAGCCAAGCACTGCGACCGGAGGTCTATTGTACAATCCCACGGAAATAAGGACAGATGGAGAGAAAGACTGAGACAGTATGGTGGGAGAAGTGCAGGGGAAACGGGAGAACCCCGAGAAAACCTGCCCAGCGCGGATCGTCCACCATCATGAACGGATCTTTTACTAACCATCAAGGATGAGGCGGCGCCATACCACTTATGGCTACCGCAGACGCAATTGATCCAATTGCACAAGCCGATTGTAGTTTAGACGCCAACGCATATCATGAACAAAACAAATTAATGTCAATTATGCGGGCCTATTATAGAAGTACTAAAGTTGAAACAAAAATTGACGGATTCAGGGTAAGAATGTTTACAGAGTGGAAAAAGATCTCCACAGATTCTACATTAACAATACAACATACATATAGTCAAATGAGATCAATCCTAACAAGGCCGAACTTGTTAACTTAAAAACAGCAATCAGACGGGAATTGCTACAACAACAAGAACCTTCGAATTAGCAAAATGTCCCAGATGAAGAATTGACAAATCAACAAAATCCTTCTCTTCAACAAGAAAAAGAAATTACTTACAAAAAACCATACAGAAGAGCAAGAATATAAGTTATTATTAAACAACAGTTATGAAGCCATTAAATTACAGTACCAAGGCAGATCCCTGCAAGATAGACAACGAATTCCTAAGCTACAGTGTAACAAAAAAGATCTTTTTATATATTTCTAGTGTAAACGAAATTCTCGAGGAAGACATTGCAAATTATTCGTCACTGGAGCAAATAGCAAATCTGGTACATTGCGCTGCTCCCTCTGTCACTAATACAATTAAAGCCCCTCTGTCACTAATACAATTAAAAGCCCCTAAGATAAAAAAAGTTATAAAACAGCAAACTGTAATACTGTAAAAAAAAACCAAGTGCCAGCATGGATAAAGAAAAAGGAGGATAAAATTAATATTGCACGATGTAATATTAGTCATCTTAAAGAATACTTTGTCTCTCCAAAGAACTGTACTAAAAAGGTTCAGACGGGAATAAGCCATTTAATTAAATAAATGAGAATAAAACGAAATGATAAGGACATTGAAAAAAAAAACTATGTGAAAAGTAAGAGCATCTTAAATAACGAATTACAGCATTAGGAGCTCGTATTGGCGATTCAATGTTGCTAGTAAACGAAGGCAACAGCGAAGTCTCTTCCTGCTGATCAAAAATTATTTTACCCCAAATTGGAGCAGGTGGATCATAAACAACAAAATTCTCCCGGTTGTGACAAATACGGTCCAATTTTGGACAAATATCTGGTCCATTCCAAAAGAATATAATAAGGATGCTTATTGGCTACAACAAGAAGAAAAGGCAAATGAAAATATTCCAAAAATTCTTACCATTAACGCAACATCACTAGATGTACAATCAGTAATGAAAAAAATGCAAAATTGGAAAGCTCCTGTTAGGATTCACAACTTTTGGTGGAAATATTTCAAAAGCACATATAGTGTTAAATCTGAAGAGTTCCAAAAAGCATTAAAGGATCCATCAGTTCTACCAAAATTTCTCACTTTTGGTGTCACGTATATGAAGGCAAAACAGGGTGATCCACAAAATCCCAAAAACAATAGGCCTATTACTTGTCTCCCTACTTTATATAAAATACTTACGTTCATTTCATCGGGAAAGATTTACAACCATCTTGTCAATAATAATCTATTCGCTGAAGAACAAAATGGCTGCAATAAAGGCAAGCAAGGATGTAAAGAACTGTTAGTGATAGATTCAATTGTCTCGCAACAAGCAAAATAACAGAAACATAATTTATCAGTAGGATGGGTTTATTACAAAAAAGGGTATGACTCAGTTCCGCACTCATGACTTTTCTACATACTTAGGCTTCATAAAATCAATGGGCCTGTTATAGATTTACTTGCTTCATGTATGAAGACCTGGAGAACATCCTTACATGTAAGAAGTGGAAATGCCAGCTATCAAACACACGAAATTCGAATATCTAGAGATACACTTCCGTGCAACTAAATCGACTCACCCCTTCAGAGCGCACAAAAAGACTGATGTTTTTTAAATGGCTTAACCGATTTTCAAAAAACAATTTTTTTGAAAGCCTAATGTTTTTACTTTACGATGACACCATTATCATTAAAATCTGTACAATATTTTCCAAATGAATGTGATCTGAACGTAAGCGTAGCAAAATGCAGTCTGAACGGAAACCACGAGTTGCTCGACGCACTCCCCTATAAAATCCCACGTGGACCGATATTTCTTATAAGTCGCTTATCAGACGTTCATCTGTAACACATCTCTGCAAGTTTAATTCACAATCCCATGGATACTACGCTAGATGACGCCGCACAAGTCGATGCTTTTTTGCAAGCAGGCCACAGTCAACGAGAATTCGCTCGTCAACTAAACTTGAGCCAATCTGCTGTCTCAAGAGCATTCAGGAGATTTCAGGAAACTGGTACATTCACTTGGAGACCACATACTGGACGACGCTGATGCACATCTGAGAGAGACGATAGCTTTCTCGTTTCAACTTCACTGCGAAATCACCATCTCACGGGCGTCGATCTGCAACAGGAGCTGAGACAAGTTCGTGGAGTAGCTGTTAGTCAATGGATAGTCGAAGACGCTTGAAGGAAGCCAACCTCACTCCAAGACGGCCCGCTAGAGGCCCAAAATTGACCGTAAGTCACCGCACAGCACGACTCGAATTTGCTCGGGAACACGTCAATTGGAGCATCGAGCAATGGCGGTCCATCCTATTCACTGATGAGAGCAGAATGTGTCGCCATAGTAATGATAGCAGAGGCCGGATCTACCGGCGTCCAGGAGAGCGATTTTTACAGTGCTGTTTTGCTGAAACAGTCTCGTACGGCGGCGGTTCCTGCAGGATGTGGGCTGGCATATCCCTTGAGGGAAAAACAGATCTTCTTTTCATACCTGTTGGAGGCCGGAGGGGGGGTCTGACGGCTCGACGATACATTGAGGACATTCTCCTGGATCATGTTGTGCCGTACGCAGGATATATCGGGGAAAACTTCATATTGGTGCATGACAATGCCCGGTGTCATTCAGCAAATACCACTCGGCAATTCATGGAGTAGGTTGGTCTCGAGACGATGGAGTGGCCAGCCCTCAGTTCCGACATGAATCCGATTGAGCATTTGTGGCATGAGCTCAAACGGAGGGTCCGAGCCAGAAATCCGGCACCGTCTAATATCAACGAGCTCAAGATTGCGCTGGAGGAGGAGTGGAATGGGATCCCCTAAGACTTCGTCAAAACCTTAATAGGGTCTATGAGGAACCACATGCAAGCCGTCATACAGGCAAGGGGAGGCAATACCAAGTATTGATTAATAAAAGTTTCCTTGTTTTGCTTGAATTTTTTGTTGTAATTTAATTTTTAGTATCCATAATTTTTTTTTTTCTAAGCATGTATTTTGCTTGCGTTTTCATTCAAAATACATTATAAAACAAAATATTGTATAGATTTTAATGATAATGGCGTCATTGTAAAGTAAAAACATTAGGCTTTCAAAAAAAATGTTTTTTGAAAATCGGTTAAGCCTTTAAAAAAAACATACGCCTTTTTAGTGCGCTTTGAAGGAGTGAATCGATTAAGTTGCACGGGAGTGTATATTTCAGGGAGATAGCCTTAGTCCACTCGGGTTCTATATGTCTTTAAATCCACTGAGAAGAATGCGTAATAAATCAGGATATGGATATCTTGTGCAAAGAAACCCTGAAACTCGTATCACCCATCAACTCTGTATGGATGATCTGAAACTTTATTCATCAGGACCTACAGGACGGCCTACAACTTATGAAAGGCACAATCATCCAAGAAATAACAAATACAGAAACTTATAAATATCTTGGTCTTCAACAACTCCTTGGAATCGCAAGCACTGATATCAAAGATCATGTTAAACAAAAAGCGTTTTTTAAAATAAATAAAGTTTGCAAATCCTGTATTTCAGCACGAAGTAAGATTGTAGCCATTAAAAGTTGGGCCCTACCTGCAACAGGTTACACATTTGGCATAGTCAAATGGTCCAACACGGAATTAGATGCATATGACCGAAAGATCCGTACAACGCTTACTAGACATAGAATTCATCATCCTGGAAGTTCAATAGAAAGACTTTATCTCTATAGAAATATTGGTGGAAGAGGCCTATTAAGCGTTACAATGATGTGTCATCTGTTTTTTACACGAAAAACATTTGCGAGAATATTATATGTAACAGTCCTGTCCATCAAGAAATATGTCAACAAGATCAGAATTACGCTCCACTGCTACTGTCTCAAACACTGCTATGGCAGATGTTAAAACAGTAGCAGATCAAGTAAACAACTGGAAGAGCAAAACTCTGCATGAAAGATTTGCTGCAGCACTCACTTCAAAGGACACGGATCTCAAATATTCTACTGAGTGGTTGCGAACAAGTGGACTTTTCGGAGAAAGTGAAGGGTTCATCTTATCTATTCAAAATCAGGTTATTCGCACAAAAGCCTATGAAAGCCTTATCATGAAAACTCACATCTCAGATAGATGCAGGCTTCGCCAGCAGAGTATTGAATCCATTCAACATATTTCAAGAGATTGTCCAGTACTTGCCCCAAAGGAATATTTACATTGTCTTAACGATGTGGCCAAAGTTGCTAATCTAGCCTTGCCCAAGCAATATTGTCTTATAGAGAAGGAAACACCTTACTATAAAAGCAAACCGGAACAAGTGCTGAGCAACAAAACCGCAAAGCTCCACTGGGGCACGGCTATGGCCACCGATCGGACAGTAGAAGCCAACAGGCCAGATATAGTTTTATTCAATAAAAAGGCTAAAACTGCTATTATTATTGATATTTCTGTGCCGTTGGATGACCACATTATATTTACCATTGTGGAAAAAAAGAGGAAATACCAAGCACTTGCAATCGAGCTGCAAGACATGCATCAACTGCAAAGTGTCTCTGTTGTCCCAGTGGTTATATCCACCAATGGACTTGTCACTATGGAATGAAAAATCACTGAAGGACAGCCTCGACTTATAGGAGTGGCACTTGCGAATAATGCAGAAGGCAGCCTGGGACAACAAACATCATCAGAAAAACTTTGAATCTTAAATGAACTAATTAACTTTGAATAATTACCTTGATTTTTAAGACTCCGGAGATTGTTTATCTATGTCCAAATAATAATCCAAATAATAATAAAACTAATAAAGCAGGTAACATTTCTGAGAAAAAAATAATTTCATTAGATTCTTACAAATATTTTTATGCATCTCCAAATACTTTTATTACTGATTTAAGGGCTATACGCACTACTCCGTCTTCTGTTATGTTTCGTAACGTAATTGCTTAAGTGACGTAGTTATGTTTTCAGGGTCACAAGAATGGGGAACAATTACTTGAAGTAAAAAACACATTTGACCATATATTTTTATTAATCTTTATTCAAAAATTTATTATCCTAAAAATTTCAATTGTTCCCTGTTCTTGTGACTCTGAAGACATAACTACGTCACTTAAGCAATTACGTTACGGAAACATAATGGAAGACGGATTAGTGCGTATAGCCCTTTACCTTGCTTACGATTTTTATATCTTAATATTCAAATTCTAATATTTTATTCCAAGAATTACAGCAATGACTAAAGTTTAAGCTTTAAGTTGGATTCTACACACGAGATCTTAGATTATTTATTAGAATGCCATTAAAGGCGTGATATAATAAGAATTCATTATATAAAAATGATTGTGATTTAAATTAAGTAAATTGTTTACTTATATATTGAAAAGATTACTTAATTCAAAATTTAAAGAATAAAGTAGATCTTTATTCTTTAAATGAACACAATATGATAATACGAAAATTTTATCTAAAGATATTATCTGTTAAACTTATCTAAGTACTATTGAAATCAATAATAAAAATTTTACTATTTATAAGAAAAAGTAAAGTATCTTCCTACCAACAATTATAAGAGGAATAGGAACAATTAAATTCAATATGATGCTTCAAAATACTTCTTAATTAATAACACAATTCCTTATATCTGTTCTGTGACTTACTGCAAACAGATGTTCAAAACAGTCACAAAATGTTACCTTTTAATGTTTGATTGATTTCAATATTTAACTTTCTGGATAGTTTTTGTATATTTTTTTTTTTACATTTCTTGACTTAAGATATTTCTTTTTAAGATGCTCTTCTTATTATTATTATTGTTGACAGAGCATGCGAAGCATAAGTAGTCTTAATATGCCACGTGAAAATTTGTTTTGCTTCTATGTCTATAGGTCTGGTTTTTTTTTCTGTTTTCACGGCATCACGCTGAAAAGCTGAAAACATGGAAAAAACAAATAAATGGATTGGATATTTTATTCACGCCTTGAGTTACTATCACTAGAATCTGGGACGTCTGTTTCATCCTTATTACACCTCAATATCCAGGTTTACCCATATTCACAGTCAACTCGAAAGGCGTGAAAACTGTTGCAAATGATCCAGTGGCCTTTCACGCCTTCGAGTTCCCATAGGTAAATGATGAGTACTAATATGGAAGAAACAGTTGTCCCAAATTCCGACTGATGGTAGCTCATGGCGTGAATGAACTATGCAAATTTTTATTTTATTGACTGAACATGCTAAATCTTATTATTTCCTTTGCACAGTTTTCATCTTTGTAATTAGCTTTGTTCCATTTTCAAATTTTGTTGAACTCGATTTCGAACTATGCATTGAATTTGCATAAATATTACACATAATTCCTGAAATGAAACCTCTTATCTAGTTAAATAATTTATCCTTAAATCTAAATATCTATTATTACATATTATCCTTAAGATTTTCATTAATGTTTCTTAATCAATTTTTGAATCTTCCATAATTTTTTTATTCTCTACAAAAATGGGTTTCTATTAATTGCAATGCTTTCTCCACCTATATATTAGTGTACACTGCCTTTAAATCCAATGAATATAATTTTATTAATTTTTTCTTTTCCTTTTCCTTTTTGATGTGCTGTATTAGTTCTGCTGTATTCTTTGTAATCACTTTTGTTTTGTATAAACAAATATCTTCAAAATTCCATTAACAAATTAAAATGGAAGAAAGCTAATTACAAATATATGAGATAAGCAGATGACATACTAATATTATGGAAAGGGAGAGATGGTAATTTTAAAAATTTTATAAATATCTGAATTCAATAAGTAGCAATTTGAAATTTACTATAGAGAAAGAAAATGATAATAAGTTGATAATAAGTAATAAAATGATAATAATTTAGTAGTTTAGAGGAAGAAGGAAATTTTTCTTATTCTCATATATAAAATCTGATGAAGTTACTTGCTGACATAAACGAAATATCGCTGTTAAATTAAAGAAGACGATTTCAAGGAAAGAAGAAGTTATGTATTATATGTATCAAAAAGAATTTATAAAATGGATTTACAAAATTTTTCTTCTTTATTTGCCGATTTGTTTGTTCATCCATCACGTTAAAATGGCAGGATGGAATTTCTTAAAATTTAATATATTATTTAGTAAACTTAAAGCATAAGAACATTGATTTTGGTCTTCACTACCTTACTCGCAAAAGACTTCGCCAACCCCTCCAAAATCCATCACTAAAACGTATGCACTGGTTTCTTAAAATTTCGAATCTTGACTATTTTACGGTCCAGCTTAAAATATCGATACAGTTATTTTGGGCTCCGCAACTTTCCAGTCCTCAAAATTGACTCTCCCTCCTAGGGCTGTTGTATAAAAGACGGAAGGGAAATATCTCTATTTAGTTTTAAATTACAGTATTTGTCTAATATAAACAGTAGAAATTTTCTATTTTCAGAAAATAAAATCTTTAATTTATATTATAATTTTTTTTTATATGCGAGTAATCTTATTCTTTCAAAGTGTGCATGTAATGATTATTACGGGAATGGCACCTTTTCGCGCTGATTTGGGCAAGGACTAACGCCGAACTTTTTTTTTTGTATAGAAGTTAAATCGTCTTTTGTCCTTTATTATATATTAGCTGAAATGTTTGTTCTTTCTACGGGTTACAACAAACAGATGTTCTGATATGGGTTCAGAAAGAAATTGAAATTGTGAGATCACTTTCACAATTGGTAAAAATATCATATGATAGCTACAAAGTAGTATTTCATTCGTATTTTCTAAGTCGAGGTCCCTAGATATGAAATTAATATCGAGATCGGAGAACATAAGATGTCTCACTCCTTTCTGCCCTTCTCCACACCCTTATCACTTTAAACCTTGCCCAGTTGGTAAAAAAAATCACATGATCAAATTAATGTTGTATTCTTATTTTGCAGCCCTAAACTCCGTAGAAGTATTCTTCAACAAAGTTTGCCCTTCCCCCCATGTCTACACCCCTTAGGGCTCGACATCAAAAATTCGGTCAAATAGCATCTTTTCGATTTCGACAAGAACACTCACGTGAAATTTCGTGTTTCACATGACCAACTAAACCTGTTAGCAGTTATGATCATCATAATGTTTGCATGTGATGAAATCACTGTTTGTAGGTGGTGTGTCCAGGTTCCAAGATAGTCTATATTTTTCGCAGGATAGTAGACAGTATTTAGGCAAAATCCGTCAAAGGGTTAAAAAATTTTTTAGAGAACATACAGACAAGCATATATATAAACTTCGGCATTTATATATGTATGATATATATATATATATATATATATATATATATATATATATATATATATATATAATGATGTAAACTTAAGATAGCTATGCTATTGAAAGGATTATTTAATATAAAAAAAAACCTAAAACAAACTTGATTGGAAAGTTACCGAATGCAAAAGCAAATAATTATTTAAAATTATTATCTTTTTTTTAATATACCACGTTTTTAAGACGGACTAAAAATTATAAAATAATGAGTATAAAAAGTATAACGAAAAAGGTGGGGCGCATGCAATAGATAGT
>JAFIDM010004315.1:50887329-50910963 GCA_023159025.1 Thereuonema tuberculata | reverse complement strand
TAAATAGAAATAAATATATAAATGCAAATATAAAACTCATCACAATATTTACGTCGCCAATTTGTATAGTTGGACAGTTGTTTAATATATTTTCATTTTTTATGAATAGATTCTCTAATTCTTCAGTAAATTCACCTTTCTCTGTATTTGATGGTTTATATATGGCTAAAATATTAATATTTTAAGGTTTGATAACACAAACACATTATTTTGATGACGAAACGTATTAAGTTGTATTACAAAACTTCATGATAAATAAAATGTTTTATGAAAATTCTTGAATCATTTTCCAAAAGATTTCCTTGCTCCCACGTTTTAGTAATTTATAATTTAACGTTTTGCTTACAGAATAACAGACAGAATAACGTTTTTATAATATACGTTTTTATAATATATAATAATAATAATAGCCGGATACCGTCGCTTCGCTCCGGAACCCTTGCATGTATAGCATTAAAAAAACAAACTTTATTTATTTATCAAATTAATGTTAAGATCGTCGAGAATATACGTCTTCCCAGCCCGTTGTGGTTTCTCCGGATAACTCAGATGTATTTCTGATTGGCGCCACACACCAAAAATTTAAAGCGAAAAATCACAATTTTGCATGTATCTTCCAAACACAGAAACGTTTGTGAATGACTGATTTATCGTTCGATAGAACTTTCAAATACCAACATTTTCTCAATATAATGTTCTCTTCCAACTTTTATACGTTTCGTTTAAATTGAAAAAAAGTCAAAATTTGACCCTTTAAAAGGCGCCATCAAAAACCAAAAAATTTTTTCGAAAGATTTTTGTAGCATTTTGTTTGTCTTAAAAAGATCTATATTTTCTAAATTTGCATGACCAATCTATCTCTTATAGTTTGGTCACAAAATTGAAAAAAGTCCTATGACAGACAGAATACCGCTTTTATAATATAAGATTCTTTAAAATTACACAAAACATATCTTTTTCTTTAATTGATATTAATACTTTAAATATCATTGAACAAAGATGTGTAATGTACATTTTGTATTATATACGACATTAATAAATGATTTTATTTCTGATTAATGTTACCTACATAATTACAACAATTTAATAAAAAAACTGTGTATACGAAACCAAAGCGAGTCCGTACAATTTTCCTACAATACTGCGGGCATAAAAATATCCGTTAAATACTTTTTTTTTTTTTTTTGCTAGCAGGAAATGCAATCATTGGAGAACTAAGTTGATCATTAACAAAAAATAATACAGAATTCTGTTGATCATAACGGTTCCGGATATATTTAGTTTGAATAGTGGCTACTTGCCCATTATCAGGCACTTTCTCTGAGACAGCAAGTGACTCAGACCGAAACTCGTATTGATTCCCATGTCTACAAGACGTAAGGGATTTTCAATAAGGTAGACTCATGTCTATCCGATTTGTAGTCCCATTTGTAGAGGTGTCGACAGACGAGTGGTCAGAATGTCTGAAAGAGCCTGGTCAGAATGAATGTAACCCACTTTACAATAAATTATAAATTAAAAATATTAAAATTACACAAATCTTTTCAAGCCATCCCGCGGCTCTTGCCTCAAATGACAAAATTTGATTGTTTATAGAAATAAAAAAATCCCTTATACTGTATATATATATTATCATTATTATTGAAAACCTACAAACCGGGAAAAAGTAATAAAAATAATATGGGGGAGTTTAAGGTGGACAAATTGAAACATGGAGAAACTTAAAGAAAAATAAACAGGTAATCTGCCCATTCAACCATTTCCTTTAATGGTATTTGTAACTTAGACTTTAACTGAATTCTCAATCATTCACCTTAATCATGCTGAATTATTAATGGACAATCCCTGAATAACTTTTTTATTTTGTATTTAATCAACGATAAAATCAATAGCAGTCACCAGGATAAAAGACCTTGTGAAAGAAATTATAGCTGTTCGACAAGAGGTATTAAACAAAGGTGGAGAACCTCAACTATTTATTGATTACCTCTTGGAAAATGCAACTTCTGAAGACCAAAAGAAGAGTGATGGACTCACATTTTTTGTTGCATCTGATACAGCCTCTTTATGTAAGTATTAAATATTATACAGTAAGAAATTAGTAGATTTGAAAAAAAAAATATTTTGTTTGTATTTCATTATTTTTCTACATTAATTGCAGTACATCAAAATGGTTTTAATCATGTAAGAATGGTGTAAAAACTTAAAAACTTCTATTAAAAAAAAAAAAATTGAAGGAAATTTTTTTAATGTATTTTATTCTTACTTTCAATGTAATACGTGGTGAGCAACTTAAAACCGGCCCTACTCAGCTAGTCTATGCTACCGCCTAAGGTTGTAGTTGTAGTGCTACTATCGATTGATTCTCGCCTGCTGTCCACTCACGCTACAAAGAATGAAAACGCAAAAATTCCCTTAATACTGACTTTTATTCCTGGAAGATAACGTATTAACTATATATGATGAAAAATGTTGGAAGTGAGCTCCTTGTGCAATATGGTCTCAAATACAAAGAATGGAGTATCTTACGACACGATATGTATTTTATACCATTTTGTTGTACCAACCAATAATAGAAACAATCGATAGTAGCGCTATAATTTCAACTATAACCGATAGGTGGCAGAACATACCAGCTGAGGAGGGGCCGTTTTTTAAGTTGCTCACCCTGTAATTATGATTTTATTGCATGAATAACATTTCTTCCAGTTTTCATATGGGTAATATACCGATTGGCTAAAGATTCAACATTGCAAGAAAGAATTTACGAAGAAATAAAGACAGTTGTAGGAGATAGACCGAT
Source organism: Thereuonema tuberculata (assembly GCA_023159025.1). NCBI lineage: Eukaryota > Metazoa > Arthropoda > Chilopoda > Scutigeromorpha > Scutigeridae > Thereuonema > Thereuonema tuberculata. The sequence goes on along the minus strand of JAFIDM010004315.1, from coordinate 50,908,160 downwards.
TGTGAAAGAAGATCTTTCCAAACTCAAGTATGTTGATATGCTAATTGCTGCAATGTTCTATAAGAAACATAAAAACTGGGAAATTATTGCAAACGAGCGTCTTTAGATTCTGTTCCATTCTAATATCATAAAAACTTGTTAAAGAAAATATTGTTACTAAAATCTTTATTCTAAATAAAACTAAATAACAAGAAAGATACACAATATTAGATAGTAAATAGGACATAAATTTATTGAAGTAATCGTTCCACAAGTATAATTTCTGATTTATGTTTTCAGTTCACACGAAATTTAAATAAGTTATGGAGAGACATGATGCATTTTGAAAAGGAATTAAGCAAAAAGATTTGTAAAATTTAGTTTCCACGGATATCATAAACTTAGCTGTGAAAAATATATAGATATTTTTTTTTATTTACTTTTTAAAGTAAGACGTAAGGTAATCCAGGATAGTAAATTATTATTGAGTATTGTTTATTTCCTTTATCCATTTTTTTTTTATCCGTTTTTTTTTTTCTTTTTTAAAGTTGTTGTTATATTGACAACTTTCTTAACTACAAAAGAAATATAATTTTTCTACATTTATCGTTTTTATGCCGTAAAATAATACATGTTAGCAGCTGTAGTATCGAAAAGGATAAAATGTACACAAGGATCTCAATAAGAAATGAATAGAAAAAAAGATAAAATTCTTGCTACCTGTATATTTATTTATTTTTTATTAAATAATGTGACTCTAACTATGTCAAACTAATTATCTATCTTTTTTTTCTATTCTATGTACTACACATCCATGTAAATACTCCTCAGTCAGCTGAAAATTAACTGAAACTGACTCGCAATTTGAAAGGAAAAAGCAAAGAGCTTTATTGTTGTTTTTTTCTCAGAATTCTATTAAACTACACTATTCACATTTTCAGATTCCTAAGACAAGTAATTGATGAAACCATTCGCTATAATTCCGTATTCCACACTGGTAGAATTGCTGATAAGGATATGACTCTTGGAAAGTACTTTATTCCTAAAGGGACCCATATTTATCAACATCTTGGAGCTTGTTTGAAAGATTCAAATCATTGGAAAGATGCAGAAAAGTAAGAATTTTCACTCAATCAGAAATTTTGAGATTTTCTTTCTTCACAAAATTGACTAAGTTGTTTGTGCTATTGTATCATTATTTTTGTATCAATATTAGATAGAAGAAGTAAAAATTATTGATTATAAAGATATGGAAGAAAATTCATTACTTACTGATAGTGATCAATTATTAAGAAATCACAGTATTATCTGTTGATAATTACCCCTCAAAAGCAACATATACAGATTGTATAATATTGTATAATATTGCAAGTATTTAAAAATATTAATAGAATAGAACATTATTTTTGAAGAAATTTTCTTGTATTGATATTTTACAGTTGAAGACATCCTTTCACTTCAAGAAATCTTGAAAGTTTTTAATTAATATGTCAAATGTTTCAATAATTGACAGCCTACAATGAATTTTAATTTTGTAAGTGATTTTTTGGCAGTACATGAATAAATAAAATTACTCAAAGTTTAGTCAGGCTATTGTCAAGTAAGACTGATGCCGTTCTGGGGACGGCTTGTGCGCTATAGGATGCGGCCTCTCAGGAAGCAGATGCGTCGGAACCCGGGTTCGAATTCCGGCGTGGGCATGGCTGTTTAATTTCTTTGTGTGTTTGTCTACTCCTTCGTCTGTCTCATCTTTCGCCGTCTATGGCATGTTTGAATTCATCCTCTAATATGGGTAGATGACAGGAAGGGTATCCGTTCCTAAACCCTTGCGAAAACCAAATATTGAGCAAGCGATGTTTGCTCATCAGCGATCCCAAACGGAAAAGTGGGAAAAGCTGTAGATGATGATGATAGTCAAGTAAGGCTGATATCTATCCAGAAAAAGCTGAGAGAAATGTAAGATCTCAAATATTTTGAATTCATCATTTTTAGCGACCCATTTGGTAAACTATTGTGGTAGTGACCAAAATTGGCAGCTATTGCGTTTGCCCTGTCCGTCCGTGTTTATTCCCCCCTAAAAAATTTCGAAAGGAAGGTGCTTTCATTGGATTTCGGCTATTAGCTTAATTGTTAGAAATGCAAAAAATTTATTTCAGTAGTCTTGATGGGTGAGGTATCGGACTCATCTGCTGAAGGTTGTCGGTTCGAATCCGTATATCAATTTTTTTGGTTTCCTCTATGTCCGCATGTTTTTTTTTATTATTTTCTTTTCTTATTTCTAACTTTTTTTATTTTTCCTTATGTTAATGTACTTCCTTTTTGTTTTCATTCCTTCCTTTCATCGACTTTCGCCAACTATGGACCATGGGCTAGCCCTACCTGACAACGTAAGGGTGAGGCTAGGAAATTCCAGAAGGGGGATGAGATTCACATCCCGTCCAGAATAACCCTGAGATAGTAAGTCCCAGGGGAGAAACGGACGAAACACAGAAGAAGAAAGATGAAACATCCATGCTCTCGACCGGGATTTGAACCCGGGTAACGGCATACAGGCCGCACGGCAGACCTACGCCTGAGACCGCACGTCCACGCGGCTTTCTTTTTTCATTATTATTATTTTTAAGTTTTTTTATTGTTATGGATGATCGCCCTTAAGTTTATACTTTAGTACAAAATTGTATTCACTCGTTTAAAACTGTTTATTCTTCTATTATTTTATAAATGACTACTTGCCTCTTCTTTTAGATTTGATCCTGACCGCTTCAATCCGGAAAATACTAAAGGACGATCTCCATATGCTTTCAAGCCTTTTGGTTGTTCTGGTAAAAGAATCTGCCCTGGAATCAGTTATTCGTATGTTTTGATTAGCAGTTTCATAGCCATTTGGATACAGAGCTTCAAATTGCATCTCGTTCCTGGACAGAAAATAACATTGGGTGATGAAGTATTTAAGAGACCTACAGACGAAATCTGGTTTACAGTCACTCCACGAAAATAACTGATGTGAATTCTACGAAACCATTTTCAACATTTCCAAGTTTTTCAAGCTGTACCCAAGTACTTTTCTAATAGGATTATAAATTCACCATAAATCCATTACATTAACATTATTGACAATTTAATTGATTTAATTGATTTAACTATTAACTACTAGTTAACTATTTAACTATTTAATTGATTCTTTTAATTTTTCTTTTAACTTTTCTTTATATTTTTTTAAAATTTACAGTTTTTCAGGCTATTATGATAGGTAATCAAAAGTCTATTACTAATTTTTGCTGATAAAGATAAGAAAATAAAAAAAATTAAAATAAAAAAATATATATTTCAACTATAACAATGATAAAACTTTGTACTTTAGACGAAGCCGAGATATCCTAAACAATTCTATTTACTATCATAGAAATCGTTATTTTTGTAATAAAAGGAAATTTTTGATTTTGAATTGTTAAAAAGTTCTGTGGGTTTTTTTTTTTTGCATAATCAATAATTACTTTTAATTATGAATTACGACATTAAATAAATATTTTTAATTTTCATAAAGTAAAAGAAAAATACTTTGGTTTATTTTTGTTTATTCTTTTATATACAAGTTAATTTTAATAGATTAATTTTACTAATTCTTCCTAGAATTGTTGTGCCAGTTTACTTGAAGTGTGGTAGTATCACTCCATTCTATTTCAGAAATCAAAAGAAAGAATTGGTGGATTGTACTTGAGGTGGAATCCATTTATGTTTGGCTGGTAATTTGAAATTCGGATGTTTTCCCAAATAATGTTAATAGATTTAGTTCATCTAGAATTCTTGGCCACAATAGTTTAATCTAGATTAAAAAAATATATGACTGTTTTGATATAGTCATGTAATTCTTTGCTTGTAAAGCTTAAGCAATTTAAATACTGTTAATGCAAAATCATAATTAAAAAGAGAGTTTATAAAAAATGTAGAATATATTAGAAAATAAATTTAGGCGAATGGAAAAACATATTAGAGTTAAACAATTTGTTTCATGTTTTCCGAAAGCACTCGTTGTAGCCTTGAAAAGTAATACAGTTAGTACTGATATGTAAAATATCTGTAGAATGTGTAAAGAAAAATATTTGCCATATTTCTGCTGAATATGTAATTGACTTTTCATGTATTATATCATATAAGTAAATATTATGAATTCTTCATTTAAAAACTTGAGTTTTAATCTGACATGTGTATTTTTGATGTATATTCATTTTGAAATTTTTAAGTTGAGTTTTCAATACATTGTATTTTGAGTTAATGTTATTGTTAATTTTGTTAAATTATTAGTAGTTTGAGGGATAGTTTTAAATATTCTTTATTGTGTTTTTTATTCAACTGATTTCATTCTTAACTAAATGCTAGAAAGTCTGCTGTTTATTTTTGTGGCACCTGAAACAAATATCTGAAGATTTCCATCAGTAAACTGTAGCAGTAGCATTAACAGTTTTTATATGTTATATATATTAAATAAAGCCTGTAGTTTTTAACTACTTTACATTGGTAAAAATAAACAAATATAGGCATTTAAATAGAATAATTAAGATGTCTCAAACAAATTACCAAATGATTGAACAATTTTTAGCAATATATTGGAGATATTATAATTGTTATATTTAAAATTCTGTTCTTTTTAAATATGTTTTGTTATCCCTAATAATAATTAAATAAAAATGAAATGATTTTGAGATTATTGTTTTCTGAAAATGTGTTTTCACTTTCAAAACAATTTCGTTCACATTACTTTTCTTTTACATTTCAAACACAGGTACATATAGGCAGGGGCGGATTGTGAGTTCAAAACGGACCGGGAAAACCCCTAAAACCGGTTCATTAATGTAAGCTATGATTCTGGCGAGAGTGGGCCAACAAACTCCCCGGCCCACTGGGATTTTGCCCGGTGTCCTGGTGGCCTAATCCACTCCTGCATGTAGGAATTAAGCATACTATATAGTACAAATTGAAAATTGTTAAATAAAAAATGTTTCTATTGTATTTATTTACAGTCTAAATATAAAACATGCTGAATGGAATAATGAGTATTATGTCATTTTTGACAATTTATAATTTATCTAATTTTTGCCTATTACTTCGAAAACCTGTTTAAAGGTTAACTAATTAGTACACGCGTCCCAGCAACATTTTTTAACCTATTTAACTAGGAAAGAAGGTTCATCAAATCACTTAGTCAATCTGTATGTGCTCGAATCTTTTTGAAACTTGTATATATCCATTTAAGAAGAAGAAAAAGATAATTTCAAATGTGGTTCCTTAACGACAAATTAACGGAGGAAGTTAGCTCAGAAATGCGTTTGAAATGAAATAATCCTAGGGGATATTATTAAAGGGAAAATTTCATTCAGATCCGTTGCGCCGTTGAGGCATGATTGAATTACAAACAAACTTAAAGTTTGTAATTCAATGATGCCTCAACGGCGCAACGGATCTGAATGAAATTTTGCATGCAGATAGTCTACGACACGGAGTAGATATAGGTTAATTTTGATTCCAGTCGATCAAGTTGTTCCCGTGGGATATGATTGCACGTCTATGTCACCACAGATCTGAATGAAAACCTTTCCAAAACTGTCGATAGTTAGCACTAGTGCAGTTTTAAATCGCTCTATGGTTTGGTGGGAAATGACTGCATTTTAAAAGATTCCCCAAACCGTCGATAGATGGCGCTACCATAGTTTTAAATGGCTCTATGGTTTGGTTTGCAATGAGTGCATTTAAGAAGATTGTTTACAGACGCGAACGATTAACTCAGGAATCATCTGATACTTCAATAAGGCGATTTATATGGCGATACATATGCAAGGCTATCAGAGCGAACCGACAGTAGCGGGATAGCAGTGTGGGTAAGATTCCAGTTGTAGGTACTAGCCAATAGGAAGCGATCTTGCGATTCACTGCATAAGGTCGAAGTAATGCTTCCGGCGAACGGTGCTGCGCAGTGATACACGATATTTCTCGTCTTTATCACGTGGTTTTTTTGGAAATGTAAAATGGCGGCACTTTTAGTTTAATAAGGTTCCGGCCTTCTAGCAAGACAAAGGGTGCTTCTATAAAATGGGATCGGGGTTGTGGTGACTCACCTCTCCACCCCTCCCGAGCAACCACGCCGTCTATAAAATCCGCTGGTTACTCCAGCCAACCAGCGACCGCGTCTAGGAATACGAATCGGATTTGTGATTGTAGCAACCACAGCTCCCTTTTTTGATCAGGGAAAAGAGGTGGTTTTTCTCTCGTAGCAGCCGGACACGAGCAGTCGCAGCAATATTTCCGTTTCCGATTCTCTCAACAGCAAACGATGAACCATTAAATTATTAAATTTAATTTATTTTATTTGTTTTAGACTTGCAATTTCACTTCTATTAAATTATTATTTTTTTTATTTATTAATTTTATATTTGCAATTTCGCTTTTATTAAATTTAATTCTTTTTTTTTTATTAATTTTAGACTTGCAATTTCGCTTTTATTAAATTTAATTCTTTTTAAACTTGCAATTTCACTTCTATTAAATTATTTTTTTTATATAACTTCGTTCTGTTTCTTAAAAGAATAGTGAATATATTCCTACTTCTTAATTTCAATGGCAGTGTGATTCCTTCATGAATGACAAGTAACTAAAAATAAAGTAACTATACTTTTATGCAACACAGACAAGTAAAAAAAAAAGAATAAATAAAATTATTAGCCGTAATTTTTTTTTTTTAGTTCACCTCATGTATGGTGGGTGGATGTCGTCACGAATGCCTAAAGTGTCCCACCCCCGACCGACACCGGCTCTTTTATTTAGGGCATCTTTGTCGGCGGCGGTGGCCGGCTCTCTGCCGCAGATAGTGCGCCTAAAGTCGGCAGGAGAGCCAGCTGTACCGGACTCAGTCGCGGTGGCACGAAAACGAAGATATTCCACGGCTTAATGGAACGGAATCATCGGCGTTGTATATGAAACAAAGAAGTGAAATAAAATATTTTTTTTTTAATTTAATCGTCGAGTAAAAAGCAACTCTGTATTGTAAAAAAGAAATGAAATGTAAAAAGCGTCCTTTGTGTCGTCTGCTGGGAATGTTGTCGGCTGATACGAATGGGTTACACAGTTTCTCTTGCGTAATTCTCAATTCTTGCTTTCTTTCTACTTACATTACTATACATTGATAACATAATAATCTCTTCATCTGACGAGGATGAGGAATCAGTACTTGATTCTCTTTCTAACAATGAATAAAGTTCTGATTCAACTTCTAACAACAAATCGATAATATGGCAACCATCTTTGAACACAACTTGTGTAACCACTCCGTCTATAAAAAGAAGGGCTGGGGAATAACCAAGCTCCTACGTCAGCGGGATCAGTGACGTGACTTCCGCCACCAGAGCGATAGTCACCACAGCCATGATTCCATTTTATAGAAGCACCCATAGATTTCATGTATTCGGTTTTCCATCATTGACCGGAAATTGATACATGACGTCAACTTCCATTTCCTCCTTATAAAAATAGTGCCAAATCAGCCATCTTTCTCAACTCGGAAAAAAAAAAAAACAAAACACCGCATACCGTCAACTGGAATTTTACCGCAGTGTATAAAAATGGATATTAGTTATATTCTGTGAGCCACTTATTTGTGGCGTCTTATATGATTAAAATTAATCCGATTTCAGCAATACAAATAAGCAATGAAGATTTTTTTTGTTTTTGTATTGAATACTACTTGTATTACAAAACATAATTCATAAAAAAATATTGAGTCATTTAAAAAAAAAAACTAAACACAAACGTAAAGAAAAAAATTATGAATAAATTGGAAGGGATTTTCAGGAAAGAAGGTTTTAAGTTTTTTTAAGAATTTCTTGTTTTTACCAAATTAACGAGAAAAAATTAGAATTTCTTGTAATAATTTTTACTCAAATTGATAATTAGGCAAGAGGTATCGGTATTCCTATATACTCTACAGTTAAATTCAACTTTAAATTGGTTATTTTACCAATTTCCACTCTGTAGTTTTCATCAATCAATCCATCAATTCTTTAAGCGCAGTTAAAGTGCTTTTTTTTCGATTCAAAGCTCTGCATATAATTGCAATTGTTCCTAATAAATATTAACTATTTAAATAGTTAGAATTAGTAAGTTAACAGTAAATAAGCATTGGGAGAGCTCATAATAGATGATAAAGATATTCATGATTATATTTTCGACTCCTTCTTGAGCAAAGAACTGCAGAAATTAATAAATAAACTTTGGTCATGTTGGATTCTAACTCGACATCAATGAGACTGAACTGAGTTAAATGTCTTCTACTTTTTTCTTTTTAGAAAAGTGATCAGGTTCACAGAAACTCATCAAACAAGATGTTTGTGATATTGTAATGATAACAGTGGTATAACGATAATTGGTAAACGACTAACTCATTTTATTGATAAAAGTAATGATATGTATTTTTCATCAAATTATTTTTATAATAACACCATGAATTTTACATTTTATTGTCTATATCTCATGTTTTTATAGATAACATTTATTTTTTTTCTAGCAATTTAGCTTTCATAAAGAGTAATTTCTTTAAATGGGGTTACAAAAACAAAATTATATAAAATCATATTTGTATTGTTTTTAGGAACCTAAAAATATAATAATGAATAAAGATCAGATGTGAAATCCTGAGAAAGATGTTTCCGTAATTTGGCACTCATCAGCAGATCTGCTGTAAAAAGATAATTATTTCAATCGTATAAAACACAGTGGAACCTCAAATAATCAAATATATTAGATTCCTATATTAGTCTATAGATAATATTTTTTGATATATTTATCTTTGTTAACGATGAATCTGCTAACTGTAGTTTTCAACAGAATATTCTTTAAGCTATATTCTTTATTCTTAAGAATATTCTTTATTCTTTAAGATATAACTGCAGTTAGGTCTATTTGCAGTGTATATAATATATGCTTTAGGAATACAAATTTAACAAAGTTGAATTTAATTCACTAAATCCTTCTTTGATTTATTATGCTTTAAATGCTCTTTTCTTTCGTTTTTAAAGAAATCAGAGAAAAAATTCCCCCAAAAATTTTGCATTTTTGAGCGAAGCTTAATTTTTTTAGCATAGGCATTGACTAAAGATAAAACTCCATTTTCCGTCTGACTGAATTTACTTGAATACATTGGATACTTACAGAGAATCTTCTACTAAAAGAATTTTATATGCGGCCAATTAAAAAATTATCAGGTTTAAAACAAATGTTTCTTTTGTATTACATTTAAGCTTTTTATAAACACTTGCTGATTTTCCATTAAGACCAATACGTAAAGGTTTTTTTCAGTACCAACTCGTGAACATTACGAAGGTGTAAAAAGAAATAAAAACACTTGCAAATAAAAATCACTCAGCTGGTTTTTGAATTTTGGATACCGGGAATCCAAGACAGACCGTTTCTGGCTTATTAGCCATTATCATGTGAATTTATCCAATAACTGAAGCTCAGTGAAAGCAACAAAATATGAACAAAAGACAAGTAAACAAAAGAATGGCCCTTCATATAAAAAGCATTTACAAGAAAATAAAAAATGGCGAAATCTTAATCCCCTGCTAGTGACCACTGGCTTAGAAGGGATTTAACATATAAATCACACCTATACATAATGCTAAAATTTAACGTTGAAAAATTTTTAAGGTGTAAAAAGAAATAGAAACGCACACAACATCAAACCTTAAATTTAAATTTCATTCAAATATTCATTAACGACTTTATCGAATTTAGTAGCTGAAACAGCTTCCAAACGTATAGAGAACAGAAAGCAAAACCACCATTCAGCATATATTGTTTATTTTTGGATTACAGAAATTTCGAATCTTACCACGACAACATTTACATAGAGCATTCAAATATTAAATAGAACGAACATTTATAAGTAAACAAAAAGAAAGGACATTATTCCATAATGTTTTGAACATGTTGAAGTAAAATAGTCACTATGTTATCCCCCTCAGATGCAGTGAATTTTATAAACTATTAAAGAACATGAAATAATGAACTAAAAAAAGAAATAGCTCAACTATGTTGTAAAAATGTAGATACTGAAACAGGAAGAAAACTAAAACGACTGAAAAATTTTAATTAGTATATGTAAAAATTTCACTTAAAATTAAAAAAAAACAAAAAAAAACAAATACATTCATAACATGGGTTTTTTTAATTTCTGATAAGATTCATTTTCAATATATCGGTATTTATAATTATTTAATTATTTTCCTTCAGTAGATATCTTCGACGTTGCCCACATTATCAAAATATTTTTGCAGTTTGTCTATTTGTTTTATGCATTACATTATTTTTGTCTGATAATTCCAATATTATTACATTATCCTGTGTAATTATTATAAAGCCCTGTTATTTAAAACTGTACCCTTTCTTCTGCGTGTGCAAGATAGCACCTTATTATGTATATGATTTATAATGCAAAAGTATCCTGTGCAACGAAAATATAAGGATTCCAGCCATATATTCCTCCATCGAATCCAGTGAATACATTGAGTTCTACGATTGTTGATACTATCAAGAAGAGAGGAAGTATCTATTCGTGCAAACTAATTTTCGACGGTATTAGATTTATGTATTCCAGTTAGAAGACGGTGAATTCAGTTAATGGTTAAAGTGCAGAATCTGGTACCGCCAATAGGAAGTTTCGTAAGGATACCTCACCGACAGGCGCGTTACCGCTTCCATGGCTTACAATACTGCGCAAGGATACATCATGTGATGTTTATTCATGTGCTGTTTATTCATGTGCTGTGTTCCCGAGAAGTTTTCGTCATTCTTGAAGTCGGTTGGAGCAGTGTATCACGGCGGACAAAGAAAAATAAGGTAAGCGCTTGTACTGCAATTAGCTGTAAGTTAGCGAAGTAAGGTATCGTTAATTGCAGTTAGCTGTAGGTTAGCGTGATAAGGTAATGTAGGTAAGGTAAATTGAGATATCGTCAGCTGCAGGATGTATCTGTTGCTAACTTTTGAAAAAAAATTTCCTTTCAAAAAAAATCGCTCATACATCCAACAACAACTTACTTCAGCGGAAGTTCAAACATTCCTCATCGACTTCCGGTTTCTTAAAAGTAGTTCTAAAGCGGCCATGTTTCACAGCGCGAACAAAAAAAACCAAAAAAAAAAACACCCTGTTTTCGAAGGCTGTTTCTACAAAAACACCCGGTACCCTAAAGTGCATTTTTACAATTAGTTAAATTCCAATTAATCATAATCGTCTGTCAAGCCTTCGATTATATAGTACTGTACCGTATTTAATCATTTTACTAAAGATAACTTAAATAGTCACATGTCCCCTTTATTATTCTTCGTTCGTTTCACTATTGTGGTAAACTCTTGCTACTACTAAATATATTACCACAGTTATGTATGTATGTTTTCAAAATTTCAAAAGTGAAAATTTGAAGAAGAATTGTGTCTGCTTAATTTGTTTATATCTAGAAATTAGAGTAGTTGGATGGGAATTTTGATATCATGGATAGGTTCTGAATTCTTATACATGGTCAAAAATTGTCCAAATACTTTTCAAGTTCTGCACATTCTTTTAGTCTTCCAACAAGTGATGTATAATTCTATAGATGCGTAACTTGTATGCGAGGAGTGACTGTGAACCAGATCTCATCAGTAGGTTTTATAACCATCCCCTTGATTAGGTCTATTTTCTGTCCGGGAACAAGGTGCATCTTGAAATTCTGAATCCAAATTGCTACAAAGTTACTAATCAAAATGTAAGAGTAACTGACTCCAGGGCAGATTCTCTTTCCTGAACATCCGAAGGGTTTAAAAGCAAACGGAGAACGACCTTTGCTGTGCTCCGGATTAAAATGGTCAGGATCAAACCTAAGAATCAGATAAAAAAATAATAAATAAAACTGCTCAGAAAAAAATAACATATAAGTATTTGATTAAAAAAAATAAATTCAAAATAAACTTTGATCTTAATTTCAAGGTTTAATAAGCCTACAATTAACGATTTAATTTTTTTGTTATTATGCTTGCTTTTTTAAAGCTTTTCTTAAAGTATATGTTTGTTTACTCTTATTATTAACTAACAACTAAACAGTAAATAAATAAATTTTTATGTAAATGAAGTTTAAATACGTTTCAGTTTTATTATTTTACAGTAGCTTTTTATTTTAAATATATATAATGCTAAAGTTCTATAGTGATTTAGAAGAAAAAAGGAACTGCTTATCCAATCAATTAATGCAAGATCCTAGTGTCGTTGAATAATAGTTCTCTTGATCTCAAAGTAAAATTTGAGATATCATTTATTACTTAAAGTATCGTTATCTTTTATTTCTTTACAAGCTGTAAGAATTTAATTTCGGAAAATAAAGTCGAACACCTTCCTTCGAATGTGTGATTAAACATTAATCAAACTTCTTAAACTTTCGAAGCCTAGACTGCTTATTCAACAGCGAACGGGAGAGAAGGCGACCTCTTCGCTTCGTTCAGCAAACCGAAAATAGTTTATGAAAATAACTCCAGTAAAAACATTTGTCAGTTTCGAAAGAGGATAATCGATGCAAACTTTGAAGTAAAACCCAATACCATTATTTCGATTGGTTATTTAAGCAGAATTTTTGCCAGAACAGTAAAAACAAATCGAGTGAGAGAATACAAAGCCAGACTGGCTTCAATAAACGAATTATTTCTTGCTATTGTTTAAATTCATTTATTATTATAAATTATTGTAGAATGATTGTATAAATATCACTTTTATAGAACTTTTGTTGATGTAAGTATTTAGTTAAAGACTCTTTTCTTACGCGAGATGATAAACTGTAATGCAACTTTTTTAATTAAATTTCTTACTTTTCTGGATCTTTCCAATAAGTCGAATCTTTTAAAGCAACTCCGAGATGCTGATATATGTTAGTCCCTTTTGGAATAAAATATTTTCCAATAACCATATCCTTATCAGCAACTCTTCCAGTGTGGAAATTGGAATAATATCGAAGGGTTTCATCAATTAATTGTCTTAGGTATCTGGAAGAAAATAATGGTTCGATTTTAAATTTAGAAAAAAATATGAAAGATTTTGTAATTGATGAGAAGTTAGTAAAGTTATTTATTGTACAGAATTTATATTGATTTTAGGTGAAGGTATTTTAATTATTGTTTCACAAGCATTATATTTGAAGAAGATGAAGATAAATTGTTACAGCGTAGAAGAAAGCTTTCTTGAATATTAATAAATTGAATATAAGAATATTTCTTTAAACTACTGTACATAATAAATTATAGACATATTTCGAAGACCTAGTAATACTTTCTTAAATTTTAATAGAAGGGAAACGAAAGTCTTGTTTTGGTCCCACGGACCGTTTTAAAACTTATATCTCTATTTCTCTACAGCAATATATATAAAAGTTTTTTTCTGACCCTATCTCCTCCGAAGCCATAAGAAACAGAAATACAAATAAGGTGGCAAATGAGAGGTGTAATATTGAGGATGCTCACATATTTATCTACTTGGTCAACGGACGTCCCGGGTCTTTGAGACTGTCTCCGAGTTCATCACGTCACGTTACTTATGATCAAATCCCAGACGTCCCGCGTCTCCTAGACGTGCTTGTGAGAAAGCGGTCGCGATCACGGATGGTGAGAACTTATTTCGGAATACAAGATTACGTGATCCCAGGCAGAGACGTCGGAACTTCTTCATGAGTGGGGGGGCGAAAAATATTTGCAATAATTAATTAATTAATAATTATAATTATTAGTAATTAATAATATAATTATTAAATATTATATTAATTATAATATTGCATTATACAATAATTAGGGGACTTCTGAAGACAGAAGAAGCGAAAACATCAAATTTTTATTTTAAATAATTTTATCTAAATTTAATAAGCGGATGAAACTTTTCTTCTGCTTTCTCATGTTTTTTCCCCCTCTTCTGATTTTCCTATAGCCTTTGTATTAAAATAAGCATCAGTTTTATTTGTTATATTTTATTTCAATAATAACAAGAATAACATTACATTTAATTGTATAATAAATATTTATATATAATAATATGGAGAAAAAGAAATTAAACAAAATATAGTTAATGTGTAAATCAATTTTCGAATATCCTCAGGGTAAGATTGCAAAATCAATTGGTCACAAATAAAAAAAAAAGAAAAAAAGAACTTTACAATACTAAGCAGGGCACGGATTCAACCTAAAGCTGCGATAAAATGAAGTTGTTGTTGGTGTTTTAAGCAAAATAGATTTGAGAAAATTCGATTCTATAAACATTCACTTATGGTACTTATATTGACGAAGCGGAACTCTCATTTATTTAAATCGATTATTATACTGTTAGTTTAGTGGGGGGGCGAAAGATAGTTTTAGCCCCCCCCATTCAGAAAAGTGGAGGGGCAACTCGCCCCCCCTGCGCCCCCAGCTCCGACGTCCCTGATCCCAGGTTTGCTAGTTATTTTTAAATAAACTGAACATTTGATAATTATGAAAAATATGCTTGAAGAAAGATAAAAAGACTTTTACTACACCTCTTCTTGTATAAAATCAGTATTTTTAGTATGTTCAAAAAGAACATACTAAAATACTGATGGAAAAATACTACAAATGCAGCATCTATTACTTTCTACGTGTTGAATAACATAGTTCTGCCAAATTCATTTCATTACATTAGGATTCTATATATAAATCTTTGTCAAATAAAACAGAAAGAGTGAAAAATGGAAATGTAACATTCTTGGATAAAATCTGAGTCAAAGAAGAAAGCATGTGTTATGCAATCCGCTATTATTTAATTGCCCACTCCAAGGGATATTAGATTACATGTTGATGTAGGCCTTTTCCAATATAATAATATATAGTCTTGCGTTCCTTCCCATTAAGTAGAAATTGACGAAATGATTTCAAGCAACAGTTAGACTAAAACTATATCTGTAAACATGTTAGAATGATGCGCAAATATTTTTAAAATAATGCTTTTTTTTTGCTTCATTTAGACTGTCTTTTGCTTCGAATTCTTAAGGACATTTTAGCTAAATAACAATCTATTGAAACATTTCTCTTTCTTTATACTATATCGAAAGGTCGTGTGAAACAAATTTTTCTAATATTAAACACCTCGAGATTTGGGGTTAAACAACATCGCCTTTGTTAAATAAGTCAACTTACTTGAGTTTTAAAAGATCTTCTCTTGTAATGGTTCTATCTTCTACAACGCTCTGTATTTCCTCGTAAATTCTTTCTTGAATACTTGAATCTTTGACCAATTCATACATTACCCATATGAGAACTAGAAGATAAAAAAAATTTCCAAAGTAGTCAAAAGGAAATTAATCAAAGAAATTTACATCAGTATTTATATCAGAAAGTGAATAAATAAATAAAGTTTAAGTAACATTAATTACATTTATATGTTTTAATTTAAAGTAATGTGGAAATTCACCATCATTATTGTGAATTAAAATAAATAATATAAAAATTTGGTCAACTTGAATTTTACAACGTCGATTTTTTTATTATTTAATATATGAAGAGAATTCAGTTTAATTATGGACAAGAGCGAAGTAATTACAACAATGAAAGTGTGTAATAAGCTCGTGCAACAATGTTACGTCGCACGTGAGAGCGTTAGGAGATTCGACGGTTTTGAGAAGAACATTGATTGAGAATAATGGCGGTTTGACGATCAAAGGTGTGAAAGCAGAGGAGACTATATTAAATGGATTTCGATCAAATAGAAACTCATATAATATGGAGGATCGAAGACATATAGACTCATGGATATAGAATAAAATATAAAATATACAGGAAATTGGAAGATAAGTGTTTCTTCAATTTTGGCATTCAAATGGAAGTTGATAAAATGAGAATAGAAATAGGCCTAAATATTGTCTTCTTATAGTGAAGAGCTTTTATTACTTTCATGATATAGTTGAATTGATAATTAATCATATTTTATATTTATAGTATATAGATTTACTCCCACGCCGTCAGCAATGAGTGAATATATCACGGTAAATGATTATATTGAAAAGGTATAACACTTTTCTCGTCTGGATGGAACATCTTTTCGAACGGATAATTATTCGAAAAATGGCTACTTGAGTTGCAATCCCGGAAGAAGATTTATTAGTGATCTCAGAAGATAATATTCATAATAGTTATCAAGGATTGATGAAAGTAGAGACTCTTTTATTTTTATTCGCGGTACATGAACATACCACAGATCCAGAGATAGAACATTTATAATCATCATAAATCGTCAGATTCACCGAAAGGAAATTACAAGAACATATAAACAGTTTAACTGATTTATTGGTTTGTGAGAAATGATTAGTGTTAACTTTATATAAGATAAAATAGAAATATCATTTCTATCTATTTATTTACATACAGTGAAATAGGATATACATAAGGTGAAAACTTTAGATACGTAGATATAATATTTACAGATACATAGCTACAAGTTATTTTAGAAGGCTAGGTGAAAAGCTAGAATAACAAGAAAGTAAATTCTAGATAATTTGTGAACTTTTAAGATTTCACTAGGTGGAAAGCCAAAGACTATATCTGAACTGATAATAGATAATAAAGTTTAGGATAGCAAGATATCAAGAACACTGTGTGAACTTTTCCAAGAACTTAGATATATGTGATTGAACTTTTTCAAGAACTTATGTGTTTCAAGATATGTGTTAACCTTATGTGTTTCAAGATATGTGTTTACCTGATAAATAAATGTGTGTTATTCAAGTTTTGTGCAAATACAGTTTTGAGCAATTTATTTACAGTTTTGGGCAATCTTAGTTACAGAAACTAAAGGGATATATATAGTATTTCAGTGGCTAGTGAGGGAAAATATTAAGCTCTGCATATGGCCCAAATTAACTTGTTGATATAAAATTATTTTCCGTATAAATTCTATGAGGGGTTGTGAAACATAGAAAGAGCCACACGATAGACCTGTAAGAAAATTACCCCACGGTGGATGGATGTACTGACTCGTTTGTTTACCCAGTAATTAACTCATTCTACCACAAGTAATAAATGTAATTACATATTATGCAATTTATAAATGAAAATTTGCAGAATCTAAAATAGTTCTGATAGTACTTTACAACGAATACAAAATGAGTCACGAGGTTAGATCGTAAATGGGTAAATTATAATTACTAATAAATTAATGATAGATATGATAGCATATGATAAGTAGAATCTAATTTCATAATTTAGAATTGTGTTTTTATGCACTTTTTAAATGAGGAAGCTAATACATTTTCTAAATCCAAACTTTTGCATATTCCAAATAATTGCATCTATCTTTACATAGATTAAAAAGCTTAATAATCTTACAGTTGGATGCTGAATCGGAACCAATAAAAAATGTTAATCCGTCACTTTGTTGTTGTTCTTCAGAAGCTGCATTTTCCAACAGCTCATCTATAAACAGATGATGATCTGCTCCTTCCTTCAGTTCCTCCTTCCTAGCAGCCAGAATTTTCTTCACAATTTCTCTTATTCTATTGTTCGCTAGATTTTTTGGTTAAAAATAAGAAAAAAAAAAACACAATAAATCAAATTATAAAAAAGTGAATTTTAACGTGTGCATTTATACTTGAAATAAAAGGGCACGGATATACAAATAAAATCTAAAAATAATTTAGCACAATAAAAAATACAAGGACCGGTTTCATCTTTACAACGAATTACAAAAAATAACAAGTCCTTAAATACAGTCTGAGGCTAATAAGAATTGAGGTTTGATGGGGTGCTACTGCAGACCAATGAAAAACTAGTTGCTAAGGAACTCCTTGGAAGAACTTTGAAACGTCATGAGAGCGTATCATGGTGATGTCATCAGAGTCGTAACTCGAAGCTTGAAAACAATGTTTGCGGAATCTATTAGAAAAGAAGTAAAAAAAAAATGTTTTTCTTTTTTTTTTTCTTTTTTTTTCAAGAATATGATGTAAGGGATTGGAGGCTTAGTGTTGGAAGGTTGTAGATTTATTAAAATCATATATAGATATTGATTGTACAGATAGAGTCATTATAACAATTGGTAGTGGTAAGAATAACGACGGACTTCTTGCACTTACGAAGGAAATGGTTTGATCCTGCATAAAATGGAAGGGCTATTGAAGTTAATTTTACTTAAATCAATCCTCATTTCTTATTGGCCTCAGACTACATTTAAGGACTTGTTATTTTTTGTATTTTGTTAGTTGAGAACGCCTCGTTGTAAAAGCGAAACAGGTCCTGATATCTTTTAATGTGTTAAGTTATTTTTAGCTTTTATTTGTATATCGGTGTCATTTTATTTCAAATTACATTATACTTTCTTGAACGTAGATTTGTTTTTTTTTTTTCTTTTTAGAATTTAATTAGTTTCTAACTAGAGATTAAATGAAGTAAAAGTTGAAATATTAAAATTTCAACTTTACTTATTTATTCAGCAAAACTACATCAACAATGATAGATTTGTTGTTTTTATAATATTAAAAAAATTATATCAGCAAATTTAAATGTCATTATGCAAAGAAATCCTTATTTCTTTTAAATAATTTCATCTTATTGTTGTAGAAGTAAAATTACAAGAAGTGTTGGAAAGAAATAATATTTGTAATGACAAATCATTATATTTCTTACCATCATTAACTCGTTTTTCTTCTTCGCTACCAGGCTTCATGGTAACTCCAAGAGCATTTCCTGCCTAGAAAAAAAAAATATTTACTGTAGATTGCATGAGAATCATAAAACCTTTCATTGGATTGGCACCTTAAAAGTGATCTTAAATAACAAAATTTATTTGACGGATTTAATGAATACTTACAATTTCATAGTGTTTTCTGAAAGAATTCAGTTTTCCGTCATCTGCAAAATAATCCCCAAAGCAAGTTCTGAGAATAGATTTGGTAGTCACATAAGTAGCTGTGTCCATTATCGGGATATGATCATTGGGAGTGAATGATTTCCATTTATTTACACAATCATTTGCAATCTGAAATTATTTATATTAATAATTAACTTACATTTATATCAATAATTTGTTATACGTAACTTTTCGAAGTAATTTCTATAGTTCGAAGTAATTTCTTATTCAAAGTTTACAATGAAAATTATAAACGAATTAGAAAATACACTTTAATTCAAAAAATTTTCATCAACTTGAAGTTTAGAACATACATAATGTAAAATTAACAATTAATGTAATCAACAATTAATGTAATTAACAAAAAAGAATTAAATAACATTATATAAAGATGAAATTAAAACTTTTAAATGTAAGGACATTCAATGTGGCCTTGATTTTACAGAATCATATTTTTTATTTTTCTGTGAAAATTATTCTAAGAATGTCAAATAAAGCATAATAAATGCTGACTTTTAAGAAGATATTACTATTATTATTATAAAACATATCAAGTACCTCTTTCATAATGGTGAAGTAAGTGTTAACAGCTTTTAACATGAAAAAGGGGTCGTATAATTTTCTTCGTTCTTTAGCTTCTTCTCCATTGACTAATGGAAGGCAGTGATCACCAAGTAAATTTCGGAAAGGTTTTTTGGATTCTACTAAAATTATTCAATAAATAAATAAAAAAATCACCTTGTTGTAAATAAATAAATCAATAAATAAAAAATATATAAAACAATTTTCATATGTAGATATTTTCTGGGAAGTTTATATATATTTTAAAATTTTCATTTTAATATTGCTTTCTAACATCATTTAATGTAGACTTCAAAAAGTAAGTGAAACAAAATCCCAAATTTTTGGATGCCTTTACTTCTGTCCCCCTTTATGAAGCATTAAATTACAACATAGGAAGACTGAAATTTCAGCATCTCTATGTTGTAATGCAAGGCTATATATTTTATCAAAAAAAGAATCAGAAATAAAGAAACTCTAAAATTTGTAGTTTATACTTGAGTTGTATTTTTATTTGTTACATTAATAAATGGAGGGAGAAGTTACAAAAGAGATATTAATGAAGACTTCTTTTCTAATATTTGTTTTGTTTTGTTTGCATTATTGTCCCGCCAGGATTAGTAAGACTCAAATTGAAAATTTGCTGACGAATCGGTTTCATTACCATGGACATTAAATCTCTCGCTTTATATTATTATTTGAAAAGAAGAGAAGATAGTAATAAGGTAACCTTAAGGTTACATCTACTAATCTCTTTATCTTGCATAGATTAAATCTCTCCTGACTTCTACGTCTGTATCCCATTTTTATGTGAATTGGCATAGCGTGGATACGTGGATCCACTGATGGTTCCTTTAACCAGACCCTTTTAACCTCATTTCAATTCACTAAGAAAACAATGCTTTATAATTTTGTGATTTGAAAATTATTCAAAAATAATTAGGTTTTTATAGTTATTATAGAGGAAACGGCATAATTTAGCTAGAAATAGCTTCCTTTCGAATTACTATAGTCTTCTATAAAATATTACTTAAAAGATGTACCGTATTGTATTGTATCTGGTATTCTTCGAAGGCTAACAGTGATTTTCCTATAAGCTTAGTTGCAATTCCTTTTTATAAATAATTCTAAAGAACTTCATCACAATGTACTATTTTAAGTAAAATTTAATTATTGCAGTTATTATATTTTATTAGTACTTAGAGTACCATATACTTACAAGTAACATCATTTAAATTGCGAGTTTCTTTCAATAGTTCTGGTGATGCAATGCTGACAGATATTTTATCTCCTTCCCAAAAGGCTGCAATTGGTCCATATTTTTGGTGAAGAGTATCTAAGTACTCGTTTTGATTTTTATAATCTTCGACATCAAAGCCATTACTAAAAG
>JAFIDM010004315.1:50866353-50886929 GCA_023159025.1 Thereuonema tuberculata | reverse complement strand
CTCGTTTTGATTTTTATAATCTTCGACATCAAAGCCATTACTAAAAGATAAAGAAAATAAAGTGTTTATTACTATGCTGTTGTAAAAATTATAACTAGAAAAATTATAATTAGCAATCAAAAACTGCACATAAATAACATTCACGCCTATGAGTTTATCATATATTGTAAGTAAATGGTATTGGTTTCAGATATTGTTAATATTTCTCGAAGAGTTTAATGTAATTTGGAGTATTGTTCTTCAACTTATTGTTATTTAAGGCTTGAAAAAGAAAAGACGTGTAATCTTTTCGAAAATTTGCTTTTTCATATTAAACTAGCCGGGTAGCGTCGCTTCGCTCCGGAACCCTTGCATCTATAGCATTAAAAAAAAAACTTTATTTATTTAGCAAATTAATATTGAGATCGGAGAATATACGATTGCCCAGCCCGTTGTGGCCTTCTCCACTTAACTCAGGTGTATTGCGGGTTGGCGCTATATACCTGGGATTCCCGCCATACACTTCATCGTCAGTTTGCCAGATTATTCCCTATCCCGTATGAATATCGAAAAATCTGGCCTTATTCCTTGTCTACATCATAAAGGAAACTTCTGTGCAAAATTTCAGCTTTCGAGGTCCAAGGGTTTGGGCTGGGCGTTGACGAGTCAGTCAGTGAGTGAGTCAGGACTTTTCTTTTTATATATGTAGATTTTCAAGAATTTTGTTTTGTTAACATCATCGATTAGTTCTTTATAGATTATATTTGGATCTGTTATTTTCTCATTTTCAACTCTTATACGATTCGTTCTTTACATATTATTCCTGGTGTTTTGATATCATGTTTATTTATGAAAGATGATCTATATTTGTTTTCGTATTTCCATGAATTGTACAGTTGTTTCTTGTTGTTCCGTAAAGACGATTTTTGAAACCATTATTGCACATAAGTTTTACGTATTTCTGTGCTGCATTGTTTTTATTCATTTTGAAAATATCTATATTTACGTCGCCAATCAGTTGGACAATTGTTTAATATATTTTCATTTTTTATGAATAGATTTTCTATTTTAGTAACATTTTAGTAATTTGTAATTTAATATTTTGCTTACAGAATGACAGACAGAATAACGTTTTTATAATATACGTTTTTATAATATATAATAATAATAGCCGGGTACCGTCGCTTCACTCCGGAACCCTTGCATATATAGCATTCAAAAACAAACTATTTATTTAGCAAATTAATGTTGCGATCGTCGGAGAATATATAACTTCCCAGGCCGTTTGGCTTCTCCGAATAACTCGGATGTATTGCGGGTCGGCGTCACACATCGAAAATTCACATTTACGCATGTATCTTGTAAACGCTGAAGCGTTTGTGAATAAGTGATACATCGTTCGATAGAACTTTCAAATACCAACATTTTCTCAATATAATGTTCTCTTCCATCTTTTATACTTTTCGTTTAAATTGAGAAAAAGTCAAAATTTGACCCTTTAGAAGGCGCCATCTTGGAAACCAAAAACTTTTTTCGAAAGATTTTTGTAGCATTTTGTTTGTCTTAAAAAGATCTACATTTTATCCATTTCCATGACCAATCTATCTCTTATAGTTTGGTCACAAAATTGGAAAAACGTAAAGTCTTATGACAGACAGAATAACGCTTTTATAATATAAGATATTTACCTTTCATTTCTTTTGGGTCCAGGAATGGTCGCATATTTAGCAGTTCTTTTCTAAAAAAGAAGAAATTATTATTTTATTATCAGTTTTTATAATCAGTATCTATTCTTAAGTACTACAAATAATTCTTAAATAAATAAGCATTACAAAATATACGAAATACACATCATTTCTTACGAATAGTGTAATTTTGTCTTTATTTAAAATTTAGAAAAACAGTAGAAAATAAAGTGATAACATCTTTCCAGTGGACATTGAAGACACATTTCGAAACGAGAAGCCTTAGACTTTGACTTTATTTTTACTGTAAACCTTTTAATTATCATATATTTTAATCTGTTCTCTGCAATTATACATCAAACAATTGTGCTTTTTATTTGTTTTATTTTTAAAGTTGATTGAATTATTGATCAAGAGTTTTTGTATCATTCCTGAAATAGACTATCTACATCCTCCTCTTTAAATACATTAATTGATTATAAGGAATTCCTTAACCATCTATTCTTAAAAGTTAAAAGTGTCCCTCTACAGTCCTGACAGGCCTTTGGGGCGCGGGAGGTCAGGCTCCCAGCGTTTCGTGACGAACTTGAGGTCGGGTGGTCAGCCCAACGCCCGTCCGCCTTTAACTCCCGGGAAAGAAACCCGGTACCTATTCCACAGAGGGCTAGATAGAGGACCCGTTTGGAAGTGAAAGGAGCGTGGAAAAATCCCCGCCCTCCGCCGAGGCCGGGAATCGAACCCGTCGCCTCCAATCCGCAGCCAAAGCGCCCTGACCACTTGGCTACCGGGCCCACACCATCTAATCTTGCTAATAAAAGAATTCATGGCTTGAAGTTATTGTATCAGTCACCATGTTTAATCACAGCATGAAATTTAATAGCAAAGTCATTTATTACGATGTAACACATACCCGAATTAAATATTAATTAATATTGATAATTAACCTGATGAGATCTTAATATCAATAACATGCTCTGGAGGACGATAATGAACAATCGTTGACAGTATTTTTAGTATAAAATTGATTTTTTTATCTTTTCTATTATTATTGATGTTATTTTTAGCGGCCCCTAGTTTACAGCTGGTCTGTAAAACTGCTAGGGGACCGCTCTTGCTTTTATCCTGTCTGGATGTCACACACTGTAGCAGCCAAACGGTTAGAGATATTTCGAATGAAACCTTCACCATTGTGTTCAGCATCAAAAAGTGGGTGACCACGTACCAAAAATCAGACCTTTTGACACTCTCTGACCCCTCAAGGCCTTTTCTATTTTTTAAAGGCGTTTTTAAAAGAAAGAAAATGTCTTGGCGGGGAGGTCAGGGAGTGGTCCTAGAGGTTTGATTTTTTACATGTGGTCACCAACTTTTGGATGCTCAACACTATGGTGAAGGTTTCATTCGAATATCTCTAACCGTTAGGACGCTACAGAGTGTGCCATCCAGACAGCATAAAATCAATGCCAGCGGCCCCTAGCTTACAGCTTGCCTGTAAAACATAGGGGACCGAAACCTTCAGCATTGTGTTCAGCATCAAAACGTAGGTGACCACGTCCAAAAAAAATCAGACCAGTAGGACCACTCCCTGACCGGAAGTTGGGGTGTCAAAAGTGGTCGCTTACGATAAAGTTTTGTTTATAAAAGTCTGTTTATAAAATTGTGCATATTATGGGGGCCGCTTTGCTTTTGACACTGTCTAACAGCATTAATTATCTTGTTATTTACAATCTTATTTACAATCTTATTTATTTAACTTTGCTTTTTCATTTTTGGATTATCTTATCAGAGATAGAAACAATGATTGTAGCAAACGGGAGTAGTAGTTTTGATTGGAAATATAATAATTAATAAAAAAATTCTTAAAAATAACTTTTTCTCATGAATCTCTCGAAGATTCGAGTGGGTCAGAACGAAAGTCAAAACAAACTTGAAGAATTTTAAAGAAAGTATTCTTTTTAAGATTAATCTAATAACTTCAAGCAAAAAGGAAATAGGCCTAAAACGCATAAATACTTATTTATGTATAAAAGTCTAATAATGAGACTATCCAATACTTAACCTATATAAAGTGTCTCGCCATACCACATTGCTAAAAGTTACACTAATTCCATTTTGACAAAATAATATTCTCCAAAAGAAATAATTTGTTTCTTTTCTTGATTAAATATTAGGTGATTAATATTAAAATATTGAATACATTATTATCTACTACTTAAATAATATCAAAGATAAATTTTGTTATTTTTGTGAAACGCGATTCTTATTAAGTTTGGCTCCAGAAATTCGTGTAAAGCTATATTTACTATAATTATAACATTCCCATTATTTGTACATCATTGTATGACATGTCGTATGCTACTATTACTGAATAATCTTATATTATACTAATATATAAAGCTTTTGTATGAGTTTGTATGTTTGAACACGCTAATCTTAGGAACTACCAGTCCGATTTGAAAAATTCTTTTTCGTTAGATAGCCCGTTTATTGAGGAATGTTATAGGCTATATAATTTCACGCTACGACCAATAGGAGCGGAGCAGTAAACATTAACGTCAACCAACGGGTGCCGTTTGGCCGCACGACGAGAACAGAACATTACCGAGAAGGGCCGAATTTAACGCGGGTGACACCGCCCGGCACAGCTCGTTTAACATATACAAGGATCGTCATTTGTTAATAAAATGATCCTTACAATTGTCTTCATTTTCTTTAGGTTAGATAACTAATGCGCAATGTAATATTTTTAATTGGGAAAGTCATATAAAACTAATTAAACTTGTAAAAATTCATTTCCAACGAAACTAAAACATCACGTTTAAAATCTTGTTCGAGAAAACAAGATAAAAAAAAGCATAACAAAAGTAATAAAATGCTTAGACTAATTTTCTATCTTACCTCTCCTTTTAAAAAGTAAGCAACGGCAGCGAAAACAACTAGGAAGACAAGAATTATCGTAATCATGTTAAATTAACAGGTTGATCTAAGAGAGAGAGCTCCTTTCGACCGTCCGACTCTACTCATATCTCGGATCTTACGTCATTAACGACCAAAGGACATCAAGGGGAGGTATCGATATCTACTGTTAAGCATCAGACTGATAAAAATGACGTTATCTACCGTAAATACGCACAAAAAGGGTGGGAAATAATTTTAAAGCAACGCTAAAAATAATAGATCTCAACAATGAGTAATTGAGTAACAATATCCACTGGGAGGGTTTGGAAATGAAGGTGAAGTTACTACTTCTATTTTAATGTGATTTATTAAACAAAATAAAAGATATATTTTTTAGTAAATTCTATATTATTATTAATAATGTACTCCTTCCGTCCGAAAAGATGATATACATTTCAAAACACATATAATTTTAAAATGTATACCATATTTTCGGAAGGAGGGAGTATATAATAAGCATTTTTTTTTATCCAACGCCCGGGCTCTTCGAACTTTTTATTAAATAAATATGAACTACTTTAATTATATTTCCTTAATTTAATAAAAAGAGAGAGCCATATCAGTTCCAAAGTATCTACAAAAGTATTTCTTATGCTATTTATATTTTTAATATTTTATGTCTTCTGATGCAAAGGAAGATGTGCTGTCATCTTCTGAAGATTTACTTAAAATACAAAAAAAATAACTCAAGTTTCTAATTATATATAAAAAAATATCATCTCATAGATATAAGTTTAATATAACACTAGCCTACATGTTACACTTCTTTACGTCTCAAAAAGAAAGGGAAACATGTAAAGAAGTGTAATATGTAATGTTATATTAAATTTATATCAATTAAATGTGCTTATTTATTTAAAATTAACTCACTTTCAAGTAGTAAAATTAACAATAGCGTCAATTAAAAGTTTTATTGATCTTCCTTTTTTTTTTAAATTTTTTAAAAATTCTTCACCTAATAGCATCTTGCCTAATCACAGATTTGAATGTTAAAATTAACAAAAATTCTATTTTCACGGGTATTATTTGCATTACAAATAGCTTCTTAGGACGGCACTTAATTCATAACTGAATAAATGTTTCAAGCATTTATAGGTTACACTTTTGAAGATAACATTTAGAAAAATTACTTTTTCAGTTAAGGCGGGCGGGCGTCGGGCTGACCCCCCGGCCTCGACTATGGTCGAGCTGCGGGAGCCTGACCTCCCACGATCCTACAGGCCTGTATTGGCCTATTGAAGGGAGCACTTTAACTTTTTTAACTAGTTTTTTAGTTAGGTTTTTTTTTTTTTTACTTATGCTCATTTCTTTATAGGTTTTGCATTTTGTTTTTGTTCGAATACTCATGGTTGCTGTTTTAAACGAAAATAGAATAAATCAATGGAAATAATAATTGTATTTTCATATATATTAATCGACCTGTACGGTTCAAATTCAAGTTTCATTACAGTCTACGTTTTATTGGAATGAAAATTTCAAATTATTTTGACATCAAAATAATATATTAGATAAGTGTATCTTAAATTAGATAAAAGTATTATGTATCCATCATGTTTCAAATTTGAAGTATAAGTTGTTAAAAATTGTTGAATTTTATTTAGAATATTTTAAATATAATACGAATTTATAATTTTTTTTTTTTTTTTTTTTTTTTAACTGTATAAAGACAATAAAAACATAGATTGAAAGGAAAGAATCTTTTTACTTTAATCCTTCTTTACTTGGATTTTCGAGACTCGTTTTTATATTCTTTTTGTATGAATGAGAAAGATAATTATGCGTTGCTTCATCGGTTGAAACTTCATAATGATGACACATTCTCACTATAGATAACATCCCTACGTGTCCTTGGCGTCTGCTGGTGACGTAAAAGCCAAGGTAACGATGGATGCAGACTGTCAGTCAGAAAGTGTTGGATTGTAAAGCACAACATTAAATATGATTTCCCTGTTTTTGATCATTATTGTATTGATCGGAGTAGTTTATCTGTTAAAAGGACAGGTAAGAAGAGTTCCATTTAGCAAATGTTCTTTAACTACGATCTAGGTTTTCGGGATGTCCTTCACGAAAAGCATTTTAGTAACGGTTATTTTGAATTTGAAAACAATCATTTTTCTGGCTGTAAATAAAATAGGTTTATAAAAATGGCATAAATAAATTATGTTTTGCATTGAAACTTTTTGGTGAGTATTTAAAAAGTTTATAACCTATTATTGCATTTTATTATCATTTATTTTATAAAATTAATTATCTATCTGTTTTTTCTAATATTTGTTAACATTCGTGAAATCTATAACATTCATTTTTGTGTTTATTATATTATATTTAATAATTTAGATTAATTAAATATTCACCATACATACCTGATATAATTGCAATTTCTCTTTTAAATTTTATAACAATTATTTGTTTTAAATTTTTTTTGAAATAAACAGCAAATAAGAATGTCTATTTTACATTTCTACTATCCATATTTTCTATTATCTATAACTTATATATTCTGTTTTGGTAATGCTTCATTTTTATAAATTTTTTTATTTAAATTACCATTTATCAATGTTTTCAAGACAGGCCTATTTGTAGTTCTATGTAATCTTTAAAATTATGCTTATTTTTCCTTGGTATTTTTTTTGTAATCAGTATTTATTTTTAAATTCATTAATTATTTTTTTATTAATTACCTTTTAACTAATTAATTAATTTTTTAAATTTATTTTAAAATTTTATATTTCAGTTAATTTTATTTTGTAATTTATTCAAGTTTTGTACATTTTTATTCATCAAAAAACAAAACTCAAAATTATATTTTTTTGTTTTTTTAAGGTATTGACTGTTAACTGCCTCTCTGCCTATGAATTTTCAGATATTTTATATTTTTACTTGTAAGCTGTGAGAACTTGCTAAATTTGGGTTAAATTTCTATAAAACTTTTAAATTTTAAATTTGACAAAATAAATTTAAATACACTAGGATTTATAAATATTTATTCACATATTTCAGGATATGAATAAGAATTTAAAAAAGTGAAAAAAAAAATGATTAAGAATTTTTTTGGATAAAAGTTAATACCCTGACTTCAATTTAAGATGATATTTCAAAAAGAAATTAATTGCATTTCACTTATTATTTTTATTCAGAATTAATATATTTTGCAGAAATCAATATTAACAGATAATTTTCACAGTATAGCAACACGCAGAAATTTCAAAACATTTCAACTAATAATCAGTAACCTATTTCATTTGCTTTCCAAAATTACGATAATTTTTATCTTTCATAACGAAATTAATTTTTTTTTTTAGTTAATTTACATTTTTGTTGTACAACAAGCTATCAAAAATTAGAAGATTAAATTTACAGATTAAAAATTATCAAATGTTACAATTGATTATTGCTTTCTTTTTTTACATTTTCATTGTTAGAGGTAATATTTTAAAACAATTTTGATTTAATTATTTATCTTATAATTTGTGATTTTTTTTTATATAACTAATACTACATTTTAGCACAGTCGAAATACGATTACCTTTATTGATTTGATATAAATATAATCATTTTAGGTCATATGTTATGATACCGAATCATCTATTGGAAAAAGCATTCTTCCTGTTATCATTCAAAAAAATTATAACATGATTCCAAATGAGTAAATTTAGAAACTGTTTAAAAAAAATGAGAAAACTTCCTATTGGCTTTTTTCGGGAAACCAGCTGCAGATATTTATTTTAAATTTGGACTTTGCTTTCAAACTTCAGATAAATTGATAAGTCATTTATAGACGACGCTACAATTAGAAAAAAAATTCAAAAAAATATTATTAGAATAATTGTAATTTGTTTTTCAACTGGGATGAAGTTCAACTGGATAAAAATCTTGACGCTGCAGCAATAGGCTACATTACAAATAAAGAGTGAATACTAACAACAATAATAATAATAATAACAACAACAATAATTGAACAAAATCGCCTTGAATCCTTTATTATAATTAGGGCAAGGCATTTGATGATTTTGCATCTTTTTTTTTTAAGATTGAAACATGATTCGCATATATGAAAATGTGTAACATTAAATAATTGGTTAAATAAAGGCAATTCCTTAGGGCATTTTTTTGCATTTTTCGGCATTTTTTAGGGATAGATCATTTTTTTGGCAATTTTTAAGTCATTTGAGCATTTTTAGTAGTTTTTTTGGAAGGCAATGTAATTTTTTTTATACTTTGAGATTTTATGAATAATCAGTATCTTTGCTTGTCCTCATTCAAGCCCAACAAATAAGCCTGAAAACAAGTAGACCTTTTTTAAGGTCGTTGTTTTTTAATGTAATAAATTCAAATGTTTTATTGGTAATTTTTTTTTAATGTTTCCGTTATTTTTTTACCATTTTTAGCAAGTTTTAGATCATTAAATGCCTTGCCCTAATTATAATTATATTCAATTATAAAAACATCTTAACTAGCGTTAGTTTATCTTAATTTAAGTTTGAAATAAAAGTACAGAGTCTGGTTATTCTGTCTTTCCAAGACATTTTTATTAAGAAAGCAATGAAATTTTGATAATTTTGATTTTCGACAAAGCATATGAAAGAACGTTAACAACATTCAATTTATGTTTTATAGAGGAAAATTTAAAGTATTACTGTCTAATGCATCAATCAGATAATATGCATCAGCAAATTTTCGAAAGTTCAGAGCTTTCTTTCTTTAGACATACACTACCTACTGTAATGGACCGGACACCTGCATATATACATAAAATCAGACGAGATCGTCAAAGGGCATGTGCGCACGTGATCAGTGAGTTTCAACAGGCATCAGGGGTTACATTACATCACAATCACAATACATTGTGGAAGGAATTGAACGCCCTTAAAATCCACAAACCACACATCTCACCATTCAACAGAACCGCCAGACTCAAGTGGTATTTGGAAAGTCGCAACTGAACTGTAGAGCAGTGGAAAAGAATTTTATGGAGTGTAAAGTGCCTCATCACCTTATACGCTCTTCCAGTCGGATGGATGTGTTTGAGTGTGGCGAATGCCAGGCGAACGTCTTTTACCCGAGTGCATCATTCCAACTGTGAAGTTCGGTGGTGGGGGAATCATGCTGTGGGGGTGATTCTCATAGTATGGCCTGGGACCATTGCATGTTGTTGCGGGAATCTTGAACTCCAAGGCTACAAAGACATTTTGGATAATCGGGTTGTTCCTACTCTCTGGCAAATGCTTGGAAATGACGAAAGTTACTTTCAGGATGACAATGCTCCATGCCATGTTTCAGCCTCTGTCCAGCAGTGGTATACAGAGATGGCTGTAAAGCGGCTTCCATAGCCTGCTCAGAGTCCCGACCTGAACCCTACCGAACATTTATAGGAGGAATTAGAGCATCGATTGAGGGCCAGGGGACCACGTTCGACATCTACAGCTGCACTGGCCATGTTCTTGAAGCAGGAATGGACAAAAAGACCCTTCGCTCTGTATCAAAACTTTGTGGAAAGCATGCCCCACAGGATGGCTAATGTAATTTTTGCCCCCTTGGTGCCCATCCCATCTTAAATCAGTTAAACTATCACATGTTTCCAAATAAAGTGCACTGTCCGGTCCATTAGTGTAGGGTAGTGTATATCCTTCTACTTAATGCAGTATCTATGATGTTCTTTGAAAGAATTCTCTCTTTGTTGAATTGCGTAGGAAGAGAGTCCTTTGAATTCTATCAATCAATGTAATTTTTGGAATGGAAAACTGAAAGCCAACTTCTGAATCTCAAATTTGACTAACATAAAAAATTTAGTGCTTCTTTTGTTCACTGTGAATGAAAAAATAAATATTATTCTTTTTTCTTTATTTTATAGAAAAAATCTGAAAAATATGCGACTATTCCAGGCCCCAAAGGAAATGAATGGTAAATTGTAATTTCATAATTCAGTGTATTTCAAAATATATATTTCTTAGAAAAATTAAGTTGACTTTTCTGCTTATATAACTTAATAATAATTTTAATTTCACTCCAACCCTGATAAATTATCAAGAAAACAACATTTCCATCTATTAAAATTGGAATATTATTATAAAATCTAGTAATGATAAAAACCAACAAATAAATTGATAGTGATTTCCCAAATTTTGTATTAAAGGAACTAGAGAAATGAAAAATAACACATCAATGACACAGCTTGATATATTACCCGTCTGATATGTTCTTTTCACTTCTAACATTTTTTTACTTCTTCATTGCTGTTCTATCAGTTAATAGTGGTTTATCTAATAAAAGAGCCAGATTTGAATTAGAATAAAACAGATCATTTAAAGAAACAAGGAGAAAAAAAATGGCATTTGTAGAAAACAGATATTGCAGGAGATCAAAGATAAATTGCCCTTAATTCCATGACAAGGGTTTCAGCCTCTGGACTTCAAATCTCTCTGACTTATTCTTCTACGTAATGAATTCAGAAAGAAAATACCCAAATATAT
Source organism: Thereuonema tuberculata (assembly GCA_023159025.1). Taxonomy (NCBI): domain Eukaryota; kingdom Metazoa; phylum Arthropoda; class Chilopoda; order Scutigeromorpha; family Scutigeridae; genus Thereuonema; species Thereuonema tuberculata. Next base: position 50,875,840 of record JAFIDM010004315.1, on the reverse strand, counting down.
CTGCACTCAGTTCTAAGATCTTCAAATCTCATCAACTTTTCAGTTAATAATTCATTAAATTAATACAGGGTGATTCATAAAGTACTGGAGTATAGGTCTACAAAGAACGAACATCGAGTTATTTTTCTGTCAAATTCGGTGTTAAAAAAAGTAAAATAGGGCATGGATTTCCGGATCGAACGTGCGATTCTGAGTCGGATGATGGGGTCCCCATTTTAGCTTTTTTTCTGCCCCTATGAAAAGTATTACAGTACAGGAAAGTAATACCCCCTCCGCCATAATTTAATTTGTTTTATTTATTCCCCCCCCCGCCCCCCGGGCTCTGTGTGTTTCAAATAAATCCAATGGATTCAGTACTCTATTTAGTTTAGCCTATTCTAATCTCGCTTCCCTTTCCTTGCTCTTCCTGGTTGTGAAGGGTGCTAACTAGACAATTTTTTTTCATCGGGGCAGAAAAAAGGTTAAAATGGGGACCCCCAACATCCTACTCAGAATCGCACGCTCGATCCCGAAATCATTGCTCTATTTTACTTTTTTTTTACACTGAATTTGACTTAGAAAATATTTCGATATTCGTTCTTTATAGGCCTATTTTTCCAGCACTTTATGAATCACCCTGTATATTAAAATGGCTTAGTCATTCCTTTTTTCAAATTAAACATAACTATGTCCAACTTTTAAAAAATAAAAATTTTTTCGTTCATTAACTTTCGTGTAATCTTTTAGAATTTCACTTAGTATAATAAAATATCTACAAATATTATTAAAGTAATATTGACATAGAACTTAACTCCATTATTTTTTCTTTAGTGGAACCTTTGATCTACATGATTTTACCAATCAAGTGCAGTTCTTAGGTGATCTTCACAAAAAATACGGTCCAATTGTATCGTTTTGGGAGCGGGATAAGATGTCTGTGAGCATTGCAACACCAGAGCTACTAAAAGAAACTCGAAATCTCAATGAACTCACTTGTAAGTATAGCTTTTTAAGAAAAATTAAAATGAAGAAAAGTTTTTACATATAGTAGAATCGCTTCATAAATTATTTTCATCCTGATAGCTATGTAAAATGGATTTTATGACAAACAAATATAGTTCACAAAAAAAAAAGAAGTAATTTTAACTCTTTAGCGATGTGGGAATTGAGATCAAATGTTTGAATGTGACACTAATGCTTGCATCGCGTTAGTGCTTTCTTGTATTGCAAGTGATAGCTTTGTTTTACGCAGTTGATTCCCACTTGCAGTTAAACCCATCATTTCCAACTTGACACAAAAAAGGGGCTGTTCAAGTGTTACGTAAGCATTCAAGAGGGAGGGGGGAAGGGGTTCAAGCTTTGCTTATTTTTTGCTGACAAGGGGGAGGAGAGATCAGAGCAATGCTTACGACAGATAAACATTTTTCCCCCTCAGTATTTCATGTGTATTTCAATGATATTTACTGTTAATCGTTTGGCAAATCTTTGGCATGGTTGAGGGAGATCGGACATCTGGTCATTTTTGCCTACAGAAGGGGTCTAAAATGACTAAATATGTGTTTATGTAATTCAAGAACAACCTTAAAGTAGGATATGTAGATATTCAGCAGAATGTTGTTATCAAAAAGGAACATCTGCCTTTTTCGAATTTCAAACGAATTTCAGGAAATGACAGATTTGAAAGTACATGTTTCATCAAACTCATATTCGGACAGCAGCATTTGCTTTCTAGGAATAAAAAACAGTCAGGATTCTTAATTGCGAGTGGTTTTTCCAATTTGAAAAAAGAGCGAGCTTGTGTTTGAGACGCTCTGATATAATATCAACACCAAATAATACTAACTTGTAAATGTATTAATAATATGGCATTTAAGCTTTTTATGAGAAATTTCTTTTGAATTCATAAATAACTCTTTAATTTATTTTTTCTTCAATAATTTCAGTGGAAATCAATGAACCATTCCGTAACTTTTTTGGTGATGACTCTCTCATATTGATGAATGGAGAAGAGGCCTTTAGAAGAAGGAAATTATATGATCAGTTTTTCATGTTAAAAGCTGTTAATACATACTTCAACGTAATGAAAGAGGTATTTAAGAATTGGTCGAAGTTAATAGTTTTCTTTTAAATCTGAGTAGAAAACAGTATTTTTTTTTCTCATTTTCTTTTAAGTTTTCTGTTCAAATATTAGGCTAAACAAAATTTACTGTTGGAAAATCAGCTTTTAATTATTTTTGCAGTACTATTAATCTAATATTAAAAAATAGTTTTTATGTGTTTATATATACTTTTCAGGAGGATTAAATGAAGTATAGTCTACCTAAAATTTATTAAGTCGTAATTCTTTCGTAGTTTGTTTAAATAATATTAAAATTCAAGAAAATTTAATTTTACGCTCTCACGAAATTGAACTTTTTTTCTTAGATTTAGTGACAAAGTAGTCTACAATCCCCCCAAAAATGTTTATTTAATAATATGTCGTTGCAGTTATTTTTGGATTTTTGCTCATTCAATGTAGTTCGGCTACTTATTACTTTCGATTGTGGTTAATGTTATTTAAATGAAATGCAAAATGTTTAAAAACTAAATTGGTATTATCCATAGTTTAACAAAAATTTCCAGAATAGTTGAACAGATATTAATCCCATTTGGAAATACAGAAAGGTCAGAAATGGTTAAACATTTACAAGAAAACCAAAAAACGTGTCAACAAAATTTAATTTTTTTAAAAACAATTGGGCTATTATAGAAGCTTTACTGATTAAAAATAATAAAAGAAAGAGTTGGGGTAAATAAGAAATGCGAAAAAAAGCAGATTTGAGTAAAAATTTGGCCATTCATTGCTTTAAAGTAATTTTAAAGTAAATTTAAAGTAATTTGTGATTCCAACAAAATCATAACGTCCTATTCTAAAATATCAAAAAGAATGATTATTGTTTTTACATATTATTTGTATTAATAAATTATTCTGTAAACAGTATATCAACTGTTGTACGGTGAGAAGAATAGAAATAAATTATCCAATTACGTTAATAAATATCTCGTAAACCATCATTAACAACCAACTCCGCTTGATAGTAATGTCACCGTGGATTTTTGGCCATGAGAATATTAAATGTAAGTCTTTTATAATATACAGTAGTAATTTTCACTGATGTCAATTTCAGATTGCAGATGATTTTGTAAGCAAATGGAAATCCTACACAGAGAATGATCATATACCTATAATGAACACAGTGACTCATGTATCGACAAAGTCAATACTAAGAACATGTTACGGAGATTACTTTGCAGATGATGAAAAACTCAACTCATTCAGGAAAGATTATCAAACTGTAAGTATTACCTCTAATCCTTTATTACTTTGGATTAATGATTGTTAATCTGAAAGTTAAACACTATTGGTAATAGACTGATTGTTAGGGCAACTGAATTAAGAAAAAAGCGAATTTAGAGAGAGAAGCGAATAACAAAGAATGAGATACCAGGAATGTTTTCCAGATTTCAACATTGGTGTATTTTAAGAATGGGAGACCAACTCGTGTTTTTACTTACCCAGATTCCAGCAATGATTTATTAAATATCATAGTTTGAAAAATCTAGTTGTTAATGATTCAGTTAAAATAGAACTTATATTTGTATCAATAATAGAGCCATACACCTGATTAAGCTTAATCAGGTGTATGGCTCTATTATTGATACAAATGTTACGCAAGGTGCACGTAAACCCTATGTTTTAGTATAGAACTTATAGTAATATTCCAGGCGTCATCGTAATCCAAATTCAAGCTAATATCTTATTAATGAACATATGATATAATATATCATGTAATACATAACATATATTGTAGGAAAACAATATGAATAGTCATGCTTCAAAGTAAACCACATACCACTAATATAATAATAATGAAACCTCGCTAAATCATCCCATTACCTTCACTTTCCCACATTTATTGGCTGCCTTGTTTGGTTCCGGAATAAGGCCCATATACATAACACTATTTCTTCTCCTTCTCCATCAGTCCTGCAACTGTGATTTATTCACAGCATAAATTGAAAAATCAAGGTCCTGATACGATATTTTCCCAAGTTAATATTTTTTTTTTTTTAAAAATTCGAAATTTTGCATCCAAAATAGTTGTACATTAATCAATTCGAGAATAAATACGTGACAATATTGTTCAATATAATTTTCGGCTACTTTTTCTCTAGCAGAAATTGCATGAAGCGCTAACCTAAAGGGTTATTATTAAACCTCATGTTGCCGACATTATGCAATGCAATTCAGTCTTCGTTATACAGTGAAACCTCCGAATAGTGGACAGTCACGGGGCCGGAAGTTTCCTCCTAGCATATCATTTAATGAAAAATTAGTACAATCTTAAATTTCTACAATTAACATTGCCCTATGAGAAAATATGAACAATCGCAAACTGTTTACTATTTTCCTTTTTAAATGAATGCTAATCCATTAGTCTTACTTAAAATAATGACAAAATTAATTACAGTATTAATTTTGTCATTATTTTAAGTAAGACAAATGGATTAGAAAATTAATTTTATTAACTAAAGTAATCAGTTAACAGAGTTTGACATTTCTTTTTTGCATTGAAAACATGTTTCTCAATATGAATATTTAAATTGTTTAACTTTGCAAGGCCTTCAGAGTCCACTTTGCTTCCAACGCCTTTTCTTGCAATAATGGCCCACTAATGGGAATGTTTTTTACTCGTGCAGCGCATAACCAGTCGAAGACAATAGAGTCGATCGCACTTGTCTCCGTTTGCGAACTTTGATGTGTTTGGAGTTTTCGTTGGAGTTCGTGATTCATAATTTCAAAATTTCCTCTGTACGCTATGTATTACTGTAGCCTGATTGTATTGCTTTTGAAAAACAACCCAAGATCGTTCATTTTCTGTAGAATGTTGTCCGTTATTGGGAGTGTCCGCTAATCGGAGGTCAATACATGGAAACGTCTATATTAATGGACTTGGGATTGCAAAATTGTTCGCTATTGGGGGGGTGTCCGCTTTTCGGGAGTGTCCGTTAGTGGAGGTTTTACTGTATTTTATTCTTTTTATTGTTTTATTACTTTGTTCCTATTATTTACTTTATTACCCGTGCATTAAGTCCAATCTAAGAAGAAAGTGAGATCTTTGCCGAGGCGTTTGAAGTGCTCATGAAATTAAAATATTTGTTTTATGCGAACAGCGCTAGTCACATTGATCGTAGAAGAATTCTAAGCCTTGAAAAATCGTACTTGAAATGCGGGCGTAAAGTCACAATCAAATTTATCCCAATCAAATGTCAGTCAAAGATTTTTACAGCAAGAAATAGTGTTTTAAATGTATTGTAATGTTGTATGATATATTTCAATGATAATAATCATTAAATTGTTCTTATCTATAATTTTTAATAGTTTCCCTGAATTATTATTTTCCTTTATTAATCGCTTTGTTTTCCGTTGCCCTTAAAAATATTGCATCGATGGTAATATTTTGAATTAACGAAGCAAACTACTTCGCAGGCAATCAACAGATACTCTACTGTCGCAATTTCATGCCATTCTTTTAATTATTAAGATAGATTGCATTAATGATCCATTCACAAAGTTTTCAATTAAAATATTAAAAAATGGAAAACAAAGAAAATCGAATTTCAGAAGATCATCGTTCTTTATCGAACCAGCCATATTAAATTTTTATTTTGAGCTTCAATTACGATTTGAGTATGAAAACTCTGTAATTAGTACCATCGTTCTTGGAAAAGTTTTATAATTAAAAAAAAGTAATTCGCTAAGACTGAAACAGCTTAACAGTGTTATACGATTCCGTTGTATATTCAGATGTGAGGATCACTTATGATGAAGGTAATGCAGGTCAAGGAGAACCTTAGGTGCGCGCGAGGTTTTGTGCTCGCAGACATCCTCGACCAACGAGACTAGCTGAGATTAAACGCCCGCCCACCCGCCTTTAACCACCGAAAAAAAAAAAAAAAAAAAAAAATCGATCCTCCTTTGATAGAGGGCTGGTTGAACCCTAGGGTTCGTCTGGAAGATTAACACGACCGGGCATTGAACCCCTCCATCCAGCGCCTGAACCATTGAATACTTGACCCCTAGATCATTTACGAGTTTTTGACTATTATCTCTCTTATTTTTTTTCTTTTAATATGTGTAAGTTAGTTCATATACAGGGTGGCGTAAAAGTCACTACCCATTTATCTATTTATCACTACAACTAATAACTTTCTAAGTTATTACTATTCATAGTGATTTACAACTACTTTGTAATTGTCTTCCTTCCGCATTGACATTTACCTGAAGGCTTCCAGGAACGCTGAGATATCTTTCAGGCAAAGTTGTCAGTTTATGTCAATGTCCCATGAAAAGCTTGTTCGACGGATGCTATAAGGTCGTCCACTGTTCTTGGTTTGACGACAGATCAGTGTTCCTCGTAACGCTTCCAAAGATTGTAGACAGCTTTACGAGTTAGTGGCAGAAAAATTAAATGATCAATCCATTAATTAATAACTAAATTCCTTCATACGACATTTTCAAGGCAAAAATCAGTTCTTCCTAAGTAAACATCGTAAACAATAAAACAATTGATGACATTGAATAGTAACGCACTGAACAGTAATGTCAACCACTCTTGCGCTTGACATTGAAATTAAAGCTCCACAACAATTGTAAATATTCAGATTCAGAAAAGTGCAAAAGCTGCATTTAAGGACAATTTATAAAAATGGGTAGTGATTTTTGAGCCACCCTGTATAAGAACAATATATTTGTTTTTCTCCAACTTTTAGAATGATAAAAACCTTTAATGAAATTCCATATTTGAATGAGCTGAAAAATACTACAAATAAAAAATCAAAAATATTATTCAAGCTAAACAGAATGAATACAAATGTAAAATTCTTTCAGATCGCAAATGCTGTCGGGATAAAGAATGGCAGCGAAGTAGAAGAACGTAATATTAAAGGTAAAAAATAGTTTCAAAAATTGCAAAAGAAAATATTTGACACTTATCTCATAATTACTACTTATAATTAAAGCAATACTAGAACTGATAAAATTAATAAAATAAGTATAATAAATATCAATGAATAAATTTAAACACAAGTAAACATTCTTGAAACTTAATAATAATATAAATAATTATCATGAAGTACCTTTGTTTGCATTATAAAATATATTTTATATCAATACTTTAATTAAATACTTTAATTTAATTTTTTAAGGATACCTTATGTTTTATATTTTGTTAAATTAATTTTAAAATAATCATCAATAATATTAAATTTTGCAGCGAATAATAGAATAAAAAGCGTTGTGAAGGAAATTCTGGTGGCTAGAAAAAAGGAATTGGAAAAAGGAGCAGAGTCTCACCTGTTTATTGATGTACTTTTGGAAAATACAGCATCTGAAGAACAGCAAGAATGTGACGGAATGACATTTCTTCTAGGATCAGATACAGCTTCCCCAAGTAAGATATGTTCATTAAAAAAAAAGAAAAATTTTATAAATTTACTTATTGTAGACCTCTAATGCTAGTTTCTTAGTTTTAATCCATTTTCATTTGAAACCATAAACACAAGGTGTATCAGATGGACCCCCGTCTACCTGGTAACTACTTTCTGAGAGCCATTTTCGAGAGCAGTTTATATGTTATCACAGAATAACAGTATCCTGACACAAGGCAGACATTGGAATGCTTCAGCTGTGTACAACAGTGGGCAAGCACCTGACTTCAGTACGAGTACTCGTGACGTTGAACACGAGTCAGTGAATTCACAATGGTACGCAGGGAAAGGAACGGTTCACGTTAAAGCAACGTGTGTCTTTCATTAAGTTTATTTATGAGTCGAAGGGCAACCCTCTGTCTCTAATTTGATGAGGATTATGGTTTTTCTCCGAAAAGGGAAACAATAACTGTAATCAAGAAGAAACTTGAAGACACTGGCTCTGAAGCAACAAAACATTCTGAGAAAGGCTCACACTTCACAGTTACTACCGTAACAACACACACCATCGCCGAAGCTGGGTGAAACGTCCGAGAAAGTTGATATGAAAGTTGTGTGGTGCAATAGGAATTGCACGTGCATCAGTGCAACTTCTTATTCACTCCTGAACATAAAGCTATTTTGTCCACAGAGAGTACAGGCACTGTATTAGGAAGATCCTGACCAAAGAATTGTGTTCTGCACTGTTCTGCACCATCCTGATACTGTAGATGAATCGCAACAAGAAAAGGCGCTGTTTGATGAAATTGTGTAAACAAATGAGGGGAAGTTCCATCTTGATAGATCCGTATAAAGGCTACCATACTTAAAATATTTTATTTTGTCAGGCTTTTTCAGTTAGATTGCCCTCAGATTTCCTCGAGATTTCAGACCTTTATAATTATTACATAATTAGAATTGTATTCTAATACAATCTATAATTTGAGTGTGAAAGAAGGTTAACATATGTTTTTATTGTTTCTTCTAGTCTTCATTTGGTTACTTTATGAATTGGCCAAAGATTCAGCTTTACAAGAAAGAATTTATGAAGAAATACAAACAGTTGTAGGAGATAGAGCCATTGCTAGAGAAGATCTTTCAAAATTTAAGTACGTAAGATCTTTTTTAATAAACAAAAGCTATTCTATGTAAAATATCTTAAGTTATATGATTTTTCATTTGACTTCCAACGCTACTAATGAAATGAGACATTACTTTTTAAACATTAACAGTTTCTGAAATTAATAACGAAATGATAATAATTATTTTTGAGTAATAAAATATACTACATTTCAGTTTTATTTCATAATTCAACGATTTGGTTCTCATTGTTAAGATATCTTAGACAAGTGATTGACGAAACCATCCGATACTATTCCAATTTCCACACTGGTAGAATTGCCGATAAGGATATGACTCTTGGAGAATACTTTATTCCAAAAGGAACCAATATTTATCAGCACATGGGTATTTGTTTGAAAGATCCGGCTAATTGGAGTGAGCCACAAAAGTAAGCATTTACTCACAAGTCGTTCTGATTGCGAGAACTTTACGAATTCAGTTATTTGTGATTACTTTTCTTTTCAAAATTGTCAGATGCAAAAATTTTAATTTTAATTTTTTTAGCTTCATTATAAACAATAAGATAAATCAATAAAATTTTGAAATAATATCATTGAGTAACTAAAATTGATACAACTTCTTCTGTCTTTTAGGTTTAACCCTGACCATTTTAATTCAGAGAATATCAAGGGACGATCCCCATTTGCTTTTAAACCTTTCGGCTGCTCTGGCAAAAGAGTTTGTCCTGGTATAAGCTACGCCTATGTCTTCATAAGCAGCTTCATAGCGATATGGATTCAAAACTTCAAGCTACAGTTGGTTCCTGGACAGAAAATAGTATTAAAGAAAGGCGTATTTGAAAGACCAACTGAAGAAGTTTGGTTCAGTGTCAGTCCTCGTATTTAGGGTTATTATTTTTAGGAATACATTCAATCAT
>JAFIDM010004315.1:50846555-50861353 GCA_023159025.1 Thereuonema tuberculata | reverse complement strand
CAGTCCTCGTATTTAGGGTTATTATTTTTAGGAATACATTCAATCATCTTTTCCAGCTTTTTTGTGAATGAAGAAATACTTTTTACTACAGAGGAGTTATGTTCCAGTTATAACATTTCAAATTCAATGTTTAAATGTTTAGAATTCAATTACAACAATGACAGTGACTCATATTTTCTAGTGAAATCGGACAAAGAATAAAAACAAGGAAAAAATTAGTTCTGAAAATAGACTTAGAATTTCTTAAAATTGAAGTTCATTAAAGATCCATCATTTGCAAAAACCTGTCCAATATAACATTTGATACCGATTTTCACTTAATTTACGACAAATTTTCTTAAGAATTTAATTTCATTCAGAAAACCCTACCTATCTAAATCTTCTTCTTGTTTTGCATTTGTATTGCATCAGTTATCATATAAGAATTATGTTAACAAGTCAAAACCCAATCAAACCTACTGGAATTCAATTCCTAATTAGTAATGTTTGATAAATTTAAAAAATATTAAAAAGAAGAAATGCAATTGTCTTTGTTATATATAACAAGTATTTATATTTTAAAAGCGAAAATATTAATTGATAAAAGTCGTTGGAAACCTGCGCTTGCTTCTATGTTAGTATTTTTCTTATGATTTAGTTTCTCTACATGGAAGTAATATAGAATTCAAGATTGTCTGCTGTGATACCGTTTGGACAACGTTCCTTTAGCGTTGTGCCGTCGTTTTTCTTCTATTTCTTTCTATTTTTTTCTATTTCTATTTCTTGATCTAATCAGGCACGTTAAATTTCTCTTCAAGAAATATTTGTATTGAATATAAATTGTCAAATAGCTATTATTAACTGATTTATGTTAAGGAAACATGTAATGAAGTGGGGGAGTTTGGTGGCTTTACAATAATAGTTTTATTTAACTGTTCTATTCTTAAATTATACAGAGTTTAATTTACTGATTTAATGGAACGAAACGTTACAATAGAGTATCGGCTCGATACTCAATTACTAAATTATACAAATAATTCTAAATTACTTAATACTCAAATAAGGTTGACTCTCCGAGAAGTATTCTAATCTTCACTTCGAGATTCCGCTGACAGGCTCTTCGGTTCTTGTTGACCGTACGAGTAGAGTGAACTGCGGTGGCTTCTAAACGCAGACGGGTCCCTTGTTTCGGCGACTAACGCTTCCATCAATTTCACTCGGCGACCACACGTCTCGTATTCCGGGTAACGTCTTCTTGCCGGCCGCTCCGTTCCCTCTCGTCTTCTGTCGACTCGCCTATCTCGTGTCAGCTATCCGTCCAACCTCATGACGAACTCCCCTCTCCTTCACTGTCCAAGTATCCCCTTATGGCCGTCCATTTATAGGGGTTCGCTACCAACCTAATTTACATAATTAACTTTGCAAATAATAAAAGAAACATGATTTGACAGATTGCAATTACACATAATTATTTAAATAATTAAACATAAATAATTATCATAAATACCTCATTACAAAACATTAAGAATGATATACCGTAATAAAAAAAAATGTCTTAAAGGAAGATAAATATTTTGTTGTGCAAGTTGACATTTATACAATTTTAAAAATACAAATATTTATTCTTAAATAATAAACAAATAATTACTTCTTTCTGATTACGATCATACTTACATTACATTTCATAATTATTACTATGCAAATAAAATGTTTTGCTGTCTTATGTCTCATAAGAATTACTATTTTTTTTATTTAATAAAATCAGATTATAAAATTTTAAATTCTGCAATGTATATTTTTTAATGTTTTATAATACAACTTTTAATATGAATCAATACAGGTGTTGTTTTTTTTTTTATTATCTTATATTATAAAAGCGTTATTCTGTCTGTCATAAGACTTTACGTTTTTCCAAATTTACGACCAAACTATAAGAGATAGATTGATCATGCAAACGGATAAAATGTAGATCTTTTTAAGACAAACAAAATGCTACAAAAATCTTTCGAAAAAAGTTTTTGGTTTCCAAGATGGCGCCTTTCAAAGGGTCAAATTTTGACTTTTTCTCAATTTAAGCGAAAAGTATAAAAGATGGAAGAGAACATTATATTGAGAAAATCTTGGTATTTCAAAGTTCTATCGAACGATGTATCACTTATTCACAAACGCTTCAGCGTATGCAAGATACATGCAAAAACGTGAATTTTCGGTGTGTGACGCCGACCCGCAATACATCCGAGTTATTCGGAGAAGCCACTACGAGCTGCGAAGTTATATATTCTCCGACAATCGCAACATTAATTTGCTAAATAAATAAAGTTTGTTTTTTGAATGCTATTTATGCAAGGGTTCCGGAGCAAAGCGACGGTACCTGGCTATTATTATTATATATTATAAAACGTTGTTCTGTCTGTCATTGTGTAAGCAAAAACAAAATTTTAAATTACTAAAACGTCGGAGCAAGGAAATCTTTTGAAAAAGGATTCAAGAATTTTCACAAAACACGTTATTTATCATGAAGTTTTGTGATAAAACCTAATATGTTTCGTTATCAAAAATGTGTTTGTGTTAGCAAACACAAAATATTAACTTTTTAACCATATATAAACCACCAAACACAAAGAAAGGTAAATTTACTGAAGAATTAGAGAATCTATTCATAAAAAATGAAGATTTATTAAACAACTGTCCAACTATACTAATTGGCGACGTAAATATAGATCTTTTCAAAACGAATAAAAAGTACAGAAATACGTAAACTTATGTTGAATAATGGAACAACAAGAAACAACTGTTTTTTCATGGAAATACGAAAACAAATATAGATCACATTTCCATAAATAAGTATGATATCGAAACACCAGGAATAATATGTAAAGAACGAATCTCGGATAATAAGAGTTGAAAAGGAGAAAATAACAGATCCAAATATAATCTATAAAGAACTAATCAAACAAAACAAAATTCATATAATCTCCATATATAAAAAGAAAAGTCCTGACTTACTCACTCACTGACTCATCAACGCCCACCCCAAATCCCTTGGATCTAGAAAGCTGAAATTTTGCACAGAGGTTCCCTTTATGATGTAGACCAGGAATAAGGCCGGATTTTTCGAAATTCCCGCGGGATAGGGAATCATCTGGCAAACTGACCATGAAGTGTGTGGCAGCAACCGGCAATACAGCAGAGTGAAGCGGAGAAGGCCACAATGGGCTGGGACGTCGTATATTCTCCGATCTCAATATTAATTTGCGAAATAAATAAAGATTTTTTTTAATGCTATGTATTCAAGGGTTCCGGAGCGAAGCGACGGTACCCGGCTAGTTGGAGATATTTAAATATTTTAATTATAGCCCACATTAAACAAATTTTTAAATTACTTTGAAAGATAACTCTTCAATGTTATCATTTCCGGATCACTTTTGACGAATGTTATGAATTTCATGTAATAGTACTTTGTAAAAAATATAACAAAATTGTTTACATTCAACATGTTTCATGTTACACTACAAATAGTTCTTACGTCACACAATTACCTAAAAAAAAAAAAAGAAAGAAATGGTAACATTTGATTTTTGTATTCTACAGTTCTTACTTCCTTTCTTATTCTGAAAGTATTCATAAGATAACATTCCATCTAACATTTTATTGAAAAAAAACCCAAACAACTTGACTTTAAGGAGCATCATTCTGCATGTGTCATTAAAAGAATGTTATTTATTTGTTATCATTTAATTCATGATGTTAATTATTTATGGGGTTTAACGTGCATTAAATGTAATATGAAAACGGTAAAAAAACTCGAGAATGCACAAATTCGTTAAATTCGTTTTGCTTTCACGCATTGAGCCATCATCGACAGCAATCTGGGAGAGCTATTTTGTCCTTATTAGGACTCATCAGCGAGATTTAGCTTCGATTATCAAGCTCGGAATGCGTGAGTACCTGTGGTTCCTTCCCCCGCTCTCGAAGTGGGAATCGGTAGAAAGCAAGGGGACGAAAGAAAAATCGCTGTCACAAGTACAGAAAAATTACCTTGGTCCGCTGATCGCTGGTCACGAAAGGCATTTAATGAAAGGAAAAACTTAACGCAAGTTAAAAATTAATAATTAATGGGGTTTAACGTGCATTCAACGTTAACTGTCGATGATGGCTCAATACGTGAAAGCAAAACGAATTTAACGAATTTGTGCATTCTCGAGGTTTTTTCCCATTTTCATAATTCATATTGTGGCATAAAGTTTGGTTCTGAAGGAGGAGTGGGACGTGATACTGGAGAGAACCTTGTTTGAGGGATTTTCCCACTCCGGGGTGAGGTTTTCTCTCTATTTCGGTCCGGTGCCTCGGGCCTTCTTCAGAAGATGTACATTAATTACATAAGACTGGCGCATATCTAACAACTTCCGTTGTTAGTTTCTCGGATATGTTGTTTTCGTGTCTTCTTTCCGATGGTGAGCGCACTGCTAGAAAATCCCTCAAACAATGATATTTCCATTTTTGTGGTATAATTTTATTAATTCTTAAATACGATGTTGTGGATTTTATTTTTACAAGAATCAAGAAAAAAATAATCGAAGGTGCCAGCTAACTGGACACTAAGTCACATTAAAAACTTAAAATGCTTGAAAGGATAAAATGACGTACGTTTCGAGAACCTTTACTATCAGGTTTCTTTGTCCTAAAAAAGTCCCCCCTACCTTAGCATATCCTTCCTCATCGGTAATCGTTGAAAAAAAAAATCACATGTTTTTCCTTCGATTAAATTTACGACACGTTAAAAAAGTCTTTCAGTTTTTTTTTTTAGGCTGAGTTTGAATCTTTATAAAAAGTATGAACCAATCATAGAATCATAATTTATTACTCTTTTATTCTAAAAGAACGAAGTAAGTAAATAAATAATTGTCCATTAACATCAGTTGTGCTCTGTTGTCTGATTCAGGGAGATCTTTCCTCTTTCTGAATGACCTTGACATCTATTTGGATTTGCTTTGAGTCAGAAGAGATGACGTCATCACTCGAAGGAAACCAATTTTACTGACGTGTAGAGGGTATTGATAGTATTGGAAGAGGTGATTGCCTTTTGTGTTGTTCTGTTATACTGGGCGAACACCAGGCGATATTTTGGGACAATCTGGCCCAATTTGATTGCTGGCAACCGTTTGCCCCAATTTGATTGTCCCAAACTGAACAATATTGCCCCAATTTTATTGTCGGTACCAAAGGAACAATATTGCCCCAATATTAGTTGTCGCAAAATATTGCTGGTACGAAAGCGAATCAAATGAACGGATGAAATCACGTGACAATGCTGACGTCGAAGGAGGCGAGACTTTGAACATCGGAAATTCAGTCACTCACGCCGGCCATTTTCTTTGAGAAACAAGGCTTAAAATTAGCAAAATGGGTCGGCCCAAAACAGATAATTCCAACAACAACATTTTGTCAATTGATAATGAAAGAATCGTAATTGATTTCTACAGAGGGACGGCGTTTAATACTATAGCAATTCTGTACGAAAACACGCTCTCTCTTTAGCTCTCCCTAGTGAGAAGCGCCGTAACCATAAAAATTCACGGCAATATTGGTTCAGGAAAAACTCTGTGTTCGCGCTTGATAAAGTTGTCCGCAATCAAATTGGGCCAACTTGTCCCAATCATATTGCCATAAAATCGCTCCGTGTTCGCCCAGCATTTGGTTTGGCACTACTTTAGAAACGAAGCTAAGTATTAAAGATCAAATAGGAGTAGGTTTACGCCTATCTTGAGAATTATACACTGAGCTGCCAATTTATTAGGAGTACCTATCAAAGGGATGTGTACCTATTAAAAGAGAAGGAATGTGTATCTATGAAATTAGCAACTACGTACATTATTGATTGGATTCGAATACACTTCTTCGTAGACAGTTTTTGATAAGTTTGAAAACTACATTCAAGAATAAATAAATAAATAAATAAATAAACCTAAAAAATGTAATTACGAAAATCTTATTTTATGTCGTTAGCTCTGTGCCCTACAGATACTGGATCCAAAACCAGTCTTAAGGTAGGATTTTTACTTCCTTGGCTATTTCTCTACTTGAAGGATCTGAGGTTCACCCAGCCCCTTATCAAATGAGTACTAGGTTTCTTATTTGGGTTGAAGTCGGGAATCTGTTTCATCTATTCAATTCGTGTTCACAATAATAATGCTGTTAGTAAATATTTTAAATTTTTCAAAATGAATTTCTATCATAATGATTATCACTATCAACATCCTTTAGCCAATGCCATCCGAATTGTTAATAGATTTGTTTTCAATTTTGCTGATAGATAGTCATTTTAAAAAGAAGCAATCAAACCACTCGATTTTCTCTTAATACACACTTATAACTTATTCTCATTATCATTTATCTATTCCGTATGTGTATCTAATCTCAAGTGGTCCATTGCTGGGATTTGGATTTAATGTGTGCAAATACAAATTCCCGCATCAAGATTCCTCACAGTCAAGAGTCATAGAATTCTTAATTTAGGAGAATATTTTTTCACTCTCTACCCAATCACCTACCAACTATGAATTGACTGCTCAGAAATGTACATGTTTGTTTTAGATTTATGAAATAAAAACACTTGCATGGAACGGTTGTGAAACTGTCAGATTTCCAAACTTTACGATGTTATGTGATTAAAATTAGTGCACTATTGCTTTTGTAATAAATTCTCCCTTACAGAAAGCTGCTAACGTGCTTTTAGAATTCCAATATATTTGAAAGAATATATGTAAAGGAAATGTTATTTCAAATGAACAGGTTACTTTTAATCTTTCCTGTAAATCAATAAACTTTTGAACATTTTGAATACTAACTAATTAAGAATTTTCTTACTTTTGATAATTGTAAAAAAAAAAAAAAAAAAAAAAAGTGTAAAAACTTTAATCATAAAAAGTTGAAATTCAGTTAATCTATTTTTTTTAAGCAATATTTGTGAATAATTTAAAATATCAGGCATTCTAATTACGAACGAATATTTTAATAATTCCAACAAAACCAATTCTGAAATGATGCACCGATAGAGATACAGCAGTTTTCAATAATTCTATTTTGAAGATATTTAATTTTCTAGAATGGATTTCTGCTAATTTGTATTTTATCATTTTTTTTTTTAATTTTGGAAATAAAAAAACTAAGAAATTAGCGAAATGTAAGGAATGCTTATTATCTGAGCTTTCCAATTATTGGTTAAATATTGTGGTGCGTGTTTGCGTCCACTGGTTCGTGAAATAAGGTGATAGTCTAGACCAAAGACTGTTTATGTCTTTGGTCTAGACTAAAGCCTGTTTTACATTTACCATTTCACTCGCCATAACCTGGACATTTCACTCGCCATCACCTAGACATCACAGATGTCCAGTAAATGGAGAGCGATAGAGTCTGGGCTATTTTCGAAGAAATGTCGAGACAGCAGATGGCTGGACATTTGACACCAGCGCTCCTGGTGACGAATTGTAGAACTTGGAAGTCCAATCGATTTGTATCTATTTATTCGAAATTACCGATTACAAAAATGATTTTCACGATCGGAGGGCATCTTTTCCGTATGTTTTCGTGGATGCTTTCATAAAATGTTACATTATTAATCAAAATCATTTCAGAATTTCGGCTTGAAAATTCGAATCGAGACGAGCGATCGACATCTCGAAAAGATATCGCGATTTGATCGAGATTTAACGAGACTGCGTTATTTATCGAAACTGATTTATCGAAACTGAAAACAAAGAAACACAAAGCGATGAAAAAAAACATGAATATTTCCTATTTTAATTAATTAAAGACATTCTTTCACCTATCCGATGCATTGACTAAATGGTTTTTATATAAATCAATGCTATTTTTATCGTAAATAAAACGTAGGCATGATGACAATTGCGAAGTGTAAATGTTCCGTTTGATGGAAGGCGTTATGGTAAGTGTAAAACGATACACAAATCACTCGCAATCTACCCTTACATGACCTCCGTTATGGCTTGCATTTATGGCGAGTGAAATAGTAAATGTAAAACGGCCTTAAGATCTGGCAAGAACTCTCGAACTAACTATCTAACTGTTTATTCCTATGCTGCAGAAGTTTAAATCGACTATTTGCAAGGGCTGTGATTGGTTGGCGTGTTTTTACAATTGATTGAGGAATTTAATTTACACGTGGGCTTTAACTGATGTTTAACTGTATTTTTAAATAACAACGAATCAGGGAATCTCGGCCAACGGAAAATTTGAATTGAATAACAGAATTATGTATGTATGTAATAAAATAAATGCTGATACAATTATAAATGTAAGACAACTATGAAAGTACAAGAATAAATAGAACTATTATAAAAAGATAAATGTGAATTTTAAAAATCATTACAATATTTCCTCGGCAGTTAGGGTCAAAATCATTTCTTGTTCATTAAACAGTACAATGGTTACAATTACATTGCAGAGTGTTGTAATCTTCTCTTTGGTTTTCCTTTGGAAAACAGTAAGAATTTTTGTACCTTAGTTTTGTTGTATTTCATTTAAAAATTTATAATAATTTGGTAAATACATTAAATAACTTTTTATTATTATTTTAATAAAAGCAGTATTAATGTGCTTTGATTCTTAGAATAACATTGGTTTTTCTCCATTGCTATCAGCTAGTTAATAATTTCGGTAAAGTTTAATTCTAATAGTATATAGTTTTCCCCTGTGTACGATATCAAAGATAATTCTTTCTCATTCCTATGGAGGTCATACTGGACATCACCTTATCGTTAAAATTTCACTAATTATTAATAATTAAATGATATCTTATAATTTTTCCGTTATTCTTAGCCATAAAATTTCTTTGGTTGTCTTTTTGTTTTTCAAGTTGTTTCAGTTTATTTGTCAAATATAGTAAGGTAAAGTTGGCACATAGAGATAACACATAGATATAACGTTGGCACATAGAGATGATGCATGGGGAGAGATGACACATGTAACTTAAAGAAGGGTTTGCAGTAGACTGCAGCGCATTACATGACCAAAACCCGAGGCCAGTCTGAGCTTTAGTGTGTGTAGAGTGTTTGTGCTGAACTGATATATGAGATTTTATTGAGTTTTTCTTCCAATGATATAGCCAGGTTTGTGCTCGAATTTTCGTTGACTTTGCGAATTTGTTTAGTTAACAGCCCTTTTTTTAAGGCATCTTTCGCTATAATTCACTGTGTAAACATGTAAATAGAGTAAGCAAGGTTATGTACCTTTTAGTAGTGCCTTGGGTCCCATTTGGTGGAAATGGCGGTGTGTGTCATCTGTCCCATCACTTGGGGAGAGATGATACACCTAAAAAGGGGAGAGATGACACATATCATCTCTCCCGTTTTTTATTCTTTTTCTTTTATTTTTGTCTTTCTTTTATTTTATATTCATCACAATACAATTAGAATTTGCATAATTAAAAAAAATAATTACCACTAAGTTTCATATAGACTTAAAAACATAAAATTTAAAGTATTTGTAATCTGATAACTGTAAGTGGTTTATTTTGGAAGTCAGAAGGAAGTGGGGAGGAGACCTTGGAGATATTGTCATATATTGGATTTATTTAAAGGAATTAAAGTTATGTTTCTGTTAATATTTATTAAACAGTTTTTATTTGTATTAGTTTTTTAATATTGTTTCTTTTTGAGTAAAAAATATATATATATATTGAATAATATATTTAATGTCTTGATCAGCTGGGAATTTTATTTTTTATTAAACAGTTTTTTCAAAAAGTTTCAAAAATATCATTTTTCAACTTAATTTTAGTATATGATTTCATTTTATAAAAATAAAGTAGCAGCTTGATTTACACAGGTCTCTTATTCATATTCCCATGTGGCCATCCATACCCTACTATCCGTGTCAAAATTTATTTTAAATTCTAAAGATAAGAAACAGCATTAAAAACATAAAAAAAAAATAACGTAAATATGAAAGCAGAGGATAAATCAACAGTTTAAAGCTTTCAAACATTTAAAAAATAAGGTTTTTAATATTTTACGTGAAAAATTCGAATTGTGTATCATCTTTCCCAACTTTACCTTATATAAAAATAAATAAGTTCTGTGTTTTAACAAATTGATATTAAATTTGAATTAAAAATTAATTGGTTATTACTATTTTTGTTTCGGCAACCTTATTGTAACAGGTTCTTTAACATCAATATATGTTTGTAGGCCTTAGCACTACTTTTTAAGATATGAATTTTAGTTTTCTTGTGAAAAGTAGAATGAGGTTTGCAGGTAAGCTTATTTTAGACTTATATAAAAAAATAAAAATGTATGGTCGAGTGTATCAAAGCCTAGAGAAGTTCTAATTTGTCCTATGATTTCTATTTTAATTTTTTTTTTTAAATATAAACTTTCTCCTTGCTGATTTTTTTTATGGCCCTAGTTTGCTGGTTCAATACTCAACCATAAATTACAGACAATATTTTTAAGAGATTTGTTAATTTTAATATTTTTCTTTGAGATTTGAACTTATAACTTCGATACTGAAAATTCGCAAACAGGTCTGCTCAGCTACCAGTTGTTCCTATGTCCTGCTGATTACTTTCATGGTGGTTTGGTTCCGAAATTTCAATTTTACGATGTTTCCAGAACAGACTGTTACTATATTACAACCTTGTTTCCAAGGTTGGCAAACGAGATGTAGTTTTTATCAAGAAGATGAAGTTATCATTAATTTTGGAATAAGAAAACAGTAAAATTATTGTTTATTGTTTAATTATAAATTAATGATAACATCTTGGTGTTACTGAAAAGTACATCTCGTTTGCCAACCTTAGAAAAACTGCTGAAACTTATTCTCAATAAACTAAATTATGAGCAAATTAAAATGTTAATAAATTTTATAATACTGTTAATAGTTTTCATAGCATTCACATTACCTTATTTTCAACAATATGATAATTTGTAATTGTAACTTCTTCTTTCACTTTAGAGTGAAGATATTTAATAAAGATACTTCTTTTTAAATATTATTCTTAGTGGGTACTGGAATCTTATTAGCGATAAAACAATCTTTGATGTAACACAATTTCATTGTAGTTTAATATTTTCTTATATTCACTATTAGTTTACTGTTTTATAAATAATGAAAAGAATTTGAATAATATATAGACACCAAGATATAAGCAGGATATTTATAAGTAATGTTTTACAATTTAGCTGAAATAAACGAAAATATTTTGCCAGTGTATCCTTACTCGATAAATCTATAATATAAAAGGGAAATTTGTGGATACGTGTGTCTGTTCGAAATGTTTAGCATACTTTCCAACATGCTACAAACTTGAAATTTGGCATATGGGTAGGTCCATAGTGTAGACAATGTAAAAAGGATAAACTGAGTGCTGCCCAAGGATTTGGATTCCACATTTTGTTCTTGTTTTTTATTTTCTTACTTTTAGTTATTGAGGGGTCCCTGTCTCCATCAAGAATTCCCTATTCTTCCCCTCGTACACCTTTTGAGTCTTGCACTGGCTGATTAGCTCTGACTGAGGAGAGCCCAACAAGCTCGAACCGGCCGTCCCAGAGTATCAGCTCGACTCAAAAAGGTATTCTTATTTGAAAAAATTATTTTTAAGTAAACTGTTTTGGCTATTATCAGCTCGACTTTTATTGGATTTCAGATATCAAAAATACCTAAGATATTTTGGACGAATCTAAATTGCGCTTACATCTAACGACTAACAGATTTTATTAGATAAATACAGCATAAATTCTGAAAAAACAAAACACAAAAAACATCTTAGACCCTTTTCTTTCCAGATATTTTGAGGAAAACTCAAAAATAAATAAATAAATAAATAAATAAATAAATAAATAAATAAATAAATAAATAAATAAATAAATAAATGAACAAAAATAAGAATATTTTATTGTCAACAAACGTAACCGAGATCATGATCCCAATATTTTTTTTCCAGTTACTGAAGAACCACATTATTTCTAAGCCTTTAAAACTATTTCAATCTATTAATCTGTTTATCTGATGTCTTTTAGTTCCTAATTCACTACTGCGATCATTATTAGGATGTTAATAATACTTTGAACAGATGTAAACACTGATATAATTTTATAATTTTGGAAGTTGTAAATAAATTGATTTCAGCTTGCTTTTTCAGTAATTTATTTTATTTAACAGTAAATACATATAATATAATTTAAATAACTAATAATTTAGGTAATCAATATTCCAGTATTTACTTTGGTATTTTTAGTGACAGTATTTCGTCCTTCCTCTTCAAATACTCTTGAAATCTGCAAATCCCATAACTGCAATAGTAATAAATACAGTTAAAAATTGTAACTTTAAAAAGTTATCCTTATATAATCTTAAATTTATTGATTTTCTTTAATGAAATTTAATATTATAACAGAGACGCATTAAAATTGAAAATTTTGTATACGACAGCATTGTGGATGACGAACAGTTGAACATTTATGCCTAATATTGCTATTCTTTGTTACGTGTATTTCTAATTAGGATATCAGTAAGTACTGCTCCTAATTATCTTATAATGTTTACATCATCCCTTACAGTATTACAAGTACGTGTCGTTGAATAACGTAAATCAAAGAAAGAATTTATAAAAATTGGGTAAACGATTTCTCTTAGCCTAGTTACAAGAAAGAAGACTATAAATTCATTGAAATGCTAGGCCCATGTTTTTGTAGGCTGAACAGTATTTAAGTAAATGTATTTATTTACTTGTAGGAATTTCAATAAAAAATAAACTTGAATCAATAAAGCATGTCATTGCTTTAGTAAAATACACCAGTTTCCTGGACATTGCTTTATTTTATCAAATCAATGTCCGGTAAAATATTAAAGATAATCTGGGAAAAAAAGTTTCCGCTGAATTGTTCATAATAAGCTGGTATCAGCTATTTCGTTTTTTTTCATGATAGAATAGCGAGATTTGTTTATCTTTATAGTTACTACCTTGATATTCTTTTCAAACTTCAGAGAAGACGTTTCGCCAATTCTTATAATTCTATATTTTCTTTGTTCTAGCCTAAGTAGTTGACGTAGTTTCTTTCCGAAAATGAAAGAAAACTTGCAATATTACCTGAGAATATTAAACTCAAATGTTGGTGATACTGAGCCCATAACTCCGGATACAAAGTGCATCAAATGGCTTATCTACATATAAGAAAAAAAAAGCATACTTAAAAAATGTTTATAATAAAAAAATGAAATACAAGTAATGATTACAAATATTGACTTTCAAACAATAGAATAACGTTGGAATAAGTTTTTATTATTATTTGAGGTGGAAACTTAATTTTCTTCAGGTTTTTAGTAATAGAGAAGGGCAATCTGAGATTTTACTTATCCTGGAATTAAATAATTCAACATATTTTTTTCTACCTCAATATTTTAGTAAAATTTAATGGAAGAGTAAAGAGAAGGGCAATACTGCAGTTTTTTATTGCTATTTCTATATGTACCAGGAAGCCTGGATAACTGGAAATTTTGCCAGAGTTTAGCAAATCTTAGGATAAGACAATGTGGCTACTTACCATTCTCATTTATCTTAACCAATTCAATCAATTAATTTATTTTTGCCACTTTTGGCAAAGCAATTGATGAGAATCAAGAACATCAATTAATCCCACTCTGTATTATCCGATAAATAATGTGTACAATTTGCAGATTTAGGGGGTAAACTTATTGCCGTTCCAAACTCTATTTGAAAAGTTTGCTTTAATTTTTTTCCCTTGTGCATTTGTGTAGGCCGTTCATTATATCTGAAGACACGTGATCACAGTTAACCAATCATTATCTTTTCCTTTCTCCACTGGAGTTATTGCTTGCTCGCGTCTGAAATGTCGTTGTAAGTTACTTCCGGTGTTTACATTCTATTTTGTCCTCGCCTTAGAATGTTTATTTTTTATTTTTTTTACTGGTGTTTCAATACTAAGAATTTTTTTTTTATTTTATTTATTTTCGATTTCATAAAAAGTTTATTTTAAGTCGTCCATTTCTGTTATCGATGCCAGCCTCTCTCTTTTCTTTCCAGGCGTTTCAAACAATGGGCTAGGCTTAGTGGTAAGCGAGGCTTCGGTTCCTTCACAATATTAAACACTGAATGAGATGAAAGATCTGTTGCGTTTTACGAAAGAGATAGACGACTTGAAATAAAAAATAATATTCCAACTAATTCCTCTTCAAAGTTTTGCTGGCACAAACGATCCTTGTTCAAAACGAAGTACACGGAATAACTAATGCTCAATCGTTCACCATAGATTGAGTTATCATGTGCCTTCACAAATATAATAAACTGACTGTAATAATCTTAACTTTGGAACCACATCCTTACATATCATCATTTTTCCAACTAATCATTCTTTATTATTCTTCTTCATTTCTTCTTAATATTAAACATATAAATGACATCAGACTCCATATAATACTTCTTCATTTATTTGGCGATATTTCGCAAAAACTCAATTCATTTTTGCTTCCTCAAGCCTTCCTTTTTTTTTTTAAATTTTCTACATTATTGACAACAAAGAAAAATTAGCAAATGATATAGTAATTGCTTTTTCCATTATTACAAAAATAGAGACAAACAATTTATATGAAACCTGTTAAATTTTGTATTGGTACATTAAGTGTTTTTTTGTATTGAGTTTGGCAATGATGATACATTATTGAAATTTGTATTCTTTTCCTCTAATCAAATCATGAAAATATGATAGGGTATTGTGATTTACCATATAACCTCTGTCCTTATTAATACATGTGAAAGTTTGAATTGTGCAGGCTTCTATGAT
>JAFIDM010004315.1:50814501-50825830 GCA_023159025.1 Thereuonema tuberculata | reverse complement strand
CACTTAAAAATCATCTTCAGGAACTGAGATGGTCTTTAGTTGACTTCAGTATGAAGCTCTGAGAATCTATGTATGACCTTTTACAACTAAACAGCTTGTATTAATATTTTCTTGTTTTTTTTATGACTTTTTTCACCTTTGACCTTTTTTTTGTGTAGGACTGAGCATCCATTGGTCTAGGTAAAAAAAAAGTATATCTATATATATATATGTTTTTTGGCTTGTAAGTAGGTCGCTAAATTAACGACGGTCAACGACCTGAGAGATGTTGTAAATCAATCGAATAAGTATTGATAAATCAATCGAATAACCCCTAAAAATGACAAATTAAAAAAAGATAATGCTGCTTAGCACAGAATATAAAATAACTAATATCATCTTATCTTCTCTGTTAACTTACATCAGCCTGTTTATAATAACCTTATGTTTTATACTAAAAAGTACAGTGTTTTAGAAAGTAGAAAATTAATTTAAAGGATTATGTCATTGTAAAAACACATCTTTTATGAGTAATTGTGAATTGATACAACGAACAAGGAACAGCTGTTTTTCTTTTATCGAACGGATTATCATATGGCTAGAGAAAAAAAATAGAAAATAATGGTTTGGTTTTCTTGAAAAAAAAAAAAAACATTTTCAAGTCTTTTAATTAAAGCTATAACTAATTTGAAACATTAGAAAAGTATTATTGATATCTAATTAATCAAAGAGTAAGAACAATACCCATCTTCTACTAGCAAATTTTCGTTATCTTTAAATATTCGGGAATTCCTCTGTTTCAAGAGTATATCTTCAAAAACTTAGAATTTTATATAGGTTGCAGATTCCTTCCTACGATTATCCCTATTCAGCTCTGTACTGAAACCTTATTGTTTGCTGGTTACTAGCCCCTGCTGATGATCGCCAAAAAAGCGTGAAGCAGCTGTTCTGGGATGTCACGTAGAAAACACTTGGTTTCACTCATTATTGTTTATTCTTTTATGCTTTTTATTCTTTTAATGCACACAGAAATTTCAATTGAGGCAGGCCGAATGCCAGCACATGAATTTCTTTCTTTATTTTTTATTATGCGCTTATTTTGAGTTTTTTAACAATTACTTTTGACTTTAGTTCATAATTTAAAAAAAATCCTTATTAGCTGTTTCTATTTTCACAATTACAATTATTATTACGTATCAAACAATAATTTTACGTTTCTGAATATTTCTTTTTCCTTTTCCTCGTGAGCCAATCTTTGTACTTTTTTAATAGATAATGAATTTTCTCACAAAATGTTCAAACAATTCGTCAGTGTAATTTTCGCGAAAGGTTAGAAAACGCACTGGAGAGTTGTGCTACATTTCATGTCTTAATGTGTTCTGATGTCGGAAACATCCCCACTCACACAATTTAATTTTTATTCTGCTCCTATCTATTCTATATCACTGTTATCTGTTCTTATTAAAATGCCATTGATCTTCAAAAATTACTATAAAACGACTTTTCTCCTATTTAACGATACTTCGGAAAAAATTACCTAGATTATAGTTTTCATTTAATTTAATTAATTTAGATTTAATTCATCTTTAATTTAAAATTTTTGACAACAATGACAACATTGATGAAACTTTCAAGTAGCCATTAATGAGATAAACATTTTTCATTTCTTTTATCTTTTGCTGTAGCTTATTGTTCACTTGTAATTTGATCTACAGTGTAGCCGGGAAGTTCCCGTGCCCCTAAATTGGTAGTGATATTTAAGAAAATACTTACAGCTTAAGTGTCCAATGCGTCTCTGGTGTTCGCCATCATGCTGTACGCACAAGTTCATACGCCCCGTCATCCTTTTTGACAATTTTTTTGAGCTTGTCCTGTGTGATGGTTCGAAATGCGTCCTTAACTCATTGTACAATTCTTCATTTGTAGCATAACGACGCGATGTTCAGACAACTAGACCTTGATGATTCCCCAGAATGAGTTGCGAGGCGTCATGAGGTCAGGACTTAGTGGTAGCCATTTCAATGGAGCTGGCGATGCTGGAGTACCTCGACTAATCCAGCGTCCTGGAAAATATTCATGAAGAAACCCGCGCACAGTAAGAGCGAAGTGAACAGGTGTCCCGTCCTGCTGTAATCCTACGCGCTCCATTATACGCTCCATTATATCCGCGTCTTCAAGCTGAGGGATTAACCATGTTTGTAACGTGTGTAAATAAGTTTCGCCATTATCATCAAAAAAAATATCCAAACAAATAATGCAGCCCATATCATTATGTGAGGTGGATTCCTCTCCAACTCCAGTGTGTAATGAGGGTTCTCTTTCGCCCATAAAACAACATTTCTGTTGCATGAACTGCGAAATATCGCACATTCATCTGAAAACAGCACCTGTATTTTAGTGTCAACAATTGAAATAACATTCAATAGGCCTACTTAATATTTACATTTATTACTACATAACAGGGATTATGGAAACCTCCCGGCCACACTGTACAAGTCTGAAGTCTGCTATTGACTTCCTGCTTGCTTGAACGTTGATGTGATGATGGAAAATTGATGAAACGATTATTTCTACAGCACTTTTAGCAGTTTGTTTAACCTTTGTCCTTTCTATTAACAACGCTAGCAGAACACTTTATAGCATTACTGATGCTAACTTTTCTGTATTAACAATTAATAATTTAATGTAATATCTCCTACACCATTAAAATGTTTAAAAAAGAAAAGATGTACCATGGGAACACGAGTGATGACAATACTATAAAGATTTCGAAAATTTGCTCTTCAGGATGTCTGTGCTGTTCTTTAGCAGAAAAGTGTTAATTCGCCGTCATTTGAGAGCGCCATAACTGCGTTATAAGCGTTAGAAAACAGAGTTTTTAATCTGTTTTTATTCATAATATTGCCAGATTCAATTATGAAATATCCAGTGCTTTGTGTACATTTGAATGGGTAAAAGAAAACGGGTTGGCAAATTTGTCAAAATCTGATGGGTCCAACCGTAGTAAATATAATCTTTCTTCCATCTTCCTTTCTTAAGATAATTGTACATCTATAATGTACATCTTTCTTTGTATTATGGAAGAGTATGAAACTGAACTGTTCTATTGTTAATATCCAATAAAATTATAACAAGTCAGTTCATCCATATAAGTCTTTTCATGCATCATTTATATTTTATGTTGGTAAAGTGCATGAAAATTACGCACCATTCTTTTAAATGTAATCTGCAATCTTAGTATAGTGTAAACACTGTAGAAAAATGGCACAAAAAGATAAGCAGATATGATGATTTTAATTAATTATTATATAAAATTAATGAACAAAATTTAATGTGTGTGAAGTAATCACGTTGCAAATATAGCAGCCAATCCCCAATCTTTTAAAAGATCTCATTAATACACCAACTGACTAATTTCCCATCCCCATTCACAATTTTTATTTTCCTTTTTTTTTTCTTTTTTCTTTATATATAGAGTTCATCCAGTGACGGTCAGATGTGGCGTTCCTCCCTACGTTTCAACAGTGTGATCCATCTAATCTTCGATCTGATGACTTCCCGATTTTGGAGTTTCCGCCTCTGCTTCCAGACGGCGCTACTGTTCCGGTCACATGATGATCTTCACCTCATTGGTTTCCTTCAGAAAATTCTCCGTATTTATTCATCTGTCACCCTTGAGTTTAATCACTTGTAAAAGTCCAGCTAAGTTCTGAACGAAACATGTAGTTATTTTTTTAATGTGTTAAATGTTCTTTTTATCCTTTTATTTGTGTTTTGGCTTTTTTAAAGGAACCTATATAAAATGAATTAGATAACATTTAAAGGATTACATAAAATTAATTATCTTGAGAAAGGAGTTTAAAAGCAATTTGTAATAAAATACTTTGATACATTTCCGTTTAGTCTTAGTCTTACAACTGTGATTTCTTGTGATTGAGTAAATGCTTCACAAGAGAGAAGTAAAAGCAATAGGAAGAAATGACTGAAATTTGGAACCATAGGAAACGAGGTTTTTTTTTTTTTTCCTAAATAATTTATCGTTGTGCTGGCAAAATACTTTTTTTTTAACAAATAATGTTTTGCTGGCACAACGATAGATTATTATCATTGAATCTAAATTATATACGATAGTTTATAATAATTAGTAATCATTGATAGATCCTATTATCTTTCTGATTAGATAGTTGGTGATAGAGACTGCGCCGATCTAACATTTTAATTCATCTGTAGAAATTTATTTATTTTGCAGCTATATTTCAGCTCTACAGCCACAAAAACGCAAGATTGATTTCCTACTAGAAATAACTTACATTATAAACTTTTTAATCTTTAGCTTGGGAAGATATCATCCCTTTAAATAACATCTCTCATCAGTGCCATTTTAGGAACAGGACTTCTTGCGAAGGCATCTTAATATGTAAAGGGTCGTTAAATATATAATCCAATTAGAAAGTCGTTAAAGTTGAGAATTGTTCAAATCTCTATTTAATTATAATTTAAAACAAAAGAACAAACTATTTACGTCCTGTAGGCTAAACATTTACTACAGGAAGTGAAATGAAATAGTTCTAAATCAACTATTCAGAGATGTATTAAAGCGAATATAAAGTTAAACAAATTCTATGTTTTCGTTCTCTCCTAAGCAATCCAATCCATTCGACCCCATCTTCATTGTCTCAAAATATTGTTTATATTTTCACTGTCGCGTGAGTCAAGTTTCCATTGTAATCTCAACTTCGCATTGCGAGGGGACATATATTAAAAACGTACGTAATATAAAAGTAAAGGAAACATAAAGCTATATAAACTTAATACGAACTCCAGAAATAATTTTCTGTTTTCTGACTGTTTATAATTCCTGTAAAAAAAAAGATGTATCAAATAAAAGACCTAATTTTTACGTTTCAGTAGTTTAAAATTATGTTCCAGTGTAGCCTAGTGATCAAGACGGCGGACTGCCATAAAGCAGATGTGTTGGAAGCTAGGTTCGAATCCAGGCGTTGGCATGGATGTTTGGAAAAAAAAATTCCTTTCCTGTGTTGTTTGCTTCTTCCTCTTCATGTCTGGAGTTACTCCTTAATGTCGTCCTGGGAAACCTTTTCAGTATTTGTTTCTTGGCAATCCAATGGCTTCTTCTAGGGGTTCACCATGATGGGAACCCTACAGATCCGTTGTAGACAGGCCCTTCGGAGACAAAGTTTACACTTGATGAACAGGCACGTAGCCAGAGGATGGGCTCTCGGATCTGAAGCCCTTTTCGAAATCTAAACAAAAGAAAAATCTCTCTTGAGTTGAAATCAAAGGAACTAATCATATCAATCTAAAATTGTCGCCTATTACGACATCCACGAAAAGATAGAGAGTGTTATTGTTCTTACTATGGCCGATCACAATACGGAATGAGGCCCCCACCCCTCGAAAGAACAGTTTGGCTTCGGGCCTGCTTGTGAACAACAAGTTTAAAAATAAGTGATAAGAATAACATTTTATTAATTGACTCTTAATTAAAAACGCATTCAATTTCAATAAATTCCATTTTCGAAATATTGATATAAATATAAAAGTATGCATTCTGAAATGTTATGCATTACAAGTATAAATCGAAACCAAAATGATATAATATCTTTTTTATTAAGCGTACTCGCATCAAATCAATAAAGCAAGAATTTATTTCTAAAGATAACCTATTCATTGGTTATTTTTCCCACAATAATATATAATACAGTATAATATAATATAATATACAAAGATTTCATCAGCCAACCTGCTCCCCTTAAACACAAGTTTTAAAATAACACGAAAAATTGTAGAAATACAAGAAATAAAATTGAGACTAACCCTCGTAGATTGAAAGAAAATTTTAAATAGATAGTTACCGTTGTTTTTCATTATTTTTTTTTTTTTTTGAAATTCCCCATTCATCTTTAATCTTTTCCTTTTAAATTCATTTTGAGTAGATTTCGTTCTAACTCAATATAATACTCGAAAAAAAAAAAAATCATATTTATAAAAAAAAATTAAAACCGATCCAAATACAATTACTGATATTTTAAACTTCGTTCGTGTAGTTTAAATTTACAGTGTGTAAGGGGAAAACACCTTTTTCAAAATACGACGTTACAGACAGAGATGATCAACTAATATTAAAGTAGAAACACTCAAACACAAATACTGCACTTCACAAATTAACTCCATGTTGACTTTTAATATTCTACATCGCGAGGACCAACAACCTTACGTATCATAGATATAACAAATAAAATGCATTACGTAAATTAAAATATATATTATACGTATATAATTTATTCTTTTAAAAAAACGTAGTTGCTCATCGCTGTCTCTAACGACGTGTTTATCTATTTCCTGTTTCAGTATTGTCTGTTAACGAGATTAGAAGAGTTGAAGTCGAGTGGTTCTGTGACGGTTCTAATGCTTATGTAAGTGTTTCAATCTATTTTCGCTTAAATCATTGATTTATCTGTCACCAAAAATTAAAAAATAAGCGACTAATTTAATATTTGATTGTTGTTAAAGCGACAGTAGGAAATTAGAAACGAAATTCTATTTAAGTGTTGGGTGTGAGAAGTTTTGAAAACATCAATATATGATTTTCAAGGAATTTAGTTTTCATTTTAACTGCATATTTAGTCACAATACGTTTGTATATATTATGATTATTATTAAACAACGTAATTGTAAAAGTTTTCTTATGATATGACTATTTTATTATGTATTTTTAAGTTTTAATATGGATTGAATACAAAACGAAACTGTAACTTATTCCTTATTGGTCAGTCAGATCAACAACAACAACTTTCTCGCTGCAAGTCTGAACTCTTTCTAGTAACTTTTACTAAAATCTGTAATTATTACAGTAGGAAATATCAGGATTATACTATAACTTTAGAATGAATTTCATAATAAATCTTAAGTTGCTTTAGCGAATATAGGCGTTTCAAGTTGAAGGTCACTGGTTGCTAACAGACACTGTTACTGGGGCGCTTACCAATGGGAGATCGGAGAATATCCATCGATTCCGAAGTTCGCGTACAGCTGTTCGCCAATTTTTTTTCCGAGTTATTTCATGAACATTTAACGCCATCTATTGGCTAACAAACGAATTGCATTTGAATAATTTTTTCAGTATTTTGTATATTAGTTTCTCTTGTTAAAAAAAGAAAAATTATATTTGTATTTAAGTGGTTAACTTATTTAAAAAAAAATGTTACTTACATATAATTTTAAAGCTTTAAAAAAGGATTAGAATTTCTTTAATTTTAGATTTTTTTTTTAGTGATTTATGAAGTCGGGAAACAGCAATAGTAATAATTTTCGTTATAAATTAATTGATAGACTTCAAAATTTTAAACTAAAGCTTGACCTGTTGTTTTTTTTTTAAAGTGATAATCCTTCCTGCATTGCGTAAAAATTTGATGTTATTTTCGTGAAATGTATGGAAAAGAAATCCCTTATACGTACTTCAGTACCTCTTGGCGCTGTCACTAAGACATAGGCCTCTCGCCTCTGACAAGTGAGTACGGTTATTAAGCTCTCATGTGGGTTTCGTGATGTCGGACGATACGGGCTGAGCAGGTTTTCTCGGGGTTCTCGCATTTCCCATGCACTTCTCCAACCATACTTTCTCAGTCTTTTTCTCCGTCTGTCCTCATTTCCGTGGGATAGACCTACAGGTCGCGTTGCCCATATTCAATTAATCAATCAGTAACTGCGTTACTACGATAACCTTCTATAAATAGAACAAGTTATAGATATTATATTATATATTTCGTAATTTCCAACTACCTGGTCTAGTTAAAGAATATAAATTATATTTTTTAGTGCATGGTGATCGTTTGGGCCCTTTTTGTTTCATTTTGATGTTTATTCAATTAGTTAGAATCCGTTTCCTCTTTTTGAAACTATTTCGGAAATACATAGTTATTGGCCGGAAATCCATTGAAACCCTACAAAATGAGTCCGCAATTTTAGTTCTTCGGAAGATGGGAGAAAATATTCAATGTCTTATTTTATTAATGAATTTAACTAACAAATTTAAAATAGACCAAGAGTTAGACTTTTTAATACTTGTAATTTAAAATTTTATGGCGATATCCAAACAATGAGAATTAAAGAAGAAGAATATTACATTTGTAATTTACTTTTTTTTTTAACATTAAGTAGTGAAAGCACAAATGTAGATTCTACAGCTGCAAGGTTTACTTCATGTCTGTTCAAAATAATGGAATTTTCCATTAATTCATTGATAAATTAGAGGAAGTCTGTATAACAAAATGGCGGGATAGCGAAGTGAGTGTGTAGCGTTTTTCCAAAGAACTGCAGTTTCATAATATTGTATATTAATATTTTGTTTTTCTGAAATTGAATATTTCAATAATAAGAGCTCATTTAAAATTTTTATAATTTAATGCTAGATGGTTAATACTGACATCGCTGCAATTTCTTAAAAAATAAAGAATATAAAATCAGATTATAATCTAATAGCTACGAATCTTCCTGATAAATCTTCAAGGAAAACATGCTTCCTTAAAGAAATTAATCTTTATTTTTATCGTAAGAACTTATCCTGTATATTACCAAAATCAATAACATTTTGTGAGATGACGGTATACGTGGAATACTTCACAAATACGTAGATACAAAGGTTGTGGGGCCAACACTGAACCAATATCAAGATATTTGACATTGTTTTCATTTTCAGGTGTTATTTCTTCTCGTTATTCGATTTCAAACGAAGTGTTCGTGTGGCGTAATGATTAAGCAATTAGACTAGAGATCTAAGCAGCCCGAGTTCGATCTATTGAGGGGAAAGTTTTTCTGTTTTTAATTCCATTTCTTTCCTTTTATTCCATTGCTTTCTTTGTTTTCTGGTTTTTTTTTTCTTCTTTCTTTAAGATAATGTCGGTTGTTTTTTATTTTCTCGTTTTTTTTTTCCACAGTGGTTACGAATATTATAAGGCAGAAAAGGAACATGCGATTAGAAATAAATAAATAATATTCTCCTTAACTTATTTTATTAAAAGTATTTTAATTTATTAAAAATCAAATAAAACACATATATTACACAACTTAACTAAACTTTTTTTTAATCTTATCTTTTTTCTTTTCTATACTAATACGCTTTTCTCCTGACATTTTGTTAATATTAATATTTGAAACTTTGAAATTTATAAAAAAAGGGTATTAAGATTGATTTTAAATATCTTAAGCCATTTACGATTTTACTAAAAAATAAGTTAAGGAGAATATTATTTTAATTAATGTCCAAAATTTAAAGTTCAAAAATCCATATTTTAAATTTGAATCAGCTTTTAAATCTGAACCATCTTTTTGAGTCCATATCATCCATATTTCAATTTATCTTGCTATTAACTTTGAAGAATCCATCTTTCTTGAGATTTAAATCCATCTTGTAATATTCTTGCATAATATAATTTTGAATAAATTGTCCGAAACTTCTAATTCTGAATAAATTTAATTTTGAAGTAGTAAAATTCAAAATTCAGAAAATCCTCTCACCTGAAGATTACGAGTCCTAAAATATAACCAAATTCATCTTGAAATAAACCAAACTTCTTTATTAATCTTGAACATAAATTCTCCAAACATCAACTCTCCAAATAATTGCAATATGATATGGACTCAAAAAGATGGTTCAAAATTTAAAAGATTATTAAAATTTAAAAGCTGATTCAAACTTAAAATATGGATGTTTTGAACTTCAAATTTTGGAGATTATTTACAAAGAGCGTAATAATAATTCGTGTGGCACGGAGCATGTTACATTCTTTAATTTCATGATTGTTGTTAAATTAATTTTCTTTTTGAAGTTTTGGTGTATGTTTTTTCCCTTTTTATGTTATGTTAAGCTTGATAAAGAAAGCCGCTGAGGCTTTTGAAATACAGTGATCCCTCGCTATTTCGTGCTTCAAGTCTAGCGGCTTCAGTGCATCGCGGGTTTTTCTCCAAGATAAAAACCTCAGCTGCACCGTCAACGACTCCAACAGAAGAGCATCCGAGTAAACCTCAACCCTCTACGAGTGGGAGTGAGTGAGTGAATGTATAATATTAAGGTTTTATAATTAAAAATATTTATATATATATATATATATATATATATATTACTGTATATATTTATAGTTTATATACAGTTTATATGTACTGTATACTGCATATAAAGTATAAATATATATATTTTAAACATCCTGGTATCCACACACAAATACGAAAATTCCTAGGGGGGGGGGGGGCAATCCTACTTCGCGGATTTTCACCTATCGCGGGGGGGCTCTGCTCCCCATTAACCACGATAAACGAGGGATTACTGTATTGCAATTATTTGGAGAGTTTATGTTTGGAGAATTTATGTTGAAGATTAATAAAGAAGTTTAGAATATTATTTATTTAAATTTCTAATCGTATATTCCTTTTCTGCCTAATGTTCATAACATAACTAGGAAAAAAAGCAAAGGGAAAAAGAAAAAGAAAAGAAGCACAAGAAAGAAATGGAATTAAAAAAAACAGCTTTCCTCTCAGCAGAATCAAACTCTGGCTTCTTACAATTTCCTTTGAAATCGAACAACTGGAAGTTAATAAGATAACACTTGAAAATTGCTAAAAATAATGTCAAATATCTCGAAATTGGTTTAGTATTGGCCCCACAACCTGTATATATTTGTGAAGTACTCCATGTGTATGTCATCTCACAAAATGGCTTTAATTTTGCCGTATAAGGGTGTGCCCTCTCCTTGTTAGGGGCAGTTCAAGTGTTATAAAAGCATTCGGAAGGAGTGGGGAAGGATTCAAGCTTTGCTTATTTTTGCTGATAAGGATAAGGGGGAAATCTCAGCAATGCTTGCGTAAGACAATAAATATTTTTTTACTCAATTTCAATGGTATTTACTGGTAATGGTTTGCAAAGCTTGCATAAATACAAGAGGGGGGGGGGGGGAGTCGAACATCTGTTTATTTTTCCTTACAAGGGCGGAGGGTCTAAAATACTAAAAATGTGCTTATGTAATATTTGAATGGCCCCTTAGACTATTTTATTTTTCAAGTGACACTATTAGATTATCATTATTTCAGTATTTTATTTATTACGAAAAATATGAAAATATAAAAACTCGTATAAAATACATATAATACGAATTAACTTATATTATTTTCTAATTTTTTATTTTGAAAAAACGAATAAATAAAAATAAACAAGCACAAAAATTATTGATTTCTACATTTTTTCAGATATATAATTTTTATTAGAGTTTGCACGAATTTTGATTTCAATTACTTTTTAAAACAAATACATTACAAAAACATATCGTTTTTGAATATT
>JAFIDM010004315.1:50782153-50807584 GCA_023159025.1 Thereuonema tuberculata | reverse complement strand
TGTGTTCCAAATATTGATGGTTTCTGAGTTACAAATAGTGATTTTTCGGTATTCTATCTCATAGAAGTACTGCTTCTTTCTTTTTTGACTCTCATTTTAATTGTAATTGTCACTTTTCAGTGACGTTTGAGTTACAAATATTGATGGTTTTGAGTTGCAAATAGTGCTTTTTTCGGAATTCCACTTCAAAAAAAGAGTGCTTCTTTCTTTCTTGACTCTGTTTTCTTTACTCCAACATCCGCCGTGTACACGCTCATATTTTTCAATATCACATAGAATTTGGTTAAGCAATCATATTTAAAATATTGCAACGTTTCGGCAATTATAGTTCTAATTGTCAGTTTCGAATTGCAAATAAACTGACGGATGGGAAATAAATAAACAATATTGAGATTCAAGAAAAAGGTTGAATACATTCCTTATTGATGGAGGAAAGGAAAGGAGATATAAGTCAAAAAACAATATGAAGAGAGTTGTAGTCCCTATGGCCTAATGGATAAGGCATCTGACTTCGGATCAGAAGGTTGCAGGTTCAATTCCTGTCGCGGATGTTTCATTGTAAAAATTATTTCTATTTTCCATTCTCACAGAAAATTGCGCCGGACAGACACACAGACAGACAGACAGACGGAGAAATAAAAGATTTTAGTAATATAGATTAGAATCCAGGAAATTACAAAGCCAAAAATATAAAGCAAATGACGACTGTCTTTTCATGGTAAGAGAAAGCTTTGAGATGATGACATATGAACATAGAATTAGCAATTTTATGTGTGCGTCAAATCCGAATCCTTAGAAATTAGCTTTGGACTACCACACACCGCTTTAATCATTAATAAATGTGCCAGAAATATAAATATATTTCCATTGTCCTTCTGAATCAGTTTTTCCTGACTTCTGGTTTTACAGCATGATGTCCTTGAATTTTTTCTAGTTATTCTCCATCTCCTTTTATCTTTTCTTTTTCTTTGTTGTATCTTGTATAACCTGTATAACTTTGTCAGAACTGTTACTTGTATTCAATGTTTAAAATCTGTCATAGTATATTTATGTTGCTTCTTCGGAGAACTCAATAAAGATAGATTAAAAAAGTAA
This sequence comes from Thereuonema tuberculata, assembly GCA_023159025.1. Taxonomy (NCBI): domain Eukaryota; kingdom Metazoa; phylum Arthropoda; class Chilopoda; order Scutigeromorpha; family Scutigeridae; genus Thereuonema; species Thereuonema tuberculata. The sequence continues at coordinate 50,806,489 of JAFIDM010004315.1, read as the reverse complement.
AACGGTTAGGAAGAGAGATTAGTAAAATCAGATTTATAGTAATGATTATTCTCTCTTTTTCCAGACAATATTTACGGTTGTATAATTCCAACAATTCAATTTAGATATGTGTAAGATAAAAAGCAGACGAAGTCGATGAAATCCTATCGTTGAATTATATATATCGAATATTCAAAAATAGTGACAAGATATGATACTAAACAGCAATTAAAAGTAATTCATAAATATCAAATCCATATTCATTCCTTAGTCTTCGTCTATTATTCATAATTCATACAAAAATTCTTCTTACATTCTTATTTATTCAGATGTTATTAAAAATAATACACATTTTCAAAAGGAAAAACTATGTCCTTTCTTTTTAAAGTAATCCATTCTTAACTAATAATAATGGGTGAACACAATTAAAACTATTCATATCATCACATTATACTATTCTATTATTGATAATTTTATATTATAATATTGTTAAGACCGCAATATGATAACTAACAACTATTGAGCCAATTCTTTAACACTTATTTTGCTTTTAGATTGTTTCCTACATATAGTCATAAAATCATTCGCCAATTTTACTAATCTTTCATCCAAAACTATTCCATCATTTCTGCTAATATTACTTTCTTTAGAATTTCTTATCATTTAACTTTCAATAATTTTTCTTAATTTAGTATTTTTTTTCAGTACACAAAATTTCAATTATATTATCAATGCCAGGCCCAAATTTAATGCAATGTTCCGCCGATTCAGATTTATCTACTTGTTCGTTTTTCACATAATTTATGTGCTCAAAAACCCGTTCCCGAATCGTTCTTTTTGTCTCTCCAATATAGAATTTCCCACATGCTCCACGATTAATTTTATATACAACATCCATTTTGTTAATTTTTTCATTTTGGTTAAATTTATGTTACAAAATGTTTTTTAATTTGTTTTTGTATTCAAAACTTTCATCAATTTCGTATTTTTTGCAAATTTCTTTTAATTTTAAGCTATTCTTATTCGCATATGGTAGCATAATTCTATTTTCCCAATTTCTGATTAACTCTTTAATATTAAATTTATTGTAATTTCTAATTGCTTTATTAATAAAGGAATCATTACAGTTATTCTTTTTTAAAATTTCTTTCATTTTGCCAATTCTGTTCTCATAATCTTCAGTAGAATTAGTAGTCATATCGACTCTTCTCATATAATTTTCTACAATGTTCCTTTTTATATGCGTAGCATGACCTGACTTGAAATTTAAAACGTGTTGCTTTGAAATTTTTTTACGGAATTATTTCAAATGTAATTTATTATCTTTTTTTGTTAGTCATGTCCCAAAAATTTAATTTATTGTCGCTTTCTTCTTCTTTTTTAAAATTTGATTCATAATTTTTTTCATTGATGAACCTATAAAAATGGTCATACTGTTTTATAGTGCCAAACCCAAAAACTAAACTGTCATCAGTATATCTGTAATACTCAAATTCAAATTTAGTGTTTTTCAAAAGCTGGTACTCAAAAAAGTTTATATAAGCGTTACATAATTGTCCAATAAAGGAGATCCCATAGGAAATCCTGTGTTTGTAAATTCTTTCTTTGTGGGAGAAATAAGTAATATTTATTATTGAATAATGTTCATTCATTTCTACTTTCACATTAGTCATTTTGAAAGTAGAAAGTAGATCTTTGTTCTTAAACACAATTTTTCCATTATTAATACTGTCTCATCCACCGGAATATTCGTATACATACTTTCAATATCAAGAGAAAATAAGTAAAATTTCTTTTTATTATTATATAGATGTTCCAATTTTTTAGTAGGGTCTTTAGAATTTTTTATAATTACCATTATTACTAGTTAAAAATGGATTACTTCAAAAAGAAAGAACGTAGTTTTTCCTTTCGAAAATTTGTATTATTTTTTATAACATCTGAATAAATAAGAAGATAAGAGGAATTTTTGAATAAAAGTAATTTATGTTGAATATTTTTCTTATGAAATATCTTTATTTCTAAGTTGTTATTTCATTCAATTTTTTTTTTTTTTTCACTTTCAGAAATTTGGTGACCGGTGATGGATTTCGGAAGGGCTAATCGTAAAGGAGGAAAACCTCGGAGACGTAGGTCTCCATCAGCTAATTCAGATAGTACAGTGTTTGATCCTTATGCAGTGGACGTTTCAAATTATAATAGCAGTGGTGCTAGAAGAAACAATGGAAATTCCAGATCAGTAAGTAGACGTAGAATTCCAAATGAAGAACGAGATAAGCAGTTCTACAATCATAACAAAGCCAGAACTGACTGTGATTTAAAGGAAACGAAGAAAAAAAACCTGAGTCAGGATAGAAATCAACGGAAAAACGGAGTGGGGCACAAGCAGAAAAATCCAGGTAACTGCCAAATAGTATTTAGCACAACTATTTTCGTATTTTCCTTTTTTTTTCTATTTCACTCTCATAAAAGAATTAATTACTTCAGATGAAGTCAACTAAAAAGTTTTATTCTACGTTTGTTAGCGTAATATGTCAGGTAAAGATGTTATATGCCACTCACTTTAATTCTCTTAATTTTTTTCGGTCCATCTCTTGGAAGTCATAAATTCAGGAGATCCGAGGATTAGTAAAATACTAAGAAAGATTACTGTATTAAATATATGAGACATCTTGATAAACTCCTTAAACATCCATTTAATCGTGATCCATTTAATTCGTCTTTTCTTTGCGAAAAGACTTCATCGGACGGAATGGGATACGAAAATTATATACCTCTTCCTCCTGAATTCGTATTATATTAAAATTCCATTTAAACAATAAATAATGACAAGACTTTTGAATAATAAATAGTAACAAAGAACTTTTTGTAAGTACAATAATGAAATAGTACTATATTAAAATTGCGTTTAAGTAAATAGTGGCAAAATTTTTGAATAAAACATAATGAAGCAACAAAGATCTTTGTAAGTACCATAATAATAGGACTTTTGTGAAAAATATTAATACAGATTGTGAACGCATCTGTAATAATAATTAACAATAATATATATTCTTTGAAATTAATATAATAATAGATTCTTTATTATAATTACAACAATATTTCTTTGTTGTAAATACATTTTTTAAATTAAATTTGAATTCACTAACTTTTAATATTTGTCCTTATTAATACATGAAAAGCTATTAATAAGGCAAGACTCAACATTGAATCTTTCTTTTTCAACTAAAATATGAAATAATATTTTCGCAATCGAATCTGGGTTATGTTTATGAATTTTGCAATGATCTGCCCAATCTGATAAATTATCTCTATTATTTTTGAAAGCTTTAATGTATTCCATAATTAGTTCTTTCAATGTTCTTCCGGTACTTCCAAAATAAATATTTATTTAATATAAAGTTTTTAGAGTTTTTTGGAATGATTACTGTTGTTTAAACATGTCTTGAAATTCATATAAATGAATAGTTAAATAAATTATCCCTTATGACTCGCACAGGTTTAGGGAAATCTACACTTACAGCTAAATTCCGAATTTACATCTTCGAAAATATTAAGACTGTTGGTAAAAGAAAAAAATCAGAGGAATTACAAATTTCTATAATCTTTAATTGTACAACAGGCCTATAGCCAGAAATTTTTGGGGGGGAGGCTGAGTGTATGAGAACTTATTTTACCAGAATGTTTAATCCCGCTAAGGAAGCGAGATTAATTACTACTGTATTGTTGAAATACTGTGTGTGTTTTATATTTACTGAGCCGCAGATATCTATAATTGTACTCATACAAACTAAGTTCTTCTAAGACACCTTGCACAGCTAAATTCCAAACTCCATCAGTGGTTTGCTACTGCTACAAGCGAGCGCCATCTATGATTTTTTTTATTTACTACAGAAGCAATCTCTTTGATTTCTTCTCTGCCATAAAGTCCATCACATCATCCTTATCTCAACCAATGGAAATTATGGCAAGTGCATTCCATCGGTCGTCATTCATTACCCCAGAGATAAAGTTTTCACTCTTTTCTTTGTAGAAAAGGATATCTTTTCCTAGCAGATATTACTAACAAAGTAGCCAAGACAGTTAGAAGGACTTGATTGTAGGATAGTATGTCACGCTGCAATACTCCAATACTTTCAGGACATCAGTGTCAGTGTAAGTAGCGAAGCCTCTTTCACACCACAATTAATACTCAGCTTTTACTGCAGATAGTGACATTTCATCGGCAAAGTATGAAGATAGACTCTCTAACTTGCTTGTTTCATCAATAGAAGCATAGCTTGGAAGAAGAAACTTGAAACTTGGTAGAATATCCTCATTTGAAATGAATCTATGAACACAGCGAATGAAGACAGTCACCGTGTAATATTCTTCAACAGCAGTAGTTTGATGGTTTGCATTTGTGGTCTGCCTCGATGCTGGTTTGAAACCGTCAGTTTAGTTTGGAACATGTCCCCACCCCCCAAGTCGTGAAGCAGAATTAAATATATCTTTAAAAATTTTTCTGCATTGTTTCGTTGTTTTTTGAGAGCATCAATAACCTCATTAGCATGGCTTATAGCTGATGCCAAATCAAGAGACTTTTCTTGAAGAAACACAGACAATGGCAGAATAAAGCTAAAGAGTTTGTCACACACAAGTAGACTAACTAAAAATCACATTTTCCATGATTGCCAATAAAGTTTAGGCTATTGAAGAAATCTTCCACGTCTTCTTAGAAATCTCTTCTAAAAATCATTCAAATTTGTTTATAAAGCTCAACAAATATTATAACGCTATCATGTCTTGATGAATGCGGTTTCACAAAGGCGGAGAAGTCTTCTTTTTCTACACTCTAGGACGTATAGTCAATAGCATCCTGAAGAATTTTAGTTGCATTAGGGTGGTTACAAAAAAACTTATCTAACTCATTGACAACACCAAGACAGTTTCTATCATGAAGTTGGACATGATATTTATATAAGATTTAAGCGATGTCTTGCGCATTGAACATATTCACATTCGGATACTGCTGTCTGATCTTAGATTGAACACCACTAATGTGGCCAGTCATATTGACTGCTCCATCATATCCCTGTCCAACACATTTACATATGTCAAGTCCATGCTCGTCACATCGCTACAAAATAACTGGTGAAGTTTTCTGGAAAATGATCAAGAATTCGAATAAATCCCAAAACTTCTCGCCTTACTATGGTTTGTGAAGTCCCATTATAAATCAGTTACTTATACTTAAGACAAAAAGAAAGTCAGTGCTTGAAACATCCATAGTTTTATCGACAAGTATGCTAAAACAACTTGCATTATTTATCTTAGAAACTATTACTTGAGTAACTATGTTTGAGCATATCAGTATAATTTCATTCTGTACATATGGGCTCATGTAATCTAAACTTATTTTTTCTTCTATAATCTTTACTTTAGAAATGGGTTACAGTACGTCAGATCAGAGCTTTGCGATTGAACAGTGGCTTTTGAGTGCACCAATCAGAAGTTCTCGATGGATGCAATACGGCTGCGGCAGTACGAACCTGAAATATATGCAAAAATACTTTTCTCCTAAAATTCCCCCAATAACGAGGAGAAAACTCTATGGTGAGTTTTCTCCAAGGTGGGCTTTCTTGAAGTCATAAAAATGATTTCTGATATTTTTTAATTATTTTTTTGGGTCTTTTTCTCAAAGAAAAACCACGATAAACACCGGCTTGACATTAATTGTTCGAAATGGTAAAACCCTAGCAACGGACCATAGCAACGGGCTCTGTGAACTTTGACGCAGGTTGTGATGACACATTTAAACAGTCCATTACTTTGATTACCTAGTGCTTCATAGACGACGCTACATATTTCAGAGTTTAGTATCTAAAAGGTAAAGAAACGGAACTCTTACGGTGAGGCTGTCTCCATGAATAAATTTACTCATGGAACTAAAAATGTACAATTTTATGTTGATGTGACTAGTTCCTTTGATTTCAACTCTGAGAGAAACTTTTCTTTTGTTTAGATTTCGGGAGGGAATGGAGAGTAGCCCCCCTCCCCCGGCTACGTTCCTGTTGTACAAGTAACTTCCATTATATACATTAATGTATTACATTTTAATTTATTATATCAGTTAAAAATTAAAAATAACATGGATCTATATCTCTTATTATAAAACAACTCAGATATGAAACTGATACATACAGAAGTAGCATTTTTGAATTATAAATTGTTTACCATTCAGTTTAATTATTTAACACTTTATGAACCCATTTGATTACTAGCAATCAAAACATTACATAACAATTTATTTTGTCTGATATTAGGAGATAAACGAAATATGTAAGTTTCCGGTTTGGTTTTTCTTAGGTGAGGTACGGAGACCCACGAATCAGTCTCCCATACATCTTCCTAAAGTTCAAAATGAGAGGATGTTGCTTCAAAGATTCTTGTATGATAGTCGCAAGATTGGTGGTGAGGAAGACAGTGATGACAATGTTTCCTATCTGTCAGACTGTGTCACAAGAGGATCGGTGTCCGATAGTGATTTATCACAAGAAGAAGATTCTGAGAGCTTTCACTCACTTTCAAGTCAGAGTGACCGTATGTCTTCTAGCACTTGGAATAGCGTAAGAATGACCCTTCCACAAAAGAGAAAATCGGTAAGTGAAGTGAAATACGACTAAAATAAAAATAATCTTGCTTGAAAGTATGTATCTTTCTTTAGATTAGGCTTAGAGGCTACAATTGGAGCATTTATAAAAAGATTCTACCTTTTCTTAAATTTTTAATTTAAACCCAGATTTATAATGTAATCAATAAAAGACCCGTTGTCACATTCATGAGAAAGAAGTTCAATTTTGTCAGCATTTTGTGGTAAGGTCGTGAAATAAAACGTTAGAATGATAGGCCAAACATTCCACTGTCTCCAATGACACAATAGTTTGAATACTAAAATACACAATGCAGATTTATACTTTTACTTTGTTGTATAATGTAATTATACTATCAAGTATAAACCTCCCTAAAAATCAAGATTCAAGGTAAAGAATTACTGGTGAGCATTGTTGATGCAAAAAACAAATAAATGCTTTACACAATGCTTTATTATGACGATATAGTGCAACAAAAAAATTCATATAAATTGTTCTATTACTACTGAACGGATAGTGGATTCATTTTTATTTTTAAGAATGATCTGAGATACTATATTTATATATTGTTCATCTAAAGGAGCAATTCAGACAGTTGCACAAATTCGACATTTTTCAATTCATCATCCATAAGATCTACCACACTGGAGACATCAATTTCTTTTTCTGTTCCAGAATTTTCTTGAATAACTTCAAGATGAATCGTAATCATTCTAGGCATTTTCTGTATTGCCTAAAATTTAATTCTACTATTGTATAAAAGTCGGCAGCCTATTATTAGATTGGGTCATTTGTAAATAGTAGTATAATTATATGTATTATCAAGTGTAGAAGAAGTTTTATTTAAATTATGTTAAGAAGAAGAGGAGATCTGAAGAAGAAATATGGATTTCTGAATATGCTATTGGTAATATGATAGTCCTCACCTAAAAATGGGTTACATTCCGACGAACATGTCGGAGGTCGATTTGGTCGTAATTGACAAATGTACTGTACAGCGCTTGGTAATATGACGGAAATCATATCTACAATGACGTTACTAAATCATAGATATGTCCAAACATTTGAAAGTTGATACAGCCTTACAATATTACAAATATAATATTCAATACTATTATTCATACCACTGGCAATGCAGTCGATTTATGCTAGTGGTTGCCCTCTTGACCATTAACTGACTTATTCTTACGACTACGGATGCAACTCGAATGTGCTTTATCAAGTTCTATAAGGCTTTCGAAGTAAGTGCGAATGTTAGTATGTCGGATGATCTCAAGTTTGGACTATACATAAAATAAGTATTTGTGTTTGTTGTTACTCTGAAAAAACTTTCCTTTGTAATTGGAAAGGAAAAAATAAATTAATTATTGTGGGGGTAATAAAGATGCAGAGCTAATTATTTATTTTTTTATTATTATGAGGAATAAAATTATTTACAAAATGAATTTCTTCTTCTCGGCATTTAATGAAAAATGAGTGATAATTTCTGTTCACTGTCCTTCCTTAGGAAAATTATCTTAACTCAGTTCTATAATAATTTCTTCTTAGACGCACTGTATTCACTCACTTAATTTCTAGTGATTTCACTATTATAATAATTTCTTTTTTTTTTCACTGATATGAGAAAAAAAAATATTCACAAGGCAGTTAAATAGCTCCTTGATTTTAGTTTCAACTTATGATTTTGAAGCGCAATAATAATAATAATATTGACTTTAGATGATATTTAATCAATGCACATAATTTCTCTTAAACAAATAATAAATTTGATTCTCACTTTGAATCGAATAAATAATAATATTCACTAATATAATTTCAAAATTCCTTTACTTTGGAAAATTTGTTCCTGGAGCACTAATTTTTAATTTTAATTTCTTCTCCTTAGAAATTAATTTTATCACTGTTGCACTAAATAATTTTAATTCATTTACTTAAGGAATTTTATTCCTGTAGCACTAATCCTCTTCTGATAGTATAATTGACAATATTTCAATCCCGTTGTCTTCTAATTTCTTCTAACACGAAATAATAAATATAAATAGTTTACTTACAGTTCGTTGATTGTATTCTAATGGTGACTTCTTATTCAATAAAGAATCTTTACTTGCATTCATCGCTGATTCAAACTTCCCTCTCATGCAATGGTTTAACCTCCGGCTTCTTCTTGTAGACGTTGTGGATTAATGTTTCGCTATTCGTCTCGTCAGGGGAATTATGCCTTTTTATGTTGTTGTTTCTTCCTTGCTTCAGTTTGATAACTTCTATCTTCCACATAATTTGACTCTGTTCTTTGAAGCTTATATCTCATAGCCTTGTCCCTTTCAATCTTCGTTCGATGAATCGCTTCAAATTTCCCGGTCTTCACACGTTTTCTAGTTGCCTCTCGCAGTTGCCAACCGCCGTGTTTGACTTGCGTCATCGTTCATCATATACTCTGGAACCGGTATGTCACCCTAGATCTTACCATTGACACTCTCAAATACTCTCTCCTCAAAACGAGGCACTCGCTCGTTCTTAAATACTTCATATGACATAATATTTAAAATATTAATTTATTATTTCCTTTTTACAAATTTACTAATTAAATTATGTTTGAAGCATTAAAAATAATTCCTCTAATTTTAAATATAAAATTATCCACAATTATTAAATTAATTGATTCTGTAATCAGCAATCATGAATATTAATTTTTTATCATGTAACTACATTTTAGCTATTTAAAAGAAAAACATTTCTAACATAACGAAACTTAATTCTGAATAATTATTTCTTACTTGATCTGAAAGAGATTATAATTGTTTCTTAGGTGCACTTCCAGAAATCTTCTAATTTGCTTATAAAAAATCTCCCACTTAACATCCCTGATAGAAAATTGATGACTGTCTTGAACAAAATATTCACTAACTACGGAGGAGAATCTTCGAAAGTTGTGGAAGAAGATTCTCAGTCGAAGACAATCTTAATGAAGTTTCCTTCACCAGAAAATGCTACCAAAGCTCGGAATAGGTAAATCATTCAACTACTTCTTTGAAACATTGTTTATTCTTTATCTTAAAACGCATATGTTTAGTAAAAACAAACAAAAAGAGATATTAAGGGTTAAGTGCACTAGTCCGTCTTCTGTTATGTCTCTGTAAGAAAATTCTTTTAGTGACGTAGTTACCTCCTCAAGGATTGAGCCTCGTAAGGCCTGACGAAAACCTTCAAGTCGTCGAAGATCAACGTCCGTGGAAACGTAACTCCTGTCAATTTGAGTGTGTGTGTGTGTGAGAAAGAAGAACTAATCAGAAAGCAGTGACGTATCCCTTAAGGATTTTCAAAATACAGTAGAGCCCCGCTATTCCGAACTAATTGGGACCGAACACTGTTCGGTTTAGCGGGAATTCGGAATCGTCGGATTTCATGAATAAAATCAATGTATTGACTTGTTAAGGCGTAAATTAAGTGCGGTGACATCTAATAGTGTCGGCTCTTTACAGCGTTGATCGGCTCGTGGGAACAGATTCAGTAAAAGTCGGAAGGGATGGGCAGACCTTCGACGACTCATCACCCACCCTACCCCCCTCTCCCTCCTGCGATCCAACAATTAATACCGGGTTACTGCATTTCCGCTGTTAAACATTAAACATGGCAAGTAAATGAAGTCGCTCTTCGTGTACTTTAAAAGAAAAACTTGAAGTGTTAAAAAGACTGGATAAGGGAAAAAGTGCTACTAAATTATCACTCGAATATGGTATCGGAAAAGCAACGATTAGTGACTGGAAAAAGAATCGCGTTAAAATTGAGCAGTTTTGTTCTGCTTCAAGTGAAAAAACTCTTCAAAAACGGCAAAAAACTATGTATGTCTCTATTTAACTTCTTTGTATAACAATAAATGTACTTTTTTTCACGAACGTCTTTTTAATTTCTCCTATTTTTAAGTTAAAAAAATCGGTATTTTTCTGAATTCTGTTCGGAATAGGCGGATTTTCGGAATAGCGGGGTTCGGAATACCGGGGTTCTACTGTATCAATTTCGCCAACCGCTTAAAATTGAGCTAATCATTACGATTCATGAATTTTCTATGTTTTTTGACGAAAGATACGAGTCATTGCTTTCTATTTTCTAAAAATTCAAAGATATAAACTTTTCTGAAAATAAGACTCGTCTTACAGATTAGATTACTAATAAAATATATCTGAAACCTAAGGAAAATAGCAGCAAAACAGAATATATTAAGTTGGAATTAAAAGATGGGAATACCCAATTATGAGTTTTACTGTGATTTGCGAAATATATGAAGAACTATATAGTTTAATTGCCTTTAACTTACAAGTGATAGCAATTACTAACAATTTCGTTAACAAAAAATGGAATTCATTTGGTCATTGCTCAGGACTTCCATGAGAATATCGAAAATTCATCGACGTTTTAGAGTTTGACAAAGAACAGTCATGCAGAAATTTCTTGTTTCCAATATTGGAGAATCGCATACCTTCAAGAAAGTTTGCCTTCCCCCTATCCCCCCCCCTTTAAACTCTTTAGGACCCTAAAATAGAAAATTTCTCGAATATACATTTTTTTGATATTGGCAAAGAACATTCATGTGAAATTTCGTGTTTCCCATTAAAGCGGTTCGAGATATGCATACTCTTCAAGAAAGTTTTTTTCTCCGTTTAACACCTTAATCCGGATCCGAATTTTCGTTTCTATTAAATTAAGAATATTTAATTAAAAAAAAATAGTTAAGAATAATATTACTTCAAAATATTAAAAAAAAGAAAAGAAAACTCATTATCATAAATAAAGAGTAAAGTAAAAAATAGAAAACAAAGGACATTCCAAACAAGGATTTCCCCCTTTCAAAAACAAAATATTACCACCAAGCAGATTTGAATCCGGTAACTATATCTCTACTTGAAAAATTACATAAAAGTGTGAAGGGATTAAATTAGGGGGAGGGGAAGATATGTCCAGGTTTCAATTGTAGCCTGTTATTTCGGCAGGGTCCTAAGGAGTAATTCTGTAAATATTTGGTTCCGATAGGTCAAAGGGACTCGGAGTGTATAACGAACAAACAAACACACAAACACATAAACGTTGCCCTTTATATATATTCTTGATCTATGACCATTGATCTACACTTTACCACAAGGTCCCGGGATCATCTGCTTTGTTAGGGAAGAATGCAGTAGTGTATTTTCCTTTGGTAAATATACAATAAACTTAAGCATTTCGTTTCTGTCGTTTTAACAATTTAAAAAAATAGAAATGAAATTTGAAATAACATTTTGTGGGTTTTAAGTTCAATGAAAAGCAAATTTAATGTCCGTAATAATTCATAAATAGAGAGAAAAAAATCACAACCGGACAACAAATATGCCTTCGCACATTGAGCCAACATCAACAGGAATTCTGAACAGCTGTTTCATCCTTATTGGGAATCATCAGCAGAATTTACCCTTGATGTTTGGCTCTGTTGCGCGAAAGCTTTACGTAAAAGCATTCTCGATCCCGGGAATGCTTTTAGCTTAGCTTTCGTGCCACGGTTGTGAATTTCTCTCTCTATTTTTGGGTTTTAAGTTTTTTCGACCTTTCTGTTTCTATCTTTGAATTAAAAGCACAGTCAATTTTATTTCTCAAAGTTTTATTAATACTGAAAGTCATGTATCCTATTTATACTAAAGTAGTTATAAAGTCTCTAAGGTGAAGTGTATGAATGAAAGTATATTAATCACTTACTCTTTTGATGGTTGTAGAATGAGTAAAAGAGGTGAAATTTCTTTTATTTGTAATCGAATATGAATTTTGTGTTCCACAATAAGAGTTTTTAAAGAATTTTTGTTATTTTAGATTCAGAGAACATGAAGTTTACAGTCGTCCAATACAGATTGAATATTATTCAATGCAAGCAGTTGATGTAACTCAGGAACAAATCAAAGTTGTCCCTAAAAGCTATAACAATGAAGGTAATTAATTTCTTCATTATTCATTATTTCTTCATTATTCTTCATTATTCACTATTTCTTCATTAAATTTTGAATAAAATTTCTTTAATTTCTATCAAAAATAAACATAGAATTAGACAGATGCTACTTATAAAGATTTAATTACATAATTTTGCAATTAAGTTAACGAATAATAGCAAACTTGTGGCCATGTGATCTTGGATTCTGCGATAGTTTTCTCATAATTCGTGATCGGGACTGCTTTCTTACAATCCGCGCGCGCGTCTCGGAGACCCGGGATTTCTAGGAGCGTCCTGGGACGTCCGGTTAACCCCGTAGATAAAAATAAAAATGTGAGCATCCTCAACACTATACCTAATATTTGCGAAGTTAATTTGTATTTCTGAGTCTTATGGTTTTGGAGGGGATAGGGTCAGAAAAAAAACAACTATTCTTTTAATAATATAGATAAGAATTCCTGAACTGATAATTTTTATAAGCAAATAAATATTAAGCTATAGTGAATAAATTGAAATATATATAAAAATTAGTTTTAGTTAAAACTGACAAATTACTTTTTTTCTTCTTATAAAAATCTTTTTCTAAAGAAATGCTATACTTCAAAATCTAAATTTGATGCAATTTCAAATAATCGACAGCAAAATATTATATAGCATTGAAAGCCATATTTCAATAGTATTGAAAGTGGTTCTCAAATCTAGTTTATTAGAAAAAAATAAATAAACAATTATTTCTGGTAAGAACGATTGCATTCCTTGCTATTCATGTCCACCATATAAATAACGGATAGTTTGTAATGTTATTTTTATTACTCTACTTAAAATGTTATCTTTAATTTTACTTTTGGCTTCCTTGTAGCATCAAACAGAAATGACCGCACAGCAGAAATGAACATGACTCCCACCTGGGTTATCATAACCGGAGATGGTACAGTAAGGGAAGAAAACATTCAGCAGTCTATTTTCAATACAAAGTTAGCACATTTATTCTTTCAATACTCTAATGATAGGATGGAAGGATGTAGATGCTGCATCCAGTACAGCAGTCAACATCAAGCAAAGAAAGTGGTAAAAGCATTAAGAAATGATTTGGGAAGTCGAATTAATGCTATGATTCAGAAGAGTAATATAGTAGCATCACGTCAAGGCTATCCAGCTGATACAAAAGCAAAAGAATTTCTTGCCATTCAAGAGCTTCACGTTGAACAGCACAAACTAGCTAAAATAGAAATGATCAATCAAGCAAAATTGATGAAAGGAGAAGCGGTAAGTATGAACTACTCCTTTACTAAATTACATAATGAATAAAGGCTATGTTTTAAATATTATCTTGTTGAGAATGTTTTAAATATCATTTCTTATGTGAAATATCGCAAATTTTCTTAGTTAAAATACAATTATACATTTAGATGAAGTAATGAATATGTTTAGTTAACAACAATTTTAGGAATAAATACATTCATGGAGTCATCTGTGTTCTTATATAACTTAGAAATTCTTAAACAGTGGCAGTGCTCATCCTAGGAAATTTCAGACATTTATTCTTAGATAAATCGCTTCGAACCAAGAAAGTAGCAGATACCATTAGCAAATTGCCGTTAGCATGCTTCAATTGTTATAAATGAAAACATCATTATCATAGAACTAAATTTAATGTACATTTAAAAGATATGAAAAAATATATAGATAAAAAGTGTAATGTAAAATATGTAGATAAAAAAGATTATATGAGTTAAAACATATAATCAAAATTCAAGGAACACATATTTAAAGCGGAAAAACAAGCGCGACCAGGTTTCTGTTGCTTCTAAGCAATCTTCTTCGATGTTTGTTTTGTAAATTCCTGGACTTTTTGATTACACGAAAAAAGAAATAAAATAGATGATATTTACATAATAGATGATCACAAGAAATGAAGCAATTTTTTTCTTAGTAGGTTTACTCTTTATTTTATTGATATTAGGAAAAATATTTTGTTTAGGTTAATGTAATGCAGAGCAAGATTAGCCTCATGGATAACTATTTAGATGAATTTCAAAGAGCATCCAGTCAACTCTTCACAAAATTCAGTGATCCAACTACCAATCGGAATTCATTGAAGATGGCATTAATTACAGAATGTCATCGGCTACATAGACATTTGCCAGTTTATGGTGCTAGAAAAAGAATACTATTGAACTGGAAGAAAGAAAAAATTATAGTAGTAACAGGACCTTCAGGCATCGGAAAAAGCACAGAGGTAAGACTATAACATTTTGAATCAGACAAAGTCAATTTAAGCTTCTCTTTCTCTGCTGAATGAGTCAGGTTTAAAGTCCTTTGTCCATTTTTCAATTTCTTGGGTACTGATGTTTGGAACAATTGTGCAATAGGTTAAATTCTGAGGATTTCAACATTCCTATATTTTTTGCACTGGACTGACTTTGAGATGGTGAGCTTGTTTTTGTCACTAAATTTTTCATAATAATAAGCATCACTTCCTGCTCTAGTTCTTTCTGAGGAGTTAGACAGCAGTGAACTCTTCTCAGATGTTTCTTCATGAAGAAATCGCTCTGGAGAATACCAGGCAGATAAATACCTATATTTATCTTCCAGTTTCCATCTATGAATAAGTCTAGCGCTTTCCCTGTTTGCTTTTTCAATGCCATCATAAAATCCACGGCAGGTCCTACCAGCACTACGGGATTTAGATAATTGGGTGAAGAGTTCATCAGGAAAGCATGGACTTATTCGTGGACTCAATCATGGATCGAAACTGTTCCAATTTATTTGTTCCAGTCTGGGATTCTCTAGAGCGATTTCTTCCAGAGGAAACATCTGAGAAAACCTCACTACAGTCTAACTCCTCAGAAAGATTTACAGCAGGAAGTGATGCTTTTTATTATGAAAAATCTAGTGACAAAACAAGCTCTCCATCTCAAAGTCAGACCTGTGCAGAAAATACAGGAATGTTAAAATCCTCAGAAAAACCTGTTGTACAATTAACTTCAAGTTCCAAAATTCAGTAGTCGCGAAATTGAAAGATGGACCTGTCTCTTTCAGCAAAGAAAGAAAAGCTTAAATTGACTTTGAGTGATTCTAATAATAATTCAGTTTGCTGTTGAAGAAGATTCAAATGCTCATGAGTACAATATTTTGGTTTGCTTTTCATTATTAAGACGTACAAATTTTGAAAAAAGATTTAATTTTTAATAGTTTTTTTAAACATTAGTTGTTTAAAACTACTAAATTTATCAGTGGAAATATTTATGAAAATATTTATCTACAACTATTTATCTATAATTAGCCTATTTACAGCATCCTGCAGCTGCAACCAATAGAGACACCAATTGTACACATACGCGCTCAACAATTCTGCAAAAAAAAAATAGTTACAAAATCGTCCGTTAAAGGGCGCTTATACAGCTATACGAACGGAAAGCGTAAACACAGTGTTCAAAAACAAATTTATTCACACAAACAGTTTCAGACGTTTGAACGAGTCATGTGATGTTGCTGAATGAATATGTTCCCCCTGAAAAATGTGTGTCATTTGCAGACGACGAACTGTACGCTCAACCGCTGATCGTAGTTAATTACCCGTGATAGTTCGCACATGTAGCGTGATACTGTCTTTTAGTTTTGCTGAAGTTGCAATTCCTCCACGATACACCAAATCCTTTAAGTATCCCCACAACCAAAAATCGCATGGAGTTAGGTTAGGAGAACGTGGTGGCCAGGCGGTAGGGAACATGCGACTAATCACTCGATCATTGGCATAAATTTCTTAGGCATAAGTATCTAATTGTTCGAAAACTGCAATTTACTTATTTAAAGATGAACTAAAAAAGTATGTTCTAAAGAAAATTGAATAATTTCAGCAAGATTAAGAGAAATAGTAGTTATTAATAGATCCGCAACTGTTAATTCTACAGATAACTATAGACGTTATGAAATTATATAATTATAAATTTGTTCGTTCTTTGTTTTGCAGATAGCACAGTATTTACTGGAAGAGAGTTTAGATATGACTGGTTCAATTGCTATCGTTGAACCATACAGGATCTGTGCCATTGCCCATGCTCAAACAGTAGCTAAACACTACGGATCTTCTGTTGGTGCGGTGGTTGGATACAAAGATGTTACCAATTCTGAGCAAGAAATCAAACCCAAAATAATCTACATGACAGATGAAACACTCCTGAACGAATACAGCAAAGATCGTGAGTTAAAAGATTACTACTGTATTGTCTTGGATGAACTTCAAGAAAGGTTAGTTGTTTTGTTTATTTATTAAATTGCCAGGTTTAATGTTTAGAAGTTTTTATTTCGAGTAATTAAATTTTCAAAACAGATAATTTGCAATTGTGCTTAAGTAGGCATTTTTTTTTAGTTTCTGTATTAAAGGTATTTCAAATGATATCAAAAATCAGCTACATTAAATAAAAAAAAAGTTCATTATTAAAGAAATTTAAAATCGCGTTCCACTTCGCTTTTCAATAAATATTAATAAATTTAGTAAATCCATTAATAGAATCCATAATATTAATAAAATTAATAACTTAAACTGTTAACCCCGTTCTCCCCTATCTAAAATAAAATTTAAAAAATCGTGTTGCTTTCAAAATAGAAATTGTATTTATCGAATAGTTTTATTATGATGAAATTAGGCATTTTATTAACAATGTCTCTTTTGGGTGCAAATTCTGAAACAATGAATTTCAAAGTACCAATGTAACTTTAAATAAGAATGCTCTTATTCAGGAAATTACACAAGTCTAAACTGCAAGTTGAAATAAATAATTAGAGGTTACTTCATAATTTCGTATCCGTGCACAACATTTCGATCAGTAAATTACGAAACTTCTTCAGTCGTAAGAATAATGTTTGTTATAATGTTTTTATATATGTGTTAACGAAACTGTATAAAAAGTAAGAAGAAATTTGTTTTTTCCATCTCTTACGCCTGAAGTAGATTGGTGATTTACTGATGGAAATATTGTGTAAAATAAAGTAGAGAGAAAATTATAAAGTTGTTCTATTCATTTAATGAGCTGTAATATCTTATTTAATTAGAGGCTATCTTAAACGATCATATAAAGTATTTATTTCTATAAAGTTCTAAAATAGCAAACAATGTCACTTGCCTCCAAGAAACAAAATTCGGAACTTAAACGCGTAGATTTATTAGAAACTGTCTAAAGTAATATAATATTAATAAGAACGAAGTTTTTATTTTACAAAATGCTTCATATCGCAAAGGGTTTATCATCAAAGTATCATAAAATTAAATGATGTAAAATTGTTTGAAATAGATTATGATAAATATCGTATGCGTGTTCTTTCTCACTTATCCCAAAGAAAAACCATTATTTATAATTCTGTTACTTGTAATTTTTAGTTACAATGTAATTTTTTATTAAGTAAATATTAATTTATTTATTTTAACTTCCTTACAAATTGATAGCATCTACAATTTAATTTTAATACAGATCAGATTCCACAGAAGTTCTTTTACCTCTCCTGAGAAACCTCTGCAAATCCCGTGATGACTTGAAGATTGTTTTGATGAGCGCTAATGAAAATGTAAACAATTTGATGGAATTTTTCTCACCATGTGTGAAGGTCGCCATCACTGCAAAGATGTTTCCAGTTCAAGTTATTTGGCAGCCGAAGAAAAAGAAATCAACCTACAGCGAAGCAGCCATTAAAGCAGTGCAACAAATCCTCAATGAATATGAAACAGGTTTTTTTTTTTTACATTTTGATATTTTCGTTTTTAATTTTTATATATTAAAATATGTTCAAAGACTTGAACTTGGTGATTTGTAACGTCTTGAAATTTCTTGAAAAAGCAAAAATATTTTTTTCCATCTCTTTGAATACTACATAATCCTGTGGTAATGTTGCTTTGATAGGATTTTTCATTGGAAATAATAAAAAATAAATAATTTAAAAAAAAGTAGATTTTTCTTGAATTTTTCAAACTTTCATTTTGTCAATTTATCGTTAGCAAAAGTCTTTATTTTATTACTGATTAATAATAGTGAAATGTGTTCAAAGCCAAAAACTTCTCTAATCAGGAATTCAAATTGCAAACATAATTACAGTATGTTCATTGTAAATCTTATTAATTTTTTTTAAAAAAAAGCTGTTCACAAGATTATACAGAGTAGAAAATTTTTTATAACTAAAGAAATATTTGCAAATATTTCGAAAAAAAAGCAAATAAAGAAATCATTACAAACTGCTTACAGGACTATGGAATTATATTTTTATAATATAAAATATATATTTTCATATATGGAATTATATGAAATTTACATTTTTGCTACTACTTTTTTTTTATTATTACATGACATGTTTCCTAGTACTTATTTTATTTATTGCAATTCATAAATCTTACAAGTTTTGGAGGTAAATTTATGGCCAATAGCATTATTAGAGTTCTTTAAAAAATATTTAACAATGCATATTTAAAGTTATGATTCTTTATATTTGGAATTTTGATTTAATGCCAAATAATTTCTTTTATTTTTTTCAAAGGTGATATTCTTGCATTTGTACCTCATCCATCTGATGCTTTGTTTGCTGAGGCTGTGTTGAAGCAACAAATCCACAATTCTCAGTTGTTTATCCAAGCTTTGCATTCAGAATCATGTCTGGAAGATTTAAATTGTTTTTTTATCGAGAATGACAAACGAAAAGTAGTTATTGCTACTTCATTATGTCAAAATGCTTTAAGTGTTAAAACTGTAAAATTCGTAATTGACTGTGGACTTACAAAGAATATTAAGGGATGCCGCATTCTAAGCAATGTTATTTCCAAATCAGAAGCTCAATGGCGTATGGAAACAGCAGGTTTCAATGAAAATGGGAAATGCTGTCGTCTATATTCAAAAGATGAATTTGAAATGAAAGCTGCAAAGGAGACAAAATGGAATCCAGATTTTCCGAAATTAGTTCTTCAGCTTTTGAAATTAGGACTTTCATTATCTACTGAGTTTCCTTTTTTGGATAAAGTAGATAAAGAAGCAATAACATTGGCATGGCGTGAATTAGAAAATCTTAATGCTGTTCAGTTTCGAGGCTTAACTAAAAGAGGTCAGTCTATAGCAGCCTTAAATGTTTGTCCTCGTCTTGCTTTGCTGATTATTGACACACTGGATGACAGTAACCTATGCTGCTTTGCAATTTTTCTTGTAGCAATAATGTCTTTAAAATCAGTCTATCCATGTGGCGATATCAAGCAGAAAAAAGTTATCGGTGTTCCCGAAGAAAGAAGAGAAATTCTGAGTCTCACTGCTTTGTTTAATGAATGGTTTGGTCTGAATGATAATAAACGGAATCAATGGTATCTTAAAAATGGAGTCGAAGAAAGATTAATAATCAAGATCAGAGATAATGTAATGAGACTCCATGCAGCCATAACAAATGAAATTGGCAGTAGCATCCTTCTTAAGAGTATTCATGACCAAAGGTACTCATCAATTGAAATAATGCTGTTGAAATGCTGGAAAGAAAATTTGGCGTTTTTAGAAAACTCTTCTACAAATACTTACGTTTGTTTAAAAACAGGAAGAAAAATTTCACCCTTGTCCATTTGTCAAATTAATTCTGAACAAAAATATGTTATATTTGACAAAGTTGTTAGTGATGAAAATGGTGATGTCTATATGCTTAATGCAATTCCACTGGCAGAAACACTTGTTAAAATGGCAGTGGATAGCAAAGCTTTTGGTATTGAAAAAATCTCTTTAAAGTTGGATACAGCTGTTAATTGTAGTAATCATCCAATTGGACACTCTAATTTAGCGAAGTCCTCAAGTAATACTAAGTCTATACTTAGCAATGACTGTAGTAGTAATATACATAAGAAAACTGCAGAAATTGTAGCTGAGACTTCAGAAAGAAAAAAGCTGCCATCGTCACAAGAGAAGATTCTTCATCAAAAATGTGATAAACTTCTCCATGAAACTTTTGAGTACAATATTGGAAAAAATTTTGGTGTCTGCGCGAAGATTAGAGCTTCAGGTCGAATCAATAACATTGTGTTCCCAGAAGACAGTTGTACAGTCAATGAAAGAGAAACAGAAGGTGTTGATTCTGTTAAATATGAATCTGGGAGATCCTCTCAAGCTAATCTCGGTAACAATGACGCTGGCAATAACAAAACAACACAAAACTCTGCAATCAGAGAAACATCTTGTACAAACGCTAAGAAGAAGCTAACCCGAACGAATCCGGAATTTGAAGTGTTGGTGAACTGGACAAGGAGGAAAAATTTGGGCATGGCAATTTTAAACTTTGAAAGTGAAAAGCAAAGCATTTTAGTGGCTTTCCAAGCTCTTCTGGAACAGGTAAAAGCTGAACTTCATTTTGGCAAAATTTATAAATTGTAAAAAAATGTTTTGAATATTGAAAATTCCTGTTATGTATTGTTATGGATAAAATGATGGATTTCATTTCGCTTAACATTTTTTTCAGACATTGAAATCATCACCCATTGAGAAAAACATTGTAGTTGCGGATCCATCCGCAAATCGAATAATTCTGAAGAATATGAATCGTTTAGTCACTAAGAAAGAACTAATTTCATTTGTAAAATCTACTTGTTTGAAGTCTGGTGCAAAACTGAAGAATATTGAAATGGCACAAGAACCAGGTTTTGTTATGTCTCAGGAGGATCTAAAAGACTTATTTAGAAAGGTATTCGTTTTATATAAACAAACTAAACTATGCTTTACTATCATGCTAAAACAGCTTTGATTTAACATCTTGAGATATGAAATAATCATGATTTTTTTTTGAGGTTTTTATAAATTAAATATAGGTTCCTGTTAAATTGCATTTTATAATATTGATAATAAACGAACAGCAATTGTGAACAAGGAATTATAGGAAAAAAAAGAATAAAAAAATTGTGTTTATTGAACCATAAGTCTTCTTAATTCTCCCTCTTCTAGACATTCTATAAATTGAAAAGTCTTCAAATCTTCAAATAAAACAAAAATAAATGTATAAAATAATACATTTATTAAAATAAACATCTGAATTTTCGAAAAGATATGCCTTCTTTTCTTTTTCAAAGCATAAAACAAAAACAATATGTTACAAACGAATAGAGGAAAACGATACATATGTAAGATACTCATGAAATTGTATTGTTACCAACAATATTTACAAAATGTTATTCTCCTAATTCTTCAATTTTCACCTTATTTTTACAACTTAAACGTTTAAATAATAACATTTAAATAATGTACGTTTAAATTGTAAAAATATGGTGAAAATTGAAGAATTAGGAGAATAACATTTTGTAAGTATTGTTGGTAACAATACAATTTCATGAGTATCTTACATATATATCGTTTTCCTCTATTCGTTTGTACCGTATTGTTGTTTTTTTATGCTTTGAAAAAGAAAAGAAGACATATCTTTTCGAAAATTCAGATGTTTTAATAAATGTATTATTTTATACATTTATTTTTGTTTTATTTGAAGATTTGAAGACTTTTCAATGTGTTTATTTAATTTCTTGAATATTTACAAGCATTTATATTTACAAGGAATTATAAGTAATAAAGAATAAAAAAATTGTGTTTATTTAATTTCTTGAATATTTACAAGTATTTATAAAATCTTGTTAATATCATTAAAATTATTATAAATTTGATATAAAAATTATTATCAATTTGATATAAAAATTATTATCAATTTGATATAAAAATTATTATAAATTTAGTGTAAAAATTAAATATTTTTTTTTTTACACCTTTGAGTAATTAGTAATTATAAAGTAATCTTCGTTGTGTTTCAACTTTCAGAGCCTGTTCATTTATTTTTGCCGAAAGCATTCAGTACTCTTAATATGAATGAGAAAAACAAACAAAGAAATAAGATGAAAGATGGTGACGCACATAAGCAATAAAATATTAAAACAATATTTCCACTTCCATTGGCGTCAATCTGAATTTCTCTGATCTATAAAAAAGACAACAAAAAAGATAAGAGTTCTTCAGTAGAGCAGTAAAAACTATTTTTTTTTTATTAATGTTATTTTGTTCTCGTCATTTGGACGGAGAAACCAATGTTTCGGGATATTTATCTGTCGTCAGACCAGATTATCAAACAAGCAGATGCTACAGACTTTAGTAGAATAGAAGTGCAAAAAAATACTCAATTAAATTAACCCATTTGGCAAAATTTTATTTCTGTTTTCGTGGGGCTTTATTTGCGAAACTCATACGGAATAATATAGATTTAGAAAAATTTTTTATAAAATTAATAAAATAGATTTATTTACTTTTCTAGTTGCAAGAATTAGTTTATCAGTTTGTGGAAGAGTCTGCAGTGGAATTAGAATGCTTGAAACCTCAACAAAGTGATGACGTTTGGAAAGCAATTCTGAAATTCAAGGATCCACTAGTGGGAAATTTTGTAACCAAAGTGTTTAATCAAGGACGAGAGATTGATGGAATTCCACTGAAAGTATTAGTACCTCTGACTGCAACTCTTCGTTGCACCAGCAATGTCTTTATAGCTACTGAAGAGAGGTTGGTTGATACTTTGAAGCAGATCAATTCAGGTCAGTAAGATAGAAATATATTACATATTTTTAAAAATGTATTAATTTCAGTTTCTCTTTAAAATAATTTCATCTAGACAGATAATTTTTTATAAACTTAAAAATTTGAGTTTCAATATAAGTATCTGAATGTTATTCATTAAAAGGACTAATTTCCATTGTTTAAGACAATAAATTACAGTCAGACCTCTATTTAACGAAGTCGCTAAATCTCGAAAAAAAGTTCGTTAAATGGAAAATTCGTTAAATAGAGATTCGCCTTTTTAAATTACTTTACACTACATAAAACAGATTTAAAATACATAAACACTAAATAATAATAAATAATTTTAATTTTTTAATTTTAATAATAAATTATTATTAAAAAAGTAATAATTTTAATGACTTAAAGCATACATTACCACATGCATACTTAAATTTTACTAATAAAGTCTGTTAATTTTGTCTGTGTTTTCTATTTGAAAAAGTGTTTTTGCTCATAGTATGTCTCGCATCTTTGCAATGCACTAAAAACCCCTTCAGTATTTCCTTCAAATTGTAATCCGCTTAGGATTGTTTCAAATAATTTTAGCATTTCATCATATGAAGTTTTTTTTTTTATTTCTGCATCATGATCATTTCCATTTTCATCATCTTCATCGCAATTCATTGCTGTTTGTTTTTTATTCTTCAGACTGTCCAAAATATCCGATTCAGTTAGTGTTAACGAGGTCTCAAATTCAAAATCAAGTGAAAGATAATCATCAATCAGCACATCATCGTTAATTTCTTCTTTTTCCCTCAGATGTATCCACATTTCTTTCATTTGCTCTAAGGAAATATTTATAATAAAAACATTTCAAGGAGAAAAAAAAATAGATACCTCGAAAAAGTTCGTTAAATAGAAAATGCCTTCGCTATTTGGAGGTTATTTTACGAAGAAATTAGCAAAATGTTCTTGGTTCCAAAGAAAAGTTCGCAAAATAGAGAAATTCGCAAAATAGAGGTTCGTTAAATAGAGGTCCGACTGTACTACAGAAATAAGATAGAAATCCATTGTTTAGATTCCAATATTTTCTGTTGGAATTTGTGTCTCCTTCTCACCATGATTTTCCCATATGAACATCTTTTGAAAACATTAAAATATAAATGCTAGATTGTCTACAACCCTGAAAAATGCATACCAATTTTGAAGTAAATCCTATTAACGGTTCAGATGTTGTTAGATGAGA
>JAFIDM010004315.1:50764817-50781753 GCA_023159025.1 Thereuonema tuberculata | reverse complement strand
ATACGTTCCTCGTAAAGTATTCGAAAAAAACATCAAGAAAACTTCAAATAGCAATTCCAATAAAAGAAATGATTAAAAAAATATAAGAAAAGTAATTAGTAATTATCAGCTGTTGAATATCAACTTGCATTTAATATCAAATTTAAATATTTATGATTTCCTTCTAATTTATAACATAATTTAAAAAAAGCATATTAGGTCTTAATACAATGCATATTAGGTCTTAATACAACCTAATAAGTAACGGATTTATAAAAAATATTAAGCACAAAATCAATAAAATTTCTTTTTGCTGTAAATTATATATATTATTTGTGTCAAAGAAAATTCCGCCTATCAGGTTAGTGCTCTGTTTTGTTTTATTGTACCTCAAGGCTCACTTTTTAATGACTCTATTGCTTTTTTAAGTTATCTCCAATCATAGTACCACGTTTCTACAAAATCATCCTATTAATAGGCGAAAGTTGTACGATCTTTGTAAATTTGTAGTTTTGTAAATTTGTAATTTTAAATAAACAATCACAGTGCAGCGTTGGAAAACGTCAGGCATGACGTCACGCCGATGTTTGAAGATGGCGTCTCTACTATTTTCTCCACTTCACCACAACGAATCCCAAGTACACAATTATTATCAGCGTATTGAGATTTTCTTTCCCAATTAAATGAATTTTATACTGAAATACGTCAAAATTTATCAGAGAGTTTGTAAAACCTCAGTTTTTACATAATTTCGGCTGTGTCGCCGCTCTCTCAATATTCAACATAAACCGAAAAATTATACAGTATTTCAAAAAGCTTTACTTCCGTGGAATTCCGTGGAATTTGCTTTACTTCCGTGAATATTTCACGGGTTGCAACTAGTTTTATTATAATAAACACACGATGAATGATATTAAATTAGATACTTAGAGAATATAATTTTTTTTTTAATTTAACAGAATCTCTTGAAGAAGGACATGAGTTAAATGTTTCTGTACATTTTGGTAATGGTGGACAGGATGTTTCTATTGAAATAAAGGCTTATAATCAAAATGATTTTATCACTAATTGCTATCATTTAAGTAAGCTAATCCAAGGAGAAAAGATAACTATTGGAGATCTACGAATACATTTCTTTCAAGAAAGTATGGAGGGAAGGAAGATGATAGACCAAATAATGAAAGACGAAGAGGTTCTGATTTTAGTGGATGGATTTTCCAGATGTCTGTATCTGTGGGGAAATTCTAACAATGCACCAAAAACTAAGGAAAAACTGGAAAAGTAAGTATTTGCTTTCTTCATTCATTTGGTACAAAATTTTAACATTTGAAATTAGAATACGTCTTTGTAAATGCCTGTCATAATTTGGATAAAATAAGAAGCTCCTGAAACTTCTATCTTCAACTTTTATATCAATTACAACCACAAGAAGTAAAAATAGTGATTAATTGTAGAGTGTTAAAGTTATCAAATGAAAATATTTTTGGACTACAAAGGACTTTTTTTGATGGCAATTTAATTACATGAACCTGAATTCTTTAACTGTTCGCAAACTAGGCTCTGAAACGTCAAGATATTAATTTTTTTTTTAAAAAAACTGCGCTATAAATTTTACAGAAAAAAATAGAATACTTTTAAAATGAAATAAGAAACATACTATTATTATACTAGAATATTCGAGAATTTATTTTTACGTTTTTAACGTAAATTTTAATTTATTTAAAATTTTTCTGCGAGAAAGCGAAATACATTATTAATTAGTAGAATAAGGAAACTATTGAAAAGCCTGATTAAAAAAAAATTTAAGAGCAGTTAAATTTTTTATCTTCATAGAATATTTAAAACAAATTATGGTTGGAATTGGAAAATCCTCTTCATATTTTGTATATATTGATTGTAATTATATTTCGGCAATCAATAATAGAAAACAATTACAATTACTTACATCAACTATCGTTTTTTTTTATAATAGTAACTCTCAATTCCTTCAGAGAAAATTGACTTATTATAAAAAAAATAAATTATAATCTATTAAATAAGTGCGAATATTAATAATTTTCGACCATAAATAAATGGTCGAAAAGTGTTTATAAATATTTTACTTTTTTAATCATTACGTATATTAATAAAAAGGAAATATTTTTAAATTTTTATATTTTTAGATTCATTGATGGAAAGGCTTTGCAGTATGTCCAGTTAAGTTTATTCTATTTTGGAGATTCACCAGGATTTCTGTGTTCTTTAGTAGAGAAATTTGGTCCAAAATTTATTAAGTTTTGTGAAGCAAGTGGATGTCAGGATATTGATGTTGACTTGCAGAATCATAATTTGCAGCTGTTTGGATCTGATGCTGCATTAAAACAGGTGATTTTTATAACTTACAATTTATCAAATGAAACTCAAGACAGAAATTTGTTATAAAAAATTTATATAAGTTTATAATAATAGAAATTAATGATCCAATCTATGAGCTGGTTGATAACTTGTGTGTTTTCAATCAAAGACCCTACTTGTCTACTAGTATCAGTAATTGAAACTTTTAAAGGAAAAATAAAGTGTTTTCATAACCTTTGAGTTAATTTTATTTCTAATTAAGAAGATTGATCATGAGAGTAGCTTCAGGTTATGATGTTAAAATTTGTTACGTACTATTTTCTCTGTTTCTAATTAATCAAAATTGTGTTTTTATGTTGATAGGCTACATTAAAACTACATGATCTGAAGAGAAAATTCATTGGTCAACAAAGCACAAGTGATGAAATTTGTTCCGTATGCTTAGGAAAAGTCGTAGCAACGATGAAACATTACCGTTTGAAATACTGTGGTCATGCTTACTGTTTGCCATGCATATCTGTTATTCTTGCTCATTGCAAAATACCCTTGAGATGTTGCTACAAGGTTGGTTAACAGAACAATATCTCTTTCTTTATAGGAAAATCAAGGTTTCTCTTTCATTTTTACTAATTTTCACCCAAAGTAAACTTGTTTGACTGGTTCATAATGAGAGTTAATTTTTATTGAGATTTGAATCTGATATGTTATTGTTATTTAAATACTGTAGATAGAGAGACCATACTGCAATGAAGTGCAATTTACTTTACTTCCTGATGTTTGTCTTTTGCCGTATCTTTTTTTTTTCCCAATTATACTACTTGAATCTTCATGAATATATTTTTCAATCCAATACATTTAGAACGGAGATTCTGTTTGACAACATTATACAGAATTGATACATCATTTTCCAGCACATTGCAGCAAATAATAATTTTTGAATATAAATATAATGGAGTTTCTGTTAATTTTTCCATCAAATTTTTATTTGTTTTTGTTTTTTGTTTTATTACAAAATGGAAAAGTTCTTAACAGTAACAGCAAAAAAGTATTGGCAGATGTACTTCATACGACCAAACACTTGTTAGGTAACAACCTTCCTGAATGAGTCCAATAGAATTATGGTATGGGTTGTTTGTATCTACGATAGATCATAAAGTTTAGTTTGATTATTATCAACACGCCGAAAGATGAAACTCCCAGAATGCAAAGCAGATTATAGATTGTCCTTTCCTGGCCGACCGCTAACATTGAAACAGAAGAGAAGCTACCTCTTCTCTTTAAATGTTAGTGGTCGGCCAGGAAAGGACAATCTATAATCTACTTTGCATTCTGGGAGTTTCATCTTTCGGCGTGTTGATAGTAATTTTTGTAATTAAACGAATAAGTAAATAACGAATGAGTATCATTTTCGTAATGCCTACTATAAAATTCGAAAAGCACATTACATAGTCAGCAACAACTAATGAAAATATATTTTATTATCTATTTATCTTTTAAAATAAAACAACATCTTCACCAGCAAGTCTTCAACTGAAGGCCTGATAGAAATGAAAATAAATCTATAAGTGAAATTAGTACATATAGCTAATCTTCTCATAAATATAAAGTTGTTCAATTTCTATATTAAATGACTTTACATAATAATTATGTTCTTTTTACAAATATTTGAACTTTGTTTCATTCCAGAATTGCAACTCGCCTATGGTAAATTTGGACTTCTGCACTTTTGAAAAAGAATTTAAACCACTCCTCTGTGAGCTTCTGAACACAGAAGTCAGACAATTTGTGCAAGCCAACTCTCGACAGATGATCTTATGTCCTGGACCTCTTTGCGGGGGAATTCTAAAGGTTTTTGAAGAAAATAAACCAATCACTTGTCCACTTTGCACCAATGAAGTTTGTACAAGGTGAGATATAATTGCTTTTCTAGTTTCTTAAGTAACAAAAGAAAAATCGATGTTTCATTTTCAAACCAATCTTTTTTATTATCATCTTTTTTATTATTTGCTTTCAAAGATTTTCAAAGCATATTTTGAATGAACTTTTGAATGAACTGATCCATTCCTTGTGGGGCCCTGTCTGTAGACATTTTTGATAATACCTTTTTGTTTTTCTTTAACATAGCTGCCAAACAATTTATCACTATGGACAAACTTGTTCCGACTTTAAAGCATTCAAGGCCTAATGAAGAAAACACTTATGCAGAGAATTTGAAGATTACAGAAATCATACAAAAATTAAGATATTGAGAAACAAATTTTTTTTATAATTTTTTTTTTATCATTCCAGATTTGGTTATTTTTTAAAAATAATTTTTTCGTTTAATTTTTGATGCACTTAATAAGTTATCTAATACGAAAATGCTAAGAATAATCATTGTTCCTATAAATAATAATTCTCATTTTTTCTTTGTCCGATTTGATGGCACTATTTTTGTTGTTACATCTTAACTTTTATTCTGGAAAGTATGTTTCTTAATACTGCAACAGATTAAAAAGTGAAAATTGATAAAGGGTTGTATATTAGCATTAAGTGAAATCTCTTGAAATATCAACATAATTGTCTTTCTTTCATTGTTAAACATGTTTGCCTCATCTGAGTTTTCATATTATATAAACACTGTACAATGCATGTATTGATACATGCTGGTTCGCAACAGAGAATCAATCAATGTTGACAACAAAAACGTACACTCTTTATATCGTTACTTTTTAGAAAAGAATATAATCTTTATGGGTTCTTAAAAGTAAAAAAAGATACCATCATGAACTTGATGCTTTTTCATGTTATGTTATTTCGGACATAATAAAATGCCCTTCAAAGCATGAAGACACAGTGAATTAAAAACTTAGTTATTTATTATCATGAAGAAATTCTAATAGATAGAATCGTACTGGTTAAAAAAAATCAGATATTTCCCTTCCTAAAAATGAAACACCAACATTAAAGATTGGATAACATTAATATCAGTGAGTAATATATTTCCATCCAGCAGATTTATTGAAGTTTAAATGAAGCCACTAATCTTGTATTAAGTTCATTTGCTTCCTGCCCCATATGTTCGATCACTATGTAATAAGATTTGATCCTAAAATTATACTGATTATTAAATTTCACTTAGGACTAGGCATTGATGATATTATGAAAAGCCTTCGGCCTGTAGCACAGGTAGGGTATTTGATTGTGCTGATGTTTTGCAATTATTATATAAGGGAATTTCTTCCTGGTACCAATAAAACATTTCATTGAAAGTAACATTCATGCCATAGATGAAGGATTTTGATTTATTTGAATTATCCTTTAATTGAGCTTTGTCTTGATGAGAGCCTCGAATGTTCTTGCATAAATGATTGTTTTTATTGAATTGCATAATTGACTTGCTGATTTTTTAGTGAAACGCGAGATGCACAAATTTTAAGCAATTTAGAACAAATAAATTGTCGAGTTGAGTTCAGAATTCTGGATTTAAATATTGATTTTTTTTTAAAGTTTTTTTAACGTGTGTTTTGTACTTTACATTAAAAAATCAATCTAAAAAAATCGAAACTGTCCTAGGAACATTTTAACGTAATGTATATTTTTAGCATGTTTTATTTAAACCTTTTCAAAAATTTATTTATGTGTGAGTTCTAGTTGATTTTTTAATATTGATTTTTCTTTAAAAAGTATTTTCAGTTCTAATTCATAATATTTCCCATATTAAATATTAAAGCATATATGTTTAACTTTTTACAATCCTACTTTCTAAAAATATCATTGTTATTTCAGTTTTATTGTATTTTAGAAATATTAATAATGAAAAAACTTTATCCACATAGATTTATTAAAATTTTTTTCTTAACATTAAAACTACAAGATATTGTAAGTTTAAAAATCAGAATATAGCAATAAATTTGCAAATAAATGACCTATGAAGAAATAGGCACTATTTGTGAAAAAAACCAACCTGAATACAGTGAGAAATTTCATTCGCAAAGAAAAGGAATATTTCTGAAATTTCTTATTTCTTTAGACACTGTGAAAATAGTATTAAAATTTATTGATATTTTCATTGTGAGAATAAACATCTTATATGGAAATGATCGTAAACTGTTTCAGAAATTTTTTTATTATTATTGAAATGGAAAATAATAGTGAGTTTTCGTGATGAGAATACTTTCAAGATTACTTTAATATTCAGAAAAAGTTCTGATGAAAAAGTTCTTAACTCTTCACTATTTTCTAGAAAACAAAATTGTGTCAATCCTTATCGAAAAGGTCTCTAAGATATGTTATGAGAAAGAATTATTCCACAGATTCACAGCTGTAGAATAATTAAATCTATAAAAGTTATAGCAAGTTAAATGCATCTCGTTGCATTACTCAATTGTTGCATTACTAAAATTTGATGTACTATAAAAAAATTCAAGATTTTTAAATTTAGAAGGCATACAAATGTCGATAAACAGATAATATTTAGAAAGTTATTTAATATTGATTATAATATACAATTATCTATTAATATTAGAAAAATGCGACAATCTTAGGTAATCAGAAGTAAAAACCATTGATACCTTCTATTTATACGTGCTTTTTATACTTTCTACTTTTTTCTGTCTTGATTTAGTTGTTTATTAGAAATTTCAATTTGTTGAGGTATCTGTAGGAATACAATGACTTATTAAGTAGCAGAATGAAGTTTGAATAAAATTGAAAGGTGGTAAAACGCTTACCGAGAATTAACGGTAATTGATCTTTTTTCATGTTAAATTAGGTTCATTTTACTAAAATTATGTATAAGAAGTAGTTTGTCAAAGTAAATATAAATTTAAACAAAAGGGAACTGAATGGAAATATTAAACTTAATGTATTGTATTTACTTTGTAGTTCTAAGCCAATAATGTCTAAGAAAATATCTAAGACATTTTTAATGAATGTATGTGCTTTAAGAATTTTAAATATTGTTATGTTACTTTAAAAAAAATTAGTAATAACATGTACTGTTTAGAACATTGTTTACATCTATTTTTGAAGAACTCTACTTGACTTTTTTAATAATATAATCTTGCACATAAGTTCACCAAAAAAACACAATTGTTATTCTTAAAAAGATTAACAATGATTTTAAAACTTCTTACTGACGGGTTAAGTGACAGCATTTGACCTGTGAATCATAGATCAAATGGAAACTTAACTTTACGATTTCAAATGGAGTTTAGGATGTTAGAAAATTGTGATGACTTTATAGAAACAATTCATAATAATCTTAAATAGTTATTGTAATTTAATTAATTGTAGAAAGTTCGATTTCATCTTTTTTACTTATTTTGTCAAGTCAATTAAAAGTGCTCGCATAATTTGTTCGTTAACTTAAATATCAGAATAAAATAGTCAATCTCAATTGATTTTTGGGATTCAAAATTAAACACAAAAAACACAAAATAAAAATTCAGAAAAAAACCAAAGTTTTTTATTTTATTTAATATTCCTTTTTATGTTAACAATGCCAATCATATATTATCTGTTGATTTACTTTAGAATAATAATAGTAACAATGATTAAATAATAATAAGTAAAAATATTTCCAATAATATTGAAATTAATTGATTTGTTTCAAGTATATCTAATCTTTTTAAGTCTTTATTACAAGATTTACTGAAATTTAGATAGAAATCTGGTATTTAATGAATTTAAAGTTATCTTTATATTTTTTGTTATTTATTTCTTATGAGTATGTTTATTAAAGGATGAAATCTGAACTTATTTCATGTAAATCAGAACCGTTTTTATTTCTTTCATAATGCAAAATGAAAATCACTTTACTGAAATTTATATAAAAAGTTTGGTACTTTTGTTTCTTGCTTTCTCATGATTGTCTGATAAATTAAGCTTTCAAAATATAATGGAGAAAGTGTATTCCAATATTTTGAAATTGTATTCTGTTGAAAATAACAATTGTATTCAAATTTTTTTACAGCAAATTCATGTATATAAAAATGTATAATTCAATAAAAGTCATCACATAAATGATTCTAGCATAACAAATCTACTGTATCTTATTTCCTTTGTTTACATTTTATCTGATTCAACATTTAAGTTTTCAGTTTAAACTAACGATCAACTATATAGCTGTTCGAAAGAACAAAAACAATCAATTTGTTTTGGGTTGAGAGAATCTTTTTGGAAGCAAAATTTACCGAATTCTACAGAAAACCTGAGACAGAAGTTTCGATTAATAATTTCGGTATTATCTATGATTGGCCTAATTCCATTTCATTTTTGAATGATGATACCCAAAAGTACAGTAGAATATCTTGCAGTATTGTTTAGTTTAATAAGATTTTTTTTTTTTTTATTTAACATGAAACAGTTATTTTCAGGTGAATTTAAAGTCAGATCGTTAATAAGATGGTTTCGAAAAAAAACACTTATTGCATCATCAAAAGTCGACCAGAAGTAGGGTTTACAAATAAATGCCCTGAAAGAAATAAAATATTCAGATATTGTTGTCCAAGATTCAAATATTTAAGAAAGATTCTCACAATAAAATTGCAATTATGTATCGGTTTATATTTTTGATGCCTAATAATTATTCTTTCATTGTCTCGGCAGTTTACTACAGTTCATGACTGGTGACGTTTGTTCCAGACAAATTCGATCGCTACGTCATGACCATATATGGTAACCCTTCTTTTTTGAAAACTACTATAGTGAGATTCGTTGTTTAAAAATTTATTAAATTTTTATTAAATTTCTAAAATAAATGAATTATTTTAAACCTTAAAAAAGAAAAAGAGATTACCAACAGTGAAGTTTGCTAACTTTGATACTTTACAGGAGTTAGACTGTTGTAGAAAACGCTTCTTCGAAATCATTGTTATTGTTAATATCATTATTAGTATTATTATTACCACGAGTGATATGTTATTTCTTATTAGTAAAAGCCATATTTAACTCTTAAATCGAATACGATACATGACAACATTCAGATATAAAACAGCTTTTAAAGAATTCAGTAAGTTGCTAAATTAGATTAGCAAATTCTTCCACGTGTTGTGAATTAAATACTCTACTTCTAAATAATACTTCTTCATTTCAATTTTTAATAATAACTTTTGTTCTGAATTATTTTTTCCATACTGTTCCTATCTTTTTTTTTTTTTTTTTTTAAATTATATCAAAAGATTTATCGATCTGGTTCGCAGGTCTAGACAAAAATTCCACTCCAGGTCTAGACGTCTATTCACATCAAGAAACTTGGAATGGCAGTCGGAAACCGCAAATTTTACATTGTTCAACATTGTTTTTTTTAAAAATTTTTATTATTTATTTTTTATTTATTTTTTTATTATTTCTAACATTATACAAAAAAAAAAAAAATATATATTTTGTAATCAAAACCGAGACCCTGTGTTGCCGACTCTTTTCAGAGTCTATGTCTCCAGTTTACTCCCCCACCCCGCCCTCTATTTTTACATTACTGTTGATGATAGTGACATTATAGGAAGAAACCTTTCTATTTCATAAGATTTCAGAAACTACGTTTTGTTTATATAAATTCGAATCTCACTTCCTGCCATAATTACAGGAATTTTTTCGGTCTCGGTCAATTGTCTGTGACTATGATTTCTCACGTTAGTCTCTGCAGTGGAGTGAAATCCAAAGACTTTGGTAAACAAATTACATAAAGCCTTTAATGAAAATGTTTCTCATTTTAAAAGAAAAAATTTTCGTTTAACACTGTATTCATATAAATAATTAGTTACAAAAATAATTAAAAATACAAATACATTTTGGTCCTCCAAAAACTTTGAAAGGTTTCTAAGTAAGTAATAATGAACAAGTTCTTAAAAGAAATTTAAATCTTTGCTTTCTTTCTTGATAATTTCCTTGTTTTCCAAAGCAGTGAAACAATACAAAGTAAACGATTCCATTTATTCCGAATTCTAATACCTTTCTCATACAAACAATATCATCGAATTTACATTTTTTGGAAAATTAATTAAATTGTTAAGTTTGAAGTCAGTTGTTTTATTCGCTTTTTCCAAAGCTACTTATCTTATACATTGCCGAGATGGCTAGGTGATGAATTATTGATTTCACTGATTTGCCTGAAATTTTAATTATCCCGTTAAAATCATCCAGCCTCTTCTATCGTTTATTAAGAAAAGTCGATAGTATTCATTAAACCAAATGCTTCATTCGTCTTTGGTTAAAAGCCATTCAATTGCACTGAGAAGACAAGTGTGTCAAGCTGCTCAGAGAGTTTTGTTTAAATTTTTGATATTTCCCAAAGCCGTTCGATTCGCAGACGTTAGCGTCAAGTGCTGCGTGCAGTTATACTTACTGGCTTTAACAACGGCCCTCTGAACTACAAGTCTAACAACTGGTTTCATGACGTCGTGGAAGCGGGGTAATTGATTTTAACTTTTTCATTCTAGATATGTTTTAAAATAAAAAGGTACAATTTAATACACTTTACCAGGGTATCTACTGAATCTCAAACAAAAAATTTAAGGACAATTCCCGTACGTTTAAGGATATTTTCACAAAAATTTAAGGACATAAAACCTGTATCGTATCGTAAAATATTTAAAATACCCCAATCCTATTTTAACAATAAAAAAAAAAAGGAAATTTTATTTTAACAACCAAAAAAAAAAAAAAACCCTGACATCATGCTCAAAATTTAAGGACATAGTCCGATTTTCCCATACATTTCCCATATATTTCATGTCAAACCAAATTTCCCGTACAATTCCCGGTTTTCCCGGATTTCCTGGTTGGTAGACACCCTGTTTACTCATGTTCCGACCAATTTTATTCCGAATAGTTTACCCGAGCAATTTAATAAAACTGATAATAAATTAATAAAATGCAAACAGATAATTTCAAAATAAAAATTTTAGTTTATAAAAAGTTAAAAATACTTAAAATTAACTAAAATTTTTATTTTGAAATTGTGTGTTGGCATTTTCTTAATTTAATCATTTTATTTCGGACACGTTAAAAAAAAATGATAATAAACAAATTAGTATCTAATTTTTAGTATCTTTTTTATATAATTTTGTTCTTCAATTTTTCTTATGTTCTGACTTTTTGAAAAATTTAACATACCTTTTTTTAAATGAATAAACGTAATTCTTTTAATGCTGTATTTATTTAAATCAAGATTAGAAAAGTATAAATTTTCTTATATTACCAATTTGAATTATCAGTTCTTTAATACAACTCATATTTAGAAAATTTTGTAAAAAAGAAAAATACCCACTTCATTTTTTTATAAATATAAATTTCTTGAATTAAGGGGGGTGCCCCAGTTATGGCAATGTTCCTGATATGGTCACCCACCTATTGTGAGTTAGCTAAGCAAAAATTCCGCTAAATGGCATCACCATCCAGTGGCCTCCCCAGTGTGTCACGTGATAATTTACCATCCAGCCAGATTGAGCAATATGGCGTCAGTTGTCTGTTTTGTGTTTTCCGTATGACTGCTTTTTGTGTTTCTCTGATGAGTCTCCTTTGTTTTATGCATGTCTTCAAATACTTTTTTCATGAAACCATCGTAATCTATTCAGTTTTTAATGTCCTTTCAATTGGTGTTGTCGTTGATGGCGTATCTTTCACGAGTTGTTCGTAATAACCAATTTTCGTGAAAGCTGACCTGCTCCTGATATGGCCACCCACTTAAGTGAAACATGGCCGTATCAAGTTCACTTCAAGTTTATTTTTTCTCGTGATAAAATTACTCAATAAAAACCTTTTTTGTGTGTTTTAGATATAAAATAATGTCTGACAACGTGAAGAAGAGGGGATTATGGACTTAAGAAGTCATGTCCAAGACATCGCTGTGAAGAGTGGGAATCCTGTTTTGAACCCACTTTTAAATAACAAAAAAAAGGATTATTTAGTACAGCGGTTCCCAACCTTTTTAGTTGTGCGGACCACCAATTTAAAAAAAAACACTTTGAGGCCTACGAACTATTATACAAGTAAAAAATATAAACACACAAACACAAATAGACACCTTTATACGTATGACGAGTGTGTGTATATATATATATATATATATATATATATATATATATATATATATTGCTTGTTTTTAATCAATTTTTTGTTATATTCTATTTTGTTCTAAATTTTTAATTGCAAAAGATTGATTGATAGCAAGCAAAAGGTAATATTTATCTTGGCTTAGACTCTCGACAAGCGTCCATGGCCCAGCACCATACTACCCGCGGCCCACAAGTGGCCCGCGGCCCATGGCGTGGGGATCGCTGATTTAGTATTATGTTTATTCATTTACACCAAAATTATGTAATTTTAGTAGAACTGCACTATGAAACTGAAAAAAATCACGATTTGTAGAATATGAAACAAGGGTGGCCATATCAGGTACACATGTTCCTGATATGGCCACTAGGTAGACTTGGAATTTTGAATATTTTGGACCAGTAAAACTATTTTTATGGGGAATGACAAAATTTTTATGAAAGTTCATTAGATTGAGAACGATTAAAACAAAAGATGGTTTTGATTTTTTCCAAAATGGCGGCTAGAAAAATTCTCAAACCTTAGCATGGCCATATCAGGGACACCCACCTTACTTAAAATCTATTAACAAAACTTAATTCCTAATGTAATTTAATAACAACGTAATAATATCAAATGTTTAAAAACTGAGTGCAATACAAAACGAATATAGATTTACATTGCATCTAACTGTTGAATTTTGTCAAGTTCTTTTTTGTTTCTGTTAAAGATGAAAATACCCAATTTTTTTTTTACATAATTGTTTAATAATATTTTGCCAATTATTACAAAAATCATTTTTGCCCTTTCTTCTTTTGAGTAAATATGAGAAAAAAATCATTAGCATTGCTTAACAAATGAAGGTGTTTTAGTGAAATATCAACAATAACAGACAGATTTTTATTCTGAATAAAATTTGTTTCATTTTCACTGGAGATTAAACATCATAATATTAATAGGCAAAAAACGGATGTATGTTTGTCACCAAAGTGGAGAGCGCGGAGAGAGTCGGAGAGAGAATATTTTAATATTTTTAAGTATATTTTTAATGTTGTTAGTTTATTTTTAACTAGCAGCAAAGCCCATCGGACGACAGGCATAAAAATCTGAAAAATCATTTTATTATCAACTATCAACTATAAAGTAAATATCTCCTTATATACTACAGTTTTGTTTTGTAAAAACAGCATCAGATCCTTTTATCAGATGTCCTTGATCTATTCGGTCAAGAATTTTGATTTCGATGTATATATTTCGGGTATATAATAATTTCCTCCAGACATCTGCGTGTATAGACTAAACCTGTCTTTCAAATCTACAGTCTTGAAGCTTCCCAAGTAGGACATAATCAGGTTTGATGTTTTGCAAAATAAAAACACAAAAATATAAAGTTTGGCAAGTTCAAGAAAAAGAGTTGAAAGTGCGTGTTGTTAATCCAGAATAGAGAGTTCCTTGACACATTGAATTCCATCTTACCAACCAATTATTCATCAAAATTAAATAAGTTAATTGTTCTTGATTGGTGTTAGTGATGGAAGACAAGTCTTCATCGCTATATCTTTGATTCATATAGGATGATTTATAATTAACAATTTTCCACCAACATTGAATTATTTCAGTTGAATTATTTTATTGAATTTTACAGTTCCTCCCATCCAATCAATTTTGAAAATTTGTGTTCAAATTCTTTAAGTCCAACAGCAGTGAACAAATCAAAAACCTCTACAGCTTTGACGTTTACAGATCAATAGTAGTTGGTTATACAACTTTATAACTTAGACTTTTTGCAAATTTCAATACAGTATCTTTCTCCAAATTACACAAAAATCTTTAATGCTGAAAATTACATTAATTTATCTGATTATGATTATTTACGTCAGGAAATTGGAATGTACAATTTTTAGAATTAAACCAATTGTTTCTAATTCGTTTATGAATATGTACAGGATCATACATAAAAAAGATAGGTAGTGATAAATCAACTGGTTTGATAACTACCTTGCCTCCAAGTCGATGAGGAGCAAACTGATGAAAAATTGAACAATTTATATTATTGTTATTTGTTATTAAACGTAATTCTTTAAAACCAATTGTATGAAGATCTTTTAAAATTTTACATACCAAACTATACAAACTTAAACCTTTAAATTTGGATTTCGGAGCTACATGACAGTATTGAAGTAACTTGAAATACATGAGCTGTTTTTGCAATACTTGAAACATTAATACTAGTTCCAGGTATTTTGCCATTTTTTTGCCAAGTTAAAGATTGATTTACATAAATTTCATCTATTAAAAGAGATACATTTTTTCTCTTTCTTCTCAATATCCACATCTTTTATTTAGATATTTATTGACAGGATTAAAAAAAAATCAGAATCAACAATTAATTTTTTAGCAATTTTAGACAGAGTAAATAATTTGGATGAGGTTGTATTAACAATTTTTTTGTCTCAAAGCTCTGTAGCATGCAGGACTAGAAAAAAAATTAAAAGATAAAATAAAAAGTTACACAGAAAACTATAATCTATGTTTTGTTAATTCAGTTAGTTTCAATTGTTGAATAAAAACAAAATCATGTTACTTTTATTAATTTCAGAATTTGAGGCAAAATCTTTAGTAAAGTAACTGCTAATGTCAAATCATTCTCCTCTTAGGTAACAAGATTTTCATCGTTGCAAATACTAATTAATTTGTCAATATTATATGTTTCAGTTATAGTATTAAACATAATCATATATTTTTTTAGATTTGTAATTTATTATCAATATCAATTTCAAAATTAATAACAACCGAATTAATTAATTTAGGGCATCCGTATAATGATATTTTACATAAATGAATTTATCAGGAATTATATGTTCTAAAATGCTAAATTAAGATAATTAAATAACCGCCTACTTAGACTCTATAGTCACAATGTATAATATTCGACATTAATTGATTATCTCTAACGACGTGTTTATCTATTTCCTGTTTCAGTATTCTGTTAACGAGAGTAGAAGAGTTGAAGTCGAGTGGTTCTGTGACGGTTCTAATGCTTATGTAAGTGTTTCAATCTATTTTTGCTTAAATTTTTGATTTATCTGTCAAGAAAAATTAAAAAAATAAGCGATTTTTTGTAAAAGTCTAGTTAACGGCAGCCTGGTTGACCGGAAGTCGATCGGATGAAATCTGTTTGGAAGGCTAATGAATGGGAAAAAATTTTGAAAGGTCAAAATTGTTTCCAAATTTACAATACATACATCCTGCAGCTAAGCAGACCTAAATTAACCTAATCTACAGCTAATTGGGATAAACGCTTCGGTCCTTCGGATTCATTTATATTCTAATCTCCCACTGGGTTTTTAACATATATAGTTAATTTTGTTTTGTTTGGTGAGTCACACGCCATATTTTAATATATTATTAGTGGATAACTCTTGATTATAGCTACCAAGAATTCTGATTGTTCCTGATTCTAAAAACTTTCTCAGATAATTGTCTTTATTGGATCCGAATACGACAACATTATTTTCACTTACCTTGTGTCCCTTAGTGTTATAATGCTCCGCGGTATGATATACGTCATTTCCTATTTCTACGGCATGTATAAGTTCTTTTACCCGCACCCCCAACTCTCTTTTTGTTTGGCTCACGTAGAGACATTCTTTTTCATGTGTGTTATTTGAATCGCATGAAACTCAATTTTTTTGGATTTTATTGGATATTAATAATACACCCCGGGGTTGTGATGTTATGTTTTTTACAAGCATTATTAAAATTACTGGCCCCTTTCGCGGCTTGAATTCTTTAATGCAATTCCAAAAACTTCCTGATCTCGTATTTCTGCAAAGGATATTTAAAAAATAAGCTAGCAATAGCGGCAATTGCTGCAGACATTATAGCGGTAAAACTATTTAACGTATCGTAATAAGAATTTAAAATGCCGGCTAACTCGACACTTATTGTGTTAAAAAAGTTGTGCTAATAAAATAACCCCTTAATAAATCGTGAAGCACGTTTCGTAATTCTCTACAGAACGGTTACTTTGTCAAACATCATAAAAAAAAAACCCTACCTTCCTTCAATCCTCCCTCATTGGCAATCATCAAGCAAATGACTGAGAATTAAGAGACCCGGATTCTTATTCTAATCTCCCCCTGGTGTTAACATATATAATTAATTTTGTTTTGTTTGGTGAGTTACCGTTATATGTCAATATAAGATTTTTCAAGGAATTTAGTTTTTAATTTAACTGCGCCCTTAGTCACAAAACGTTTCTATATATTATGATTATTATTAAAACAACATACAGTAGAACCTCACTATAACGGACTAATCGGGGCTGAAGGTTGTCCGTTTTAATGAAAGTCCGGTTTATAACAAATAATTGTATATGGGTGTAATGCATCAGGGTGTACATCAATGAAAGGACAATAGTTAGCTATAAAAAGTACTTAACGACATGAATCAAAGGTTACTGAATAAAAACTGATGAGTGTGTGCGGCAATTTGTGGAATTTCAGACAATAACGAAATTAAATGATCGATAGAATTGAGAAAGTGAAATAAGGATCTAATTTTTTTTTTTTTTTTAATAAAGTTCGTATACAATACAATAAATTGT
>JAFIDM010004315.1:50753142-50764807 GCA_023159025.1 Thereuonema tuberculata | reverse complement strand
GCTTCGTGCTTCTCTCGAGCGCGAGATTCTCGTCGGGTTTCATTGTTAACTTTAAACTTTCCAATTGAAATTCGCAATTGAAGCTTTGCGTTTGATTTCTTAATTTTTTTGAGGAATAAAAAATTTTCCTTTTGTTTATTCCGCTTCAGAAAGCAAACGAAGGAACAACGCTACAAAGTTGCGAATCCTTCCTTGTAGCGTTGTGCCGTCGTTTGCTTACTCAATTCTTTGAATCATCGGGCACGTTAAAAATTTTTTTTCATTAAATGATCCATGTTTAATCGCTTGCTTGGAAATGTAAAACTCGTCAGATAAACATATGCATCCTTTATTATTATTATAGTTTTTAAAAAAACTGTCCGTTATAAGCGATGTCCGTTATAATGAGGTTCTACTGTAATTGTAAAAGTTTACTTTTACAATTATGTATTTTTTATTTTATGTATTTTTAAGTTTTAATACGGATTGAATGCAAAGCGAAACTGTAACTATTTCCTCAATGGTCAGTCAGATCAACAATAAAAATTTTCCCGCTGTAAGTCTCAACTCTTTATAGTAACTTTTATTAAAAACTGCAATTATTACAGTAGGAAATATCATTTTAAGGAAATCCAGGATTATACTATAACAATAGAATGAATTTGATAATAAATTCGAAATTGCTTTACAGGCGTTTCAAGTTGAAGGTCACTAGTGGCTAAGATCAATCACTGTTACTGGGGCGCTTACCAATGGGAGATCGGGAAATCGATCCCGAGTGAAGTAAAAGTATCTGTATTTTATACGTTTGTCAGTCAATTTGAGTATTCAACAACGCGGTTACATCGTCCGCGGCTATCCGACTTAGATCACGACAAAAGTCTCAAAAGACTGTGTGTGTGTCGACAATGAAAAAAAACTTCAGCAACAACAGTAGGCCCTCAATGATTTCGTTTTCTCATGTGATCGTTAGTATAATGGATCCGCTAATCGCTGCTAGCGTTTATGGTTGTAAAAAAAAATGGGAACGAAGAAAAAGGTGGTGATAGAAGAGAGAAATATTTTAAAAAAGGGCAGGCCCGGCTTCCTTTCTTCAATGATAATGTTCTGATACCCCCCCCCCCGCCCGGTCCGAATTCCCTTAAACCTCTCTATAGGCACTTTCTAAAACTACATAGTTTTTGGTTATATATCTACATCTCGTTACAATCTTGAGCTTTGTTTGAGCGAAATAGAGTCAGGTTTGGAAAAGTTTTTTTCACTAAAGGCAATGATGTAAAAAAAAAAACTTTTTTACTGATGAAGAAGAGATAAATGTCAGTTGATTACATTCAAAAAGGTGCTCAACTTCAGTATGGCTTAACTTTAAGAGATGTGCGAATATTAGCCTGCAACTTTCCATTAAGAATTTTACATTTCTAAAAATTGTCTAAGCATACTTTTCTATAGTGATATTAATTTTTATTCAATACGAGTAATCTTTATTAACATTGAAAATCAGTACTAGTTTTTTGCCTAGTACTGTAGTTTAGCTACTACTGTACTCAATAAAGGTTTATTTCTTTTTAATTTGAGTTTTTCTTCATAACCGAAAATGTAGTCCACGATGCAAAATATGTGGGACCGAGGTACCACACAGACGATGTATCTAAGTCCTAGTATAAACTTTTTTAAAAAATTGAAAAAGGCACAAAAAGAAGTGCTACATAAAGTCCATAATAATATATGTAATGTATAAGATAATAAATAAGGATAAATATTAATATTTTATCCTTTTATTTAGTAATTACAACCACACTTAATAAATTAAAATGTCAAAAACGTTCCATCTTTCTTTAAATATCTAATAATAATAATAGAAGAAGAATACTAAGAAAATTTAATTAGAGTAAACTTTATTATGTGATAATGCCATTTTCTCAATAAATTTACATATAAAATCGAACAAATGAAAAATAAAATACATTTTTACAAATTAAGGTTTGTATTTTAAGTTTTGTTCTGATTCGGTGAAATAAACTGAAAATTTTTAATATTGCAACTTTGTAACTCAAAGTTCTTAAAACACAGTAATATATATTATTAAAAAAAATTAAAAGTAATTCGCTAATAGTTAAAACAAATCATGTTTATATTTTTTCTGAATGATGTAGAAAGAGAAATGATGATGAATTTAATTGTGGAAACAATGCATTATTTCATCAAAAAAGAATTCCACCTAACAGTATTATAACAGTATTTTGTTCATGTGCTGTTTTCTTTTTCTTATCATTTTTCACAAGTATTATAACTATTATATAAATAAATAGTTTAAAATAGTTTAGGAAAATAGTTTAGGAAGTGATACTTAAGATTTTAAGAATTTAGAATTAGGACGATAATTAGAAGGGAACGCATGGAGTTGCAAAACTGTAGACGGACAGACAGATAAGAAAACAAGTTTTTTTCCCCTGATGCCTGAATCACAGTATGGAAACGGAAATGTTTCTTTTTGGAGACATTAATTTTTTTTTCCAGTTTCAAAAAGATCACTATGCTTCCGTTAACCCTTCACCTATCCGAGGGAAAAAAATCAAATGCAAATATAAAAAAATAATATAAATTATATATTTTTTTATTTTAACCTCCTTGTGTTATGCATTAAGGGCTAATGAAGACAGGACTTCAGAGTTTAACGTGAAATCTGAACTACGTGAGACATTTTCTTCGAATAATTTTTTTTTTAATATTTTACAAAATTTAGTGCAGTGAAAAGATGTGAACTCGGGAATTTTATATTCAAAGTCCAGTATCTTACCAACTGAGCTATCCCGCCCTTCTAAGTAGCAATTTAATAATGGGAGTTGCTTCATTAGTATAAACACCCTTTAATAAAAAAAAAAAGTTTCAATTCAATTTTATCAAAAAAACAGCAAATGGAAAACATTGCTGAGCGCAATGGAGGACACATTAAACTTTTTAGCGTTGTTTAAGTGATTTGTTCTGCTACAGTGCCATCTATTGTTCATTTTTGTAATTTTGTTTATCAATAAACGGCCAGGGCATCTTTTGAAGTATCTGTTGTGAAAATTTCTTTAGATTTCTGGCCTAAGAATGTGCTTCAGAGCCCTTTAATTTAAGGAACTTTAATGGTAACAACCCTGTATATAGGCTATCTGCCCTAAACAAACAAAACTGATGAGGAAATCGATGGCCGGCATGGGAGATTCCTCAACGGCAACATTATTTGATATTGCCGCCGACTCTTCAAACGATACTGGTCGCGCCTCTATTTTTTTTTTCCCATATTTCTTTCAATTTCCTTTCCCACCCACTTTCTCCCAAAAAAGTTTCTAATTTTAAACTCTTATAACTGTTCTAAAATGCTAAATTAAGATAATTAAATAACCGCCTACTTAGACTCTATAGTCACAATGTATAATATTCGACATTAATTGATTATCTCTAACGAGGGGTTTATCTATTTCCTGTTTCAGTATAGTCTGCTAACGAGAGTAGAAGAGTTGA
Source organism: Thereuonema tuberculata (assembly GCA_023159025.1). Lineage (NCBI taxonomy): Eukaryota > Metazoa > Arthropoda > Chilopoda > Scutigeromorpha > Scutigeridae > Thereuonema > Thereuonema tuberculata. The sequence continues at coordinate 50,761,321 of JAFIDM010004315.1, read as the reverse complement.
AGTCAATGGTTCTGTGAAGGTTCTAATGCTTATGTAAGTGTTTCAATCTATTTTTGCTTAAATCTTTGATTTATCGTTCACAAGAAATTAAAAAATAAGCGATTTATTTCATATTTGATTGTTGTTAAAACAACAGTAGGAAATTAGAAACGAAATTCTATTTCAGTGTTGGGTGTGAGAAGGTTGAAAACGTCAATATATGATTTTCAAGGAATTTAGTATTCATTTTAACTGCGTACTTAGTCACAATACATTTTTATATATTATGATTATTATTAAAACAACATAATTGTAACAGTTTACTATGATACGATTATATTTATTATGTATTTTTAAGTTTCAATATGATTGAATACAAAACGAAACTGTAACTTTTTGCTTATTGGTCAGTCAGATCAACACAACACCTTTCTCGCTATAAATCTGAACTCTTTACTGTATCTTTTACTAATACTATAATTATTGCAGCAGGAAATATTATTTTAAGGAAATCCAGCATTATACTGTAAGTGTGGAATGAATTTGATAATAAGACTTAAATTGCTTTAGCGAATACCTGCGTTTCAAGTTGAAGGTCACTAGTTGCTAAGATCAAATACTGTTACTGGGGGCGCTTACCAATGGGAGATCGGAGAATTTCGATCTATTCAGGGTGAAGTACGTGTACAGCTACCTATGGGTAGCCCGATTTCAGGCACTATGTGCAACTTGTTTAAGAATTGGTTTGAAGCGTTTTATGTTAAAAAATGGAAAATAGTTGAGGTGCTACACGACAGAAATCATGAAAAAACTGCAAATTGTGATAAGAATATGCCCTTTGGTGAGAATATAGTTTATGGTTATACAATGAAAATAAGATGGGGAGGCATCGCCCAAAGTGACTATTATCCAAGATGGCGGCTATGTTTCAAAATGGCTACCCGTGTTTTGATTTTTCTATATCTTTTTTGATACACATCATGCATAAGAGTGCTGTAAATCGATTTGTATGGTTTTTCAGGTCAAGGATTTCATTTTTCATGTTCAAAATAGGCGAAATGTTAATGTAGATGCTTTTTTTGTCGAATATGGTTCGCACAAAAGGTTACACACAAAATATATATACTTTTAATATACCCAAAGTGTATAATAAAGCACACCAAAAATGTATTAAACGTAAATGTATTAAATGTAAATGTATTTACACAAAATGTTAATCATATATTTTTAGGACCAATAACAAAAAAAGTGCACTTTTAAAAGTCTAAGTTCTGCTGAATGTTTATACCGCACCTTCATTTTTAGCATTCGTTCTTTTATTTGCACAATGGCGTGCAAGATAACCCAACATTTCTACAGCTACGGTACACTTATTCTTAGAGATTTTGCACATATATTTGAAAAGCTCGTTGCAGGAATCAGAAATTTCTGGTAACGCCGACCATTTCAGTTGCCAAGATTCATCAAGCAACCTTCATCCCCAATCGTTTGGAGATGATACACATATTGCTCGTTTCTTTACTTGTCCCCAAAGTGTCCAGCTTGGAAAGCACTACATAATACTTGTTGTTGTAATGCACCCTTTGTCGGTGGCAGACTTTCAAGTGGACGATTTGTGGTCATGAACAACTCTTGTCTTGCATCATTAACACTTACATTGTCACAAGTTGAGCAGTACAGTAGTACTTCGTATCTTTCAGTAATGTCTAAAATTTCAGTAGGAATTGAATTTTGTGGTTATGAGATAAACGAACATGCAGTAGTTGCTTCTGTGAAGAGCATCCATGTCTTCCAAGTTGATTTTTTGGACTTTCCTGTGAAACTAGGAATGCTATCACAGTCTGTGAAGGCATGAAATCCTGGTAAAGCAATTGCCTTTTCCTTTCCAATAGCTTCAGCTATACAAATATTCAGGAATATTTGTGCGAATACAAATATTCCTGAAGCAGTTTTCCACCATGTCTTGGAGATGCAGTATTATTCATGACTCCGCTTCTTCATGACCAGGACAAGTAACACCCAATGAGGGAAGTTTGTACATTAATATTTCCTTTGACATCTTCATCTGACGCTGTTACAACCTGTACGTGTGTGATGGTATTTATAGCTAAGTAGACTGAAGAGATCTTCTTTGTTATTTGAATTTCTCAAAAAGCCTTGCCAATTTTTAGGTACAGTTACGTGTGAAAGCACTTATGTTCTGATTCCTGCTCCCCTCTTCTCTCTAGTTTGACCTTTAATACTTGGTGTAATGTATCTATCCCAAATGAAATCAATTCTGTAACATCCAAAAGCTTCAATGTCTTTATAACTGTGAGGGTGAAATGTGTTAATGTAATAATCACCAAATGTCTTTGAAGTTTGTGGCTTTAAAATATTAGTAAGAACTGCACCATCATAAACTACAGCATCACAGGCTCCTGGGAAGGTAGGTCATTCGTGTTTACAGTATCTTCTAACATGTGTGCTAGGTCAGCTTTATTGGCTAATCGAAATTGATCATTCCTGGAAAGTGCAGGTGGATATGGCTGATTTTCAAGGTTTGAAAAAATTCTTCAAATCTAACTGACAATTCTGTATTACTATAAAGAGTCTGGAAAACAGCTGGAGGTCTGCTTTAAAAATCTTGAGTGTATTATTTTTCTTGCTAAAGCTCATCTCAGGAGTACTAAACAGGAGATCATTGTTTTTTTTCAAAGATTGAAATATTGTTGAAGATTTTTATTAGTCGCTCCTCAGTGAAATTGTGGAATAGCTCAGCACCAGTTGACTCTGCTGAATAAACTGTTGCATTAACTTACTTGTGTACATAATCCTGCTGTCGATGAAATAAGGTGTTTATCATTTTATAAAAATGGGTTTCCTAACTCTTTTAATATGCTGTAAAGTGCTCGAACCGTAGCAACAAATTTGACTTGAAATGAGTGGTACTGATCATAATGAAGTGGATTGTTTTGTTCAGGTTGTAGCTGAATGCCACTCTCAAACTCTTGTATTTTCCGACTAATGTCTGATCGAGAAACAATCCAACGCCTCAGTGCCGATGGATCCTGTATCATAATGATAATGATCAAGCAAAAAAAAAAAACCAAGGCATCATTTCTTTAAAACACTCAAAAACAAAGATGTAGTTTCCTTCTTTGATTGAGCGAAAAAAGATTTCCATATTAAGACAAGTCTCCAATATTTGAACATTATACTCTCTTCAACTCGTTCTTCACACAACGTCTGAAATTCAAGCTAGGAATCTGCTTCTTGGTAAGCATTACGCAACAAGTAGTATAGTGCTGCAGCAGTTACTTGACGAATTCCTCTGGCTTTCTTCACGTGGATTACGTTCAGATAACTTTCAGCAGCACTAGAAGTTGCAATATTAGCTTGAGCAAGTGCACCACTCCATCCACTTCATGACATCCACTGACCCAAAACTCTAAGAAAAAAGCCTTATTTCCTTGTTCACTGGCACACTTCCTCACCTTCTGATCTACATGAAATGTAGTTACATTAAACAATATTAATCCTTACTGGTTGCAGAACCCTCGCAAAAAAAACACACCTTTTTGAAACTAGATAAGCGTTGTTTACATTCATGCGATGATGTCGACTCTTCTTTCTCACCTTCAAAACGCTTGCGTTTCTTTGTTCTTTCGAACATTGTACAATTGTATTTCAATGCACATTTCTTGTACCACTTAGCTTCTCTTCGTAAAAATGTTTGTTCCATTTTCGGTTTATCTTCACCCAGATCACTCTAAACGGAACCGCTTTGCCATTTCATGATGCAATCTTTACGCACTCAAATCTGAAAATGAAGGATAGCAAACTAGTGGCGTATTGCAATATTTTTAAAAGTCATATTTAGTAAGTAATACTGAAACAAATAAGTAGCCTTTCAATATTTTGACATCAATATTATTATTTTAAACAGGTGCCACGAATACTAAACTTCTAAAACTGCAATAAGGATGTGCCTTTGTGCAAATAATGACTATCTATGCCGTTATATTGATTCTGATCCTATTTTGAAGATGAAAAATGAAATCCTTGATCTGAAAAACATATAAATTGATATAAAGCACTCTTTTGTATGATGTGTATCAAAAAAGGTGAAGCAAAATCAAAACACAGGTAGCCATTTTGAAACATAGCCGCCATCTTGGATTATAGTTACTTTGGGCGATGCCTCCCCATCTTATTTTCATTGTATAAGCATCAACTACATTCTCACGAAAGGGCATATTCTTATCACAATTTGCAGTTTTATGTATGCAGCTCCCCCACTAAAAGTGCAGTTTCCTTTATAGACGTTACGTGGACGTCATTTTAGTAATTGGGAGGGCTCAAAAAGGCAATTTTCTGTTTTTCTCAATTATTTAAATGCCTACCATGAAGACATAACATTTAAGGTACAAGAAGAGAAAGATAACAAAATTAATTTTCTAGACATTACAGTGATAAATGATAAAGCAAGTTTAATATTTATAAGAAAACCCTACCAACGTAACCATATTTTAAATTTTGTATCTAACCACTGCACTGCTACCAAAAAAGGTGTTATCAAAGACCATTTAGGAAGAATTACATATTATACTGAAAACAGGAATCTTTGGAAAAATAAAATTCAAGAGCTGAAAGACAGATTAATAATGAATGAGTACCCAATTGATTTTGTGGATAAAACTTTCAAAGAATTTTTCAAGGAAAGGCAAAAAATCAACAATAGATTATTTGCAAGTAATAATAAGAAAAATGATTTCAAAAAGTATATGGTGTTATCTATAGCTATACAAGTAACTAAAGAAATGAAAGATTTGTGTAGAAATAATGAGTTAAAATTAGTCTATTACAAAAACAATACTTTGTTCAAGAAAAACATAAATAATGAAGACATTATTTTCTATAAAATGGGAGTTGTATATGCGTTATAATGTAGAGATTGTCAAAGTATACATTGAAAGCACGGGCAGTACAGTTAAGGAGAGGGTGCAAGAACACGTGAGTGCTTTCAACAACAAAAATAAGAACATATCTGATTGGGCCGACCATTATTTGCTAAACGGACACAATCCAGACCCACTTATAAAGATTGTTTATAACATCCAAATTGAACAAAAAAGATTAATTGTTGTAATTGTTTCAATAAGAACAAAGCTTTAAAAGTGAACGAGATGTCATTATTTATGTACAGAAAGTTTTTGATGAACAATAAGAGATTAAAAGAATTTTTCAATCTCAAATAAGTATTTATTAGCTACCGATTACGTTATTATTATTATATTTTTGTAATGTTTTTACATTTTGATTGTTTCTTTTGATATTTTTTCATTGTTGTTATTTCATTCTTTTAGTTAGAAAAAGATTTCTCTTTCTGCTTATTTTATTTTATTCTTTTTCTTTTATGTTGGCTTGTTCTACTTTCTTCGGAACATTGAGAAAGTTTTAGAAATAAAACGAAATATTGGAATCTACTATTGAAGATTTAGTATATCTTATTTTGAACTTCTAAAAGCAGTAGTGATTTCTTAGAAACACAGCCCACTCAGTAAATGATCCTTTAAAAGACTGTGGATAATCGGCAAACATATCTTCATGACGAATATTAGCTACATGTGATAGACACATTCCATTACTTAGGGAATTGTAACTACACTTGTAGTTGAGTGTTTTTGCATATGCAAGTACATTTGGTCCGATTCCGAATGTCGATACATATACGAGTCTTTCCTTGTGTTCAACCAGTTCACAGAAGATGGATGTGGATTGTATGTCACCTGTATTGTGACGTAATCTTGTAAATAATGTTTGGTTATAGTTTCTGATAAGTTCTGTGACGACTACTCTTTAAAACTTTTATCATCAAGGCGAGGTTTCTTGTTCAGCCGTTCAATCATCTGCCTGTTCTACAATTTTTGTGACGTTTAGCATTATTATCGTTCAGAGTCTGGGGAAGGTTTTTCAACTGTAAGTATGATGGGAGTGGCCCGGTAGCCGAGTGGTCAAGGCGCTTGGCTGCTGTTTGAAGTAATGGGTTCGATTCCCGGTCTAGGTGGAGGGCGAGGATTTTTCCACGCTCCTTTCACCTCCAAGTGGATCCTAGGGTTATCCAGCTCTCTGTGGAATGGGTACCGGGTTTCTTTCCCGGGAGTTAAAGGCTGGCGGGCGTCGAGCTGACCACCCGACCTCAACCCGTTGGTCACGAAACGCTGGGAACCAGACCTCTGGCACCCCAAAGGCCTGTCCAGGCCTGTAGAGGGACAGAAATTTTTAAAGTATAATGGGAGGAGTTGATATTCAGTATACTCAATTAACTGTTTACTTAGGGAAAAATGCATTAACTATTATAGCCTCTTTCTGTTGGTACAATGAGAGACTTGTTTGTTGTTATTTTAGAAAAGAATGCATTTCTCCCATGATATGACTGGTTTTCTGAGAGTTGCGTCCATAAAAATAACCTTCGCCTTCCCGTTCTTTAGCCATGATCATCTTAGTTATTTATGTCTGCAACATAAAACATCAGAAAAATACTTTAATCCAAATTATCATCACAAAAACTCCACCTCATAATAACAACTAATTCCAAATAATTCCTTCCCCTCTCCGTATCCCTCCCTGTTTTATAATCATTAAATCAGTATTATTATCCTTATCCTTCATATGGTATAGGGTAGGGTGTTGTACCTTTGACCGATTGTACCTTTGACCACCCTTGTTATTTCTGCCGTCTGTCAGCATATTTTAGAAGGTTTTCTGTTTAATGTGTAACATTCCCACTATTTGTGCCTTTAAACCTTCAGTAGCAATTAGATCTTTGACTTGCAAGGAGTGAAAAATATTTTTCTAATTCCATCACCGAAAAGTAAGTATTTTGCAAGTGAATGTTTCTTTAATAACATTGTTTGTTTTCTTTTGATTATTATTTTGACAAGAATGAGTAATACATATATGCCTATAGATTCATTGTTAGGACTTTTAAGATGACTGGATTAACCTAAAAATTGTAGCATGGCGTGAAACCTAAGTTCGACTGATGTTGTACCTTTGACCACCGCAGGGTGTTGATCCTCTGACCAGGTCAAAGGTACAACATTACTTAATAATATGTAAATGTTTTTACTTACAGTCATTTTAGCATAATGTAAGATGGAAATTTAAATATTTTTTGCCAAATTTTTATTTTTTTACCAAATCTTATACAAAGAATGTAAACAATCGATTGTTTGTCCAAGACTTTGAGTCTGATGTTGAATATTCATCAGGGGAAAGTATTTTCGATCTTTCAGATGAATGCCATGAGTTGGAGAAGCAATGAAACTTTGAAAAAGAAGATTTAGTTGAAGAAAGTTATGTCCTTGTCAAGCTGACAACAAAAAAAAACCAAGAAATACTTTTTTGCTCGAATAAAGGAAGCAGCAAGTGATTATTTTATAGTTAAATATTTGAAAAAGCTACCGAAGATGGCGAAATTCTTCCAAGAAGATAACCAGCTCAACAACATAGAAGTACAAGATATTGTGACCAGGCTACCAAATCTAACCACAGCTGGCGGCACAGCTCAACTATCTTTTGTCTATCTTTTGGAGTTGATTTTTCATTGTATAATGTAGAGTAAACCGGCAGGAGTAGGCTACTTAAGCCATTAGAATTTATTTCATGTTTTATTATTCTACTTTGAATTGCATATATTGCCAAATGTATACATTTCTGAATAAAAATGTTAATTAAATAACTTGTATCTAACTGTCCGTTTCTACTACCACCTGGTCAAAGGTACAACACGTAGTTGTACCTTTGACCACAATCTACAGTTTTTTTTATAAAATAAAAATAAAATACTTATACTCAAAATATAATATATAAAACACATGCAGTTGATGGCAAGATGAGTGAAGATCACATATATCCATTCAGGTAAGGATTTACTTGAGTACAAAAAATTGGAAAATTCATTTAGTGAAAACTGGTCAAAGGTACAACACTTTCCCCTATCTTCTATCTGAATATTTTTCTCTACTTATTGTCATCATCTTCTTATTATTATTAGTTACTATTAGTGGCATTATCATTATTATTATTATGTAAAAGTCTCATATCTTGGGTTTCTTCAGCAAAGACAGCATGGATGAAGGACCAAAGAGCATACTGCCAATTTTTGCTATTATTATTATGTTTGTATGTTTCAAACCTTGGGTTTCCCCAGCAA
>JAFIDM010004315.1:50742069-50752742 GCA_023159025.1 Thereuonema tuberculata | reverse complement strand
TTAATAAGTGAATGTTTGTGTGCTAGTTGTTGATGATTATTATTATTGTTGTTATTGTTGATGTTGTTTTTATTGTTGTTATATTTGTTGTTGCTGTCATCATTATTATTATTAATAATGTCCATTCCTTATTATTTTCGCTTTGTTATAAATTTAAAAATTTGTTTACTAATTTCGCCCTTATCCTGTTATAGTCCAGCAAATAGAGACCAAAAAAGGGGATTACCTTACAAAAGGTCCGGTAGTTCTAATTTTTTGATATTGTCTAGGATGGTTAGTAAGTGTTTAAAATGCAAAATGCACAATTCCCCCCTCCTCCGCGCCCCCCGGCATCTTAAAAAAACCCCCAAAAAATTGGTACTTTATTTAGATTTTCGCTTATAACGTCTGCTTGGGGCATTTTAGCTATAAAAGAGTTCTACGCAATGTTGTAGAGAATACAATTTCCTACAATATGGTTTTTACATTTTGAAAATTTAGAACCAAAACTGATATTCGCTTTTGAGCAAAAATCAAAGTTCCGGTATTTTTTTTTAGCAGGAAGGAATGAAGTAGAAAAACTATAAATTTTTTGGAGAAAAGATATATATCCAATGGTTTAGCAAAAAAAGTTTCAGCTCTGTTACTGGCTTCCTAATTTAGTTATAGCTCGTTTTTCATTTTTTTCAAAGTTTGAGCCCAATATCTCTGGTGGGGGACTAATAAAAATTTGAAATTTACAGTGTAAAGAGAATTTAAGAGGTACCTGTGAAAAAAATTTTGTGCTCGATATTTTAGTTAGATACCTATGAAATATTTTTTGCTAAACGTTTGGATGCATATCTTTTCTAAAAAAAAAATTATAGTTTTTCTACTTCATTCTTTCCTGCTAAAAAAAACAAAACGGAACTTTGATTTTTGTTGAAAAGCGAATATCAGTTTCGGTTGTAAATTTCAGCCATTTTCATTAGAAATATGGTAAAACGATACAAGATGTAAAATGTAGTTTGAAATGTGCTGAAAATAATGTTTTTTACCGCAGCTTTCTATCATTTTTTTTAGCTGAGTTATCAATTTTACCGCAACTTCTGCAAAGGCCAAAAAAGGCGGATACCATAGCACAAAAATGTACGCCATTTTTAAATGCCGTCAAAAAAAAAATGCCTGTTTTGAACTATTTATGCATAGGGGTAACAACAGTAAAAAAATCAATTTTTTTTAAAACCAATTTAACTTTTCTGGATCGTTTGGTATGGATTGACCCAACAGCGAATGCTAATAGTCCAACGAATAAAGGTGTTTTACCTTACAAATTTCCGGTAGTTCTAATTTTTTAATATGTTGTCTAGGATGGCTAGTAAGTGTTTAAAATGCAAAATGCACAATTCCTCCCCCGCCGCGCCCGCCGCCATCTTAAAAAAAACAAAAATAATTGATACTTTATTTAGATTTTCGCTTATAACGTCTGTTTGGTGCATGTTAGATACAAAAGAGTTCTACGCAATGTTGTAGAGAATACAATTTCCTACAATATGGTTTTTACATTTTGTTTCTAGGACTGACAGTTATGGAGATATGCACTTTTTCAAAAAATAAAAAAAAAACGCAATTCTAACTTTACGACTCTGTAATTCAGATATGGCCTATTCTAGGGAAACAAGTATCAGAATAAACATGTGTAGGAAATTTAATTATCTACAAAACGCATGTATAGTTTTATGAATCAACCCTACGGAGTGGGGGGTAAAAACAAAATCAAGAACAACGGAATATTGCGGTTTTGCTATTGTGACGCACTAGTCCAGCAAATAGAGACCAAAGAGGGGGGTACCTTACAAAAGGTCCAGTAGTTCTAATTTTTTGATATGTTGTCTAGGATGGTTAGTAAGTGTTTAAAATGCAAAATGCACAATTCCTCCCCCGCCGCGCTCTCCGCCGCGCCCTCCGCCATCTTAAAAAACCAAAAATTGGTACTTTCTTTAGATTTTGGCTTATAACTTCGTTTTGGTGCATTGTAGCTGCAAAAGAGTTACGCAATGTTGTAGAGAATACAATTTCCTACAATTTAGTTTTTAAATTTTGTTTTTAGGACTGATAGTTACGCAGATATGTTTGTTTTGAAGAAATAAACAAAAACGCACTTTCTGGAAACTTGTTAAACTTCTAACTTTAGGACTTCTGTAATTCAGTTAAGGCCTACTCTAGAGAAACAAGTGTCAGAATAAAATGTGTAGGGAATTTAATTACCTACAAAACGCATGTAAATTTTTTGACCCTACGGAGTGTGGGGTAAAAAAAAAATCAAAAACAACGGAATATTGCGGTTTTTGTTATTGTGACGCACAGAGTATCTAAAAAATTCATCAATTATCTTCCAGTGTTGGCTTGAAATTGGAGTGTATACCAACCCTACTTGAGTTTCTGACATGAAACTGAAGATGCTGACAGGTTGATAGTTGCCACAGCTAAATGCCTCTCCCCCGCGTCGTCATTGTCGGTGAAGACATTGACCTACTCGTCCTGCTGACTGGCACAACATCTGCGGTCAGCGATGTCTACCGCAAAAAACCAGCGAGAGGGAAACAGCTAGACGCAATCTACTCCGCCTCCTCCTATAAGTTCAACTCCACAGGCTGTATCTTGCTCCTGCACGCAATATGGGGCTGCGAAACCACTTCAACCATTTTTAGGTTTGGAAAGAATAAATTCTGCCAACTTTTTAGGAAAGACCCATCATTGCTGGAGCAGGCGGAGAGGTTCGGGGAGCTTGCTGCCACTCCCCGCGAAATGTCACCAGCAGGGGAGAAAATCTTGGCATTCCTGTATGGTGGCAGTAACTAACAGTCATTGAGTCACTTCGCCACAGCAAATTCATGAGCAGTACCACCAAGCTCATCACCAATTTTTTTTTAGATACTCTGTGCGTCACAATAACAAAACCCCAATATTCCGTTGTTTTTGATGTTTTTTTACCCCACTCTCCGTACGGTCAATTTAAATTAAATTAAAATAAAGATATATTTTACGAATAAACTTCTAATTTTCTATCAATTCCTTCCTTCTCATATTACTACTTTAAACTGAAACTCCATACACTCCATATCTTAGTATTTAAAATTGTTTTATTCAAATACTTTGCGAATTTTCGGGACGAAATTGTATCGTCATCCCTTCTTCAAGCGAAAAATTAAAATATTCTTTGGAATAAATGCAACAAAATAGTATTGAAAATGAAACCAATTAAGAACACGTTGAAGCAATAAATACAATTATTGTTATAATGAAAGGTCATACAAGTTCGCTTCATTACTTAAAACAATTTTGAAAAATAAATATTTAACAACTAAATAAGATTTCCAATAAAAACAAAATTATTAACACTTTAGATCAACAAATTCAATTGTTTTCACAATAATATATCCACATCATTTTAATCCACTAGGCCATCTCCCGTGTACAGATTGTTCGTTATAGATATTTGAAGAAGAGATTTATTTAGATGGACGTTGGTTGATATAGATGTTAAATGAAGATCATAGCTTATATACGATACTCCTGGCGACGAATTGATTGTGACTATTCTTTCGAGTGAAGATAACCAAATTCTGATGACTTGTGACTCTAGACAAATTTTCCTCTTTGGCGGAGACTTCAGACAAATTTTACCTGTAGTCAAGAATGGCCGAGATTACGACATTATTAACAGTTCTATGAAAAGATCTCATCCTTTCTCTCGTTGTCCATTTCGATACTAATTGATTACACTGGTCTACATCAATTTTGCTGACTTTAAGATAATAACTGATTATTATTAATTTGAGGGTGCTGAATCCAAAAATCATATCCATTTTGCACAATCACGTCAGATTTTTTTAAAAAATGAAGACTTAAATATTTTTCGTTTTGCAGATTCCTGTATCAAAGTAGTGGTTACTGAACCGATCATTAAGCACCATTCTACATTACCATATCAGGTTTTTTTCATGAAACCAGCTATAATACTACAATTTGATGTATTGTTGCATGTATTTTAAATATAGAAACTTAATGTGTTTTTTTCTCCCTCAGATTCCTGTGAATAATGGTTGCTATTCGTCGAAAGTGTAAAAATGACCCAAACATATTTTGCTACATTTGTGGCTGTTTTACAACACCTAAACAAAGGACAAATATATCAGACTTTGTATCCAAAGCTAATTATGCTTATTTTGGAGTTAACTCGGTGACCAAGACAAATCCTGGGCACCGCATAGTGTGCAGAACATGTGTCGAAAATCTCAGACAGTGGACTAAAGGACAGCGAAGAAGCCTCAGTTTTGGAGTTCCAATGGTGTGGCGGGAACAGCAAGATCAAGTGGAAGACTGCTACTTTTGTATGGTTGATGTATCAGGTTTCAACAAAAAGTCAAAACATTCCATTCAGTATCCTAACTTCGTGCGGTCAGCTATAAGACCCATACCACACAATGATGATGTTCCTATCCCAACTTTCAAAACATTTCAAGTTTCCAATAACGAATCTAGTGACGAATCTAGCATCCCAATAAAACCAGACAGTAGTGACAGCGACTTCATAATGTCTGATCGCATTCTGTGTAAGCCGTTCACTCAAGGTGAATTAAATGACCTTGTGCGTGATCTTGATCTACCTAAAGCATCAGCAGAATTAATGGGTTCCAGACTAAAAGAGAGGAATATGTTAGCCCCCGGAACAACCATTATATATCGACAAAGAGAGAAGAGCTTGGAAAAATATTTTGAGATGAATGAACATCTTGTGTACTGCACCGACATCAAAGGACTCATTGAAACTATGGGATGTCTTGCAGAGGAATGGAGGCTGTTCATAGACAGCTCGAAGAGAAGTTTAAAATGTGTGTTGTTAAATAATGGCAACAAATTAGCATCCATTCCTATTGGTCACTTAGTGACAATGAAAGAAACTTATGAAACAATGAGAATACTTCTCCATAAGATTAAATACAATGATCACTGCTGGACTGTGTGTGGTGATCTAAAGGTAATATCTATACTTCTGGGTCAACAAGGAGGGTATATGAAATATCCATGTTACATATGTCTATGGGACAGTCGTGCAAAAGAAGAACACTGGATAAGAAAAGAATGACCTGCCAGGGATTCATTTCAAGTAGGTGACAAGAACATTAAGCATGAGCCTCTTCTTCATCCCAATAAAATACTATTACCCCCACTGCACATCAAGTTAGGGTTAATGAAGCAGTATGTAAAGGCTCTGGATAAAGATGGTACTTGCTTCAAGTACGTCTGCTCAAAATTTCCATCACTGACACATGAAAAGTTGAAATCCGGTATTTTTGATGACCCTCAAATACGGCTTCTAATGAAAGATAAGGAATTTTTGGAAACCATGAACACTTTGGAGAAAGAAGCATGGTGTGCTTTTTGTAATGTTGTAAGAAACTTTCTTGGCAACGTAAAGGCAGACAACTACGAACTTCTAGTTGAAACTTTGTTAACAGCATATCAGAAGATAGGAGTAAATACGAGTGTAAGGTGCATTTTCTGCACAGTCACTTAAATGTCTTTCCCTCAAATCTTGGTGCTCTAAGTGAAGAGCAAGGAGAGCGCTTCCACCAAGATATAAAGACCATGGAACAAAGATATCAAGGCAGGTGGAACACATACATGATAGCAGACTACTGTTGGTGCTTGCAGTGTGACATCCCAGATTCCAGCTACGCCAGAAAATCAAAGAAGCGAAAGTTCTTTCATAATTAATATACTTCACTTTGTGTGTATTTTTAAAATTATTAATTATTTATAATTATTATAATGAACCAGTCCCAAGAAACTTATTCACGATTTAACGTTCTTTCAAAAGAAACAACATTAGTGGTAATAACAGTAACAAATGTGCTGCTGCAACTCATAAACATTATAAATTTCAGTAATTGTATTTTGTGAAAAATTGTGACGTGATGGACAATTTCTGACTGCATATTCGTAATCAGCAACCTCAAATTATATAAAATCAGTTAAAACATCTTAGTCAGCAGAAAATTTTTTTTTCCATGTAGACCAGTGTTATCGATGATAAAACGATGGTTTATATGAGATAATCCAAGAATATTCGATTCCAATGAAAGGGGTTAAAGCAACATTTTGAAGTTTTGGAGACTCTTTTCAAGCCATCTCTTTTTCAAGCATAATAAAATTGGAATAAGTACAACAAAACAAAATAGTTGGAAGCTTAAACAAATTTTAAAAACACGTGAATCAATAAGTTTAGTTGTTTTTACAAAAATATATTAATAAGGTACAATTCAATTATTAAAAGTAATAATAAGAAAAAATTAAAATTTAAGATAATCTAACAAAAGCAGTTAACGCATTATTTTGAAGTTCAATAATGCTCATTTTGAATTTGTCGACTTCCTCGTGACAATAAAAAATGAAAAACCGTTTTCCATTGTTGCACTAACATTGGGGCACAACAACAACACAACAATTGCGGAGATATAAGTCAAAAAGCAATATGAAAAGAGTTGTAGTCCCTATGGCCTAATGGATAATACATCCGACTTCGGATCAGAAGGTTGCAGGTTCAATTCCCGTCGCGCAAATTTCATTGTAAAAATTATTTCTATTTTCCATTCTCACAGAAAATTGCGCCATCCAGACAGACAGAGAAATAAAAGATTTTAGTAATATAGATTAACTTAATCAAAATATAGACATTACTTATTACATTATCATCAATAATTAAACTCTTCAATATTTACTATTTCTTTTCACATCTGTTTTTATTAAATCCCTTACCAACACAACAGTAGAAGGGTCTACTTTGGAACCCTCGTATCTATTAAGGGTTCCTTAATACAATACGATACAATTTCGTCCCGAAAATTCGCATAGTACAGGGTTAGTCAAAATGAATAGGACAATAAGAAAACTATAGGACAATACGAAAACTATTTTTAGACGAATGTATGTTTATTGTAACCAAACTACAGCTACGTATGGACAGATAAACTATCAAAGTTTTTTCTCACCTTCACAGATGTTCGATATGGGCTGTAGTTTGGTTACAATACATACATTCGTTTAAAAATAGTTTTCTTATTGTCCTATTCATTTTGACTAACCCTGTATTTGAATAAAACAATTTTAAATACTAAGATATGGAGTGTATGGAGTTTTAGTTTTAGTTCTATTTTTTTTTTCTTTTCAAAAAACGAATAAATAAAAAAAATATTAAATTTTTGAATTTTTCCCTTTTTTTCAGATATATATTTTTTATTTGCTAATAAATTGCCATTGTTAATAAAAAATAATCTAAAGAAACATTGATTTAATAAGAAATTCAAGGGACTAAGAGAAATCTTCGAATTAACCACGATTTCGAATTAAAGACGTTCGAATTATCCAAGATGCACTGTATATATATGTACAGTATATGTATATACTGTATACTGTATATAAAGTATAAATATACATATTTTAAACTTTCTGGTACCCAATTCCTGGGGGGGGGGGGGGCAATCCTACTTCGAGGATTTTCACCTATCGCGGGAGGCTCTGGTACCCATTAACCGCGATAAACGAGGGATTACTGTATAATATTTAACGTGCGTGATATTGTTTTCAGATAAAAATGACATCTGAGGCGAATGTCCAATCTTCAATTCGATTCCAGTAGTAGAACTGTAAATATATTTTCATTTTTTTAAATAAGTGCGGTGGCTGATCTAAAAATAAATGTATGTAAGATTCAGGTAGGATTTTCAAAGATAGGATCACTGAACATCAGTGACTAAAGAAATAATCTTCCGAGTATTACCGACTGGGCGGAACATTGTTTAATTAATAAACAAAACTCTGTTCCAGAACCCAAACCATTATTCCAAGAAACCTATACAGTATCCAGATTTATTTTGGAAACATGTGTAATTAATAACTTTGAATGTGTTAACAAACCAAAAGGTTTTTAAGGGGATAAATTCAAATTAGAAAATTTCAGAAAACATTATACTAATATCAGAAAATTAAAATAATTTCAAAAGTGTACAATAATATCAATATTTGTTCAAATCATAAATATCGAGGTTCAAACTTATTGCTTCTTTGACTTATTATTGTTGCAACTGTATGGTCATAAATTATAACAATAGTAATAAAATATTGATGATGTACTTTTGTAATAGTTTTTAAGATGTTGCCTAAAGCAGCAGGGGAAGAAATACTGCGAAATATCGCATTTAGTAACTACACTGAAGTTTAGTTATAATAGACATGAATTTTATATTATGTTATGTGAACTATTTGATTGAAGATATATTATTAATCACTTACTCTTTTGATGGGATCAAATTCTTTTATTTGTAATCGAATATGAATTTTCAAACACAAAATTCATATTCGATTACAAATAAGTGTTTCAGCACAAGAATTTTAAAATAATCTGTGTCATTTTAGATTCAGAGAACATGAAGTTTACAGTCGTGCAATAGAGATTGAATATTATTCAATTCAAAAAATCGAAGTAACCCTGGAACAAATCAAAGTTGTCGCTATGAGCCATAATGATGAAGGTAACTAATTCTATAAACAAAATATGATTTTTATAAAAATATAATTTTTATTAAGATTCCTTAATTTTTATCCAAAAGAAACATAGAACTTGACAGATGCTACTTCTAAAAATTTAATTGCATATTTTTATAATTAAATTTAATCAATGTAAGAATATCTGAACAAGGAATATCTTATATAAACAAAAGAAATATATTGAAGTTACCTTGAATATACTGAAATAATTATAAAACTTACTTTTAGTAAAAAAAAAAAAATCAAAATTGAATTATTACTCTTTTTTTCTTATAAAACACTTTTTCTAAAGAAATCCTGAAGTTTTCAAAATCTAATTTTGATGCAATTTCAAATAAGCAAAATATGAAAACCATATTTCAGTAGTGAATGTGGGTTCTCGAATCTAGACTACTTTTAGAAAAAAAATAATAAACAATTGGTTCTGGTAAGAATGATGGGATTTCCTATTATTCAAGTCCACCATCTAAATAACGAATAGTTTGTCACATTTTATTTTTATTACTCTACCTAATCAGTATAATTTAATTATTGTTTTTTTTTTGTTTTTTTTGTAGCATCAAATAGAAATGATCTCACAGCAGAAATGAATATGAGTCCCATCTGGGTTATCATAACGGGAGATGGTACTGTAAAGGAAGAAAACATACTTCAATCTATGTTCAAGACAAAGTTAGCACATTTATTCTTTCAATATTCTAATGATAGGAGTGGAGGATGTAGATGTTACATCAAGTACTGTAGTCAACATCAAGCAAAGAAAGTGGTAGAAGCGTTACAAAAAGATATGGGAAGTCGAATTATTGCTGTGATTCAGAAGGATAATATAGTGGCATCACGTAAAAGCTGTCCTCTTCATCAAGAATGTTATAAACTTCAACATGAAAATTTTGAATATAATATTGGCAAAACTATTGGTGTTTTCGCCGAGATCACAGCTTCAGGCCGAATCAATAACATTGTGTTTCCAGAAGACAGTTGTACAATCAATGAAGCAGATACAGATGGTGTTGATTCCTTTTACTATGAATTTGGTAAGTTCTCTCAAACGACAGAAGGTCGATTCAGATACGAGTTCAAAATTGAATTAAACTAATCACTAATGCTTCGCAACGGCTTCTGATACGTGAATGAAGAAAGTTATTCAAAAGTTAATACAAAACGCCTACTTATAAATAAGCGAGTGAAAAGTTGGTTGCGTGGAAATTAAATCCCATGCTATCTTTCCCATAAGTCATTGCGCTACCTTGGAGCCCGACCAGCTAGACATACAAACTCTACGGCTCTGAACTACTCTTGGCAAGACCTAATCAAGTTTCTAGCCCTCGTGGTTGCTAAGTTGATACCTGTTCACAGACAGGCAGACAAACCGGAGATATAAGGCTTCACATTAGAAGCCTAAAATCATGTTCCGGGAGAAATGGAAATAGATTGTAATCCTCGACGGAGCACGAATTTACCTACATAACATAGACAAATCGCAAGCAACTTTCTATCGATCAAAAGATGCGAAGGGACCTCCGAATTTGTTCGATAGTGCAAAGGAAACTTTTTCAATGGTGGTTCCAGGTTACTGCGCACGTGGCAAATTAACTTTGCTTAGAATACCTACAAAGTGAAGACAGATGCCGCCTGTTTCCAGACGTTTGTGATGGAATGCATTTTTGAAGAGGATATCCCCTGTCTCTATGGAAACAAAATGAACAAGGTGCAAATCCATATAAACAAAACTTAAAGTCATACATCTCGCAAATCATTGACTTACTACTTTGGCTTTGAAAAAAAATCTCAGAAAGACGACTAAAGATATTGAAAGCCTTTC
Organism: Thereuonema tuberculata; assembly: GCA_023159025.1. Taxonomy (NCBI): domain Eukaryota; kingdom Metazoa; phylum Arthropoda; class Chilopoda; order Scutigeromorpha; family Scutigeridae; genus Thereuonema; species Thereuonema tuberculata. Next base: position 50,742,352 of record JAFIDM010004315.1, on the reverse strand, counting down.
GAAAGTCTGTAAACAGGCTTAGGATACCTCAGAATCAATTAATCAAAAACCTGCTAAAATGGAAAATTAAGGTGTCGAGCTATTGTCAGGAATATGGGTTGTCATATCGAACATAACGGATGATGGTGGAAGTGAGTGTTTTAGCAGTGTACGCCTTCAAATTTGTGAAATCTTATCTGAATTAACCTTCTGTAATCTTGAAGACAATGACACTGGCAATGACAAAACAGCACTAAAAATCTAAAGATAAATTGATTCTGAGGAATAAGTTGCCAGTGTTGGT
>JAFIDM010004315.1:50731883-50741969 GCA_023159025.1 Thereuonema tuberculata | reverse complement strand
AAAATACTATATTTTGCCATCTCTCCTCATACGGTAGGTGAGATGACGCGCTATGGGTAGGAGAGAAGCCTTAATAAAAAATTAAAGTATAGTAAATATAAAAGCCAGAAATTAAAGTTTTGAAACATTATTAATGTATTTTTCTCGTTTTTGACAGGTAATTGAAAAGAATAGAAATTGAATTTGACATCAATTAATCAGACTATATTAATAAAGTTTAATGCTAACAGGAGACAATTATTTTTTCGTATTGCCTCTGATTAACTTAATGAAATTTCTTTATTTTTTTCTCCCCAATCTTCCACATAAGAACATAGTTTTGAATACAGCGAACAAGATTTCTGGTAGCCATCTTTTGCAAGACAGGTCTTTTCAGGTCTCATCGTTATTATTGTTCCTGGTTTTGAAAAATCAAAACTGCGTCATCTCTCCTCACATTATGAGGAGTCATCTCTCCTAAAACGATAAGAGAGACAACGCACCTAATCTTTCCCCAACAAACATGGCCGAACACGAAAGCATTGTGAATACAATCCCGCCAAGAATCCAGTTTCAACTTACAACAGCAGAAAATCCTTTATCGCTGAGATAAATATGCTGTGTGAAAATAATAAAACAATTATTAGAAATTAGTAGAAATTCCCTCGCAGAATCCACAAATATTCACAAAAATGTAGAAGAATTTGACAACGCGTACACTCCACACCACTGTACAATCCGACTTTGGGTAAGTATCACCACGCTGTGTTAGAAATGTAAACTGAAAACCGCGTCAACTTTCCTACCTGCGTCATCTCTCCTCGCTTTCCCCTATATATATTGTATTGGTGAAGTGGTTATTCCTCTAGTCTAAATACATTATAAGGTAGACGATTCCTTGATGAATAAAAAAACCAAGTATAATTTTATAGAATGTAGACCAAGATATTAGTATTACAATGAAGTTAGAATTTTCTTGATTATTCCTGTATGGTTTTCTGTAATTATCAAACCGCAGTAAAGCGCTTCCGTATTTGATGAAGGTAGGTATTTTCCAAACGAGCCTTCGTGGATCATGGGTCACCGAAGATATAGGCTCCAGTGATTCGTTGACCATCGAGACTAGTTGAGATTGGGTGGTCAGCCTATTGCTCACCGGTCTTTATCTCGAGTTCCCATTCTGCAGAGGGCTGAGTGAACCTTAGGACCCGTCTGGAGGAGAAAATAACCTAGGAAAAGCCTCGACCTCCGCCGGGGATTGAACCCGACTCCTTATTTAATCAAAACTTGTAAAACTTAGATGTAAGAATAAGTACTTTTTAAGAAAACAAAAATGCATCCAAATTAAGGAAACTTTTTTTTTTTTTTAAATAACTATAACATACCATTTATTATCTCGGTTAACCCAAGCTGTAGGCTTCATTAATACTTTAAAGTCTAGTTTCTACTTTAATCATAACGAAAAAGTAATTGTAGTTGTACAAAAACTGATATAAATCTCAACATAAATAAAGAAAATAAGAAAAATACAATTAAGATTAATAATATAACTTTAGATATGATATAATAAAATATGATAATGAAAGATACAAATAAAAGAGGTTATTCAGACCTTCAGTGTAATATGTAGAAATGTAATAAGTTCAAATTAGCAAATTAAACTTATATCTTATTAAAACTAATTAGAATCCAGGAAATTACAAAGCCAAAAATATAAAGCAAATGACGACTGTCTGTTTTCAAGGTCAGAGAAAGCTTTGAGGTGATGACATATGAACAAAGAATTGGCAATTTTAAGTGTGCGTCAAAACCGAATCCTCAGAAATTAGCTTTGGACTACCACAAACCGCTTTAATCATTAGTAAATGTGCCAGAAATGTAAAGATATTTCCATTATCCTTCTGAAATCAGTTTTTCCTGACTTCTGGTTTTACAGCATGATGTCCTTGAATTTTTTCTATTCTCCATCTTCTTTTATCTTTTCTTTTTCTTTGTTGTATCTTGTACATAACTGTATAACTTTTTCAGAACAGTTGGTTGTATTCATTTAAATAAGATGTTTAAAATCTGTCATAGTATATTTATGTTGCTTCTTCGAAGAACTCAATAAAAACTGATGAAAAAAGTAAAACAGTTTACGAAGAAAGATTAGTAAAATCAGATGTATTGTAATGATTATTCTCTCTTTTTCCAGACAAGATTTACGGTTGTATAATTCAAACAATTCAATTTAGATTTGTGTAAGGTAAAAAATAGACGAAATCCTATCGTTTAATTGAATATGTCCAATATTCAAAAATAGTGACAAGATATGAAACTAAACAGCAATTAAAAGTAATTCATAAGTATCAAATCCATATTCATTCCTCAGTCTTCGTCTATTATTCATAATTCATACAAAAATTCTTCTTATCTTCTTATTTATTCAGATGTTATAAAAAATAATATAAATTTTCGAAAGGAAAAACTATGTCCTTTCTTTTTCAAGTAATCCATTTTTAACCAGTAATAATGTGTGAACATGAATTAAAACTATTAATATCATAATGTAAACCATATTATACAATTCTATTATTGACACTACAAAGCCACCAATTGTTAAGATTGAGCCAATTCTTTAACACTTATTTTGCTTTTTGATTGTTTCCTACATATAGTCATCAAATCATTCGCCAATTTTACAAATCTTTCATCCAAAACTATTCCATCATTTCTGTTAATATTACTTTCTTTAGAATTTGTTATGATTAAACTTTCAATAATTTTTCTTAATTTAGTATTTTTTTCAGTACACAAAATTTCAATTACATTATCAAAGCGAAGCCCAAATTTAATGCAATGTTCCGCCAATTCAGATTTATCTACTTGTTTGTTTTTTACATAATTTACGTGCTCAAAAACCCGTTCCCGAATCGTTCTTTTTTGTTTCTCCAATATAGAATTTCATGTTCCACAATCAGTTTTATGTACAACACCCATTTAGTTATTTTTTTTCCCTTTGGTTAAATTTATGACACAAAATGTTTTTTAATTTGTTTTTGTATTCAAAACTTACATCAATTTCGTATTTTTGGCAAATTTCTTTTAATTTTAAGCTATTCTTATTCGCATATGGTAGCATAATTCTATTTTCTCAATTTCTGTTTAACTCTTTAATGCTAAATTTATTATAATTTCTAATTGCTTTATTAATAAAGGAATCATCATAGTTATTCTTTTTTAAAATTTCTTTCATTTTGCCAATTCTGTTCTCATAATCTTCAGTAGAATTAGTAGTCATATCGACTCTTCTCATATAATTTTCTACAATGTTCCTTTTTATATGCGTACCATGACCTGACTTAAAATTTAAAACGTGTTACTTTGAAATTTTTTATGGAAATATTTCAAATGTAATTTATTATCTTTTTTTGTTAAGTCATGGCCAAAAAAATTTAATTTATTTTCTCTTTCTTCTTCTTTTTTAAATTTTAATTCATCATGTTTTTCATTGATTAACCTATAAAAATGGTTAAACTGTCTTATAGTGCCAAACCAAATAATTTAAATATGATCAGCATATCTGTAATACTCAAAATCAAATTTAGTGTTTTTCAAAAGCTGGTACTCTAAAAAGTTCATGTAAACGTTACATTATTGTCCAATAAAGGAGATCCCATAGGAAATCCTGTGTTTGTAAATCCTTTCTTTGTGGGAGAAATAAGTAATATTTATTATTGATTAATGTTCATCAAGTCCACATTAGTCATTTTGAAAGTAGAAAGTAGATCTTTGTTCTTAAACACAATTTTTCCATTATTAATACTGTCTCATCCACCGGAATATTCGTATACATACTTTCAATATAAAGAGAAAATAAGTGAAATTTCTTGTTATTATTGTATAGATGTTCCAATTTTTTAGTAGGGTCTTTAGAATTTTTTATAATTACCATTATTACTAGTTAAAAATGGGTTACTTGAAAAAGAAAGAACGTAGTTTTTCCTTTCGAAAATTTGTATTATTTTTTATGACATCTGAATAAATAAGAAGGTAAGAAGAATTTTTGTATAAAAGTAATTTATGTTGAATATTTTTATTTATGAAATATCTTTATTTCTAAGATGTTATTTCATTCAATTTTTTTTTACTTTCAGAAATTTGGTGACCGGTTATGGATTTCGGAAGGGCTAATCGTAAAGGAGGAAAACCCCGGAGACGTAGGTCTCCATCAGCTAATTCAGATAGTACAGTGTTTGATCCTTACGCAGTGGACGTTTCAAATTATAATAGCAGTGGTGCTAGAAGAAACAATGGAAATTCCAGATCAGTAAGTAGACGTAGAATTCCAAATGAAGAACGAGATAAGCAGTTCTACAATCATAACAAAGCCAGAACTGACTGCGATTTTAAGGAAACGAAGAAAAAAAACCTGAGTCAGGATAGAAATCAACAGAAAAACGGAGTCGGACGCAAGCAGAAAAATCAAGGTAACTGCCAAATAGTATTTAGCACAACTATTTTCATATTTTCCTTTTTTTTCTATTTCACTCTCATTCAAGAATTAATTACTTCAGATGAAGTCAACTAAAAAGTTTTATTCTACGTTTGTTAGCGTAATATGTCAGGTAAAGATGTTATATGCCACTCACTTTAATTCTCTTAATTTTTTTCGGTCCATGTCTTGGAAGTCATAAATTCAGGAGATCCGAGGATTAGTTAAAAATACTAACAAAGATTACTATATTAAATAAATGACACATCTTGATAAACTCCTTAAACATCCATTTAATCTTGATATTTCGTCTTTTCTTTGCGAAAAGACTTCATCGGACGGAATAGGATAGGAAAATTATATTCCTCTTCCTCTTGAATTCGTCTTATATTAAAATTCTATTTAAACAATAAATAATGATAAGACTTTTGAATAATAAATAGTATCAAAGAACTTTTTGTAAGTACAATAATGAAATAGTACTACAAAATAGTACTACTACTAAAATAATAATAAGACTTTTGTGAAAAATAATAATATAGATTGTGATCGCATTTGTAATAATAATTAACAATAATATATATTCTTTGAAATTACTATAATAATAGATTCTTTATTATAATTACAACAATTTTTCTTTGTTCTTAATACATTTTTTAAATTTGTTTAAAGTGAATTCACTAAATGTTAAATATATATCCTTATTAATACATGGAAATCTTTTAATAATGCAAGACTCAACATTGAATCTTTCTTTTTCAACTAAAATATGAAATAATATTTTCAAAATCGGATCTGGGTTATGTTTATGAATTTTGCAATGATCTATCCAATCTACTAAATTATTTCTATTATTTTTGAAAGCTTTAATGTGTTCCATAATTCGTTCTTTCAATGTTCTTCCGGTACTTCCAAAATAAATATTTATTTAATATAAAGTTTTTAGAGTTTTTTGGAATGATTACTGTTGTTTAAACATGTCTTGAAATTCATATAAATGAATAGTTAAATAAATTATCCCTTATGACTCGCACAGGTTTAGGGAAATCTACACTTACAGCTAAATTCCGAATTTACATCTTGGAAAATATTAAGACTGTTGGTAAAAGAAAAAAATCAGAGGAATTACAAAATTCTATAATCTTTAATTGTACAACAGGCCTATAGCCAGAAATTTTTTGGGGGGAGGCTGAGTGTATGAGAACTTATTTTACCAGAATGTTTAATCCCGCTAAGGAAGCGAGATTAATTACTACTGTATTGTTGAAATACTGTGTGTGTTTTACATTTACTGAGCCGCAGATATCTATAATTGTACTCATACAAACTAAGTTCTTCTAAGACACCTTGCACAGCTAAATTCCAAACTCCATCAGTGGTTTGCTACTGCTACAAGCGAGCGCCATCTATGATTTTTTTTATTTACTACAGAAGCAATCTCTTTGATTTCTTCTCTGCCATAAAGTCCATCACATCATCCTTATCTCAACCAATGGAAATTATGGCAAGTGCATTCAATCGGTCGTCATTCATTACCCCAGAGATAAAGTTTTCACTCTTTTCTTTGTAGAAAAGGATATCTTTTCCTGGCAGATTTTACTAACAAAGTAGCCAAGACAGTTAGGAGGACTTGATTGTAGGACAGTATGTCACGCTGCAATACTCCAATACTTCAGGACATCAGTGTCAGTGTAAGTAGCGAAGCCTCTTTCACACCACAATTAATACTCAGCTTTTACTGCAGATAGTGACATTTCATCGGCAAAGTATGAAGATAGACTCTCTAACTTGCTTGTTTCATCAATAGAAGCATAGCTTGGAAGAAGAAACTGGAAACTTGGTAGAATATCCTCATTTGAAATGAATCTATCAACACAGCGAATGAAGACAGTCACCGTGTAATATTCTTCAACATCAGTAGTTTGATGGTTTGCATTTGTGGTCTGCCTCGATGCTCGTTTGAAACCGTCAGTTTAGTTTGGAACATGTTCCCACCCCCCAAGTCGTGAAGCAGAATTAAATATATCTTTAAAAATTTTTCTGCATTGTTTCGTTGTTTTTTGAGAGCATCAATAACCTCATTAGCATGGCTTACAGCTATTGCCAAATCAAGCGACTTTTCTTGAAGAAACACAGACAATGGCAGAATAAAGCTAAAGAGTTTGTCACACACAAGTAGACTAACAAAAAATCACATTTTCCATGATTGCCAATAAAGTTTAGGCTATTGAAGAAATCTTCCACGTCTTCTTAGAAACCTCTTCTAAAAATCATTCAAATTTCTTTATAAAGCTCAGCAAATATTATAACGCTATCATGTCTTGATGAATGCGGTTTCACAAAGGCGGAAATGTCTTCTTTTTCTACACTCTAGGACATATAGTGAATAGCATCCTGAAGAATTTTGCATTAGGGTGGTTACTAAAAAACTTATCTAACTCATTGACAACACCAAGACAGATTCTATCATAAAGTTTGACATGTTATTTATATAAGATTTAAGCGATGTCTTGCACATTGAACATATTCACATTCGGATACTGCTGTCTGATCTTAGATTGAACACCACTAATGTGGCCAGTCATATTGACTGCTCCATCATATCCCTGTCCAACACATTTACATATGTCAAGTCCATGCTCGTCACATCGCTACAAAATAACTGGTTAAGTTTTCTGGAAAATGATCAAGAATTCGAATAAATCCCAAAACTTCTCGCATTACTATGGTTTGTGAAGTCCCATTATAAATCAGTTACTTATACTTAAGACAAAAAGAAAGTCAGTGCTTCAAACATCCATAGTTTCATCGACAAGTATGCTAAAACAACTTGCATTATTTATCTTAGAAACTATTACTTGAGTAACTATGTTTGAGCATATCTGTATAATTTCATTCTGTACATATGGGCTCATGTAATCAAAAATTATTTATTCTTCTATAATCCTACTTTAGAAATGGGTTACAGTACGTCAGATCAGAGCTTTGCTATTGAACAGTGGCTTTTGAGTGCACCAATCAGAAGTTCTCGATCGATGCAATACGGCTGTGGCAGTACGAACCTGAAATATATGCAAAAATACTTTTCTCCTAAAATTCCCCCAGAAAAGAGGAGAAAACTCTAAAGTGAGCTTTCTCCAAGGTGGGCTTTCTTGAAGTCATAAAAATGATTTCTGATATTTTTTAATTATTTTTTGGGGTCTTTTTCTCAAAGAAAAACCACGATAAACACCGGCTTGACATTAATTGTTCGAAATGGTAAAACCCTAGCAACGGACCATAGCAACGGGCTCTGTGAACTTTGACGCAGGTTGTGATGACACATTTAAACAGTCCATTACTTTGATTACCTAGTGCTTCATAGACAACGCTACACATTTCAGAGTTTAGTATCTAAAAGGTAAAGAAACGGAACTCTTACGGTGAGGCTGTCTCCATGAATAAATTTACTCATGGAACTAAAAATGTACAATTTTATGTTGATGTGACTGTTCCTTTGATTTCAACTCTGAGAGAAACTTTTCTTTTGTTTAGATTTCGAGAGGGAAGGGATAGTAGCCCCCCCCTCCCCCCGGCTACGTTCCTGTTGTACAAGTAACTTCCATTACATATAATAAATTAAAATGTAATACATTAATGTATCAGTTAAAAATTAAAAATAACATGCATCTATATCTCTTATTATAAAACAACTCAGATATGAAACTGACACATACAGAAGTAGCATTTTTGAATTATAAATTGTTTACCATTCAGTTTAATTATTTAACACTTTATGAACCCATTTGATTACTAGCAATCAAAACATTACATAACAATTTATTTTGTCTGATATTAGGAGAGAAACGAAATATGTAAGTTTCCGGTTTGGTTTTTCTTAGGTGAGGTTCGGAGACCCACGAATCAGTCTCCCATACATCTTCCTAAAGTTCAAAATGAGAGGATATTGTTTCAAAGATTCTTGTATGATAGTCGCAAGATTGGTGGTGAGGAAGACAGTGATGACAATGTTTCCTATCTGTCAGACTGTGTCACAAGAGGATCGGTGTCCGATAGTGATTTATCACAAGAAGAAGATTCTGAGAGCTTTCATTCACTTTCAAGTCAGAGTGATCGTATGTCTTCTAGCATTTGGAATAGCGCAAGAATGACCCTTCCGCAAAAGAGAAAATCGGTAAGTGATGTGAAATACGACTAAAATAAAAATAATCTTGCTTGAAAGCATGTATCTTTCTTTAGATTAGGCTTCGAGGCTACAATTGGAGCATTTATAAAAAGATTCTACCTTTTCCTAAATTTTTAATTTAAACCCAGATTTCTAAGGTAATAACTAAAAGACCCGTGGTCACATTCATGAGAAAGAAGTTCAATTTTGTCAGCATTTCGTGGTAAGGTGGTGAAATAAAACGTTAGAATGATAGGCCCAACATTCAACTGTCTCCAATGACACAATATTTTGAATACTAAAATACACAATGCAGATTTATACTTTTACTTTGTTGTATAATGTAATTGTACTATCAAGTATAAACCTCCCTAAAAGTCAAGATTCAAGGTAAAGAATTACTGGTGAGCATTGTTGATGCAAAAAACAAATAAATGCTTTACACAATGCTTTGTTATGACGATATACTGCAACAAAAAATTCATATAAATTGTTCTATCACTACTGAACGGATAGTGGATTCATTTTTATTTTTAAGAATGATCTGAGATACTATATTTATGTATTGTTCATCTAAAGGAGCAATTCAGACAGTTGCACAAATTCGACTTTTTTCAATTCATCATTCATAAGATCTACCACACTGGATAGATCAGTTTCTTTTTCAGTTCCAGAATTTTCTTGAATAACTTCAAGATGAATCATAATCATTCTAGGCATTTCCTGTATTGCCTAAAATTTAATTCTACTATTGTATAAAAGTCGGCAGCCTATTATTAGATTGGGTCATTTGTAAATAGTGGTATAATTATATGTATTATCAAGTGTAGAAGAAGTTTTATTTAAATTATGTTAAGAAGACGAGGAGATCTGAAGAAGAAATATGGATTTGTGAATATGTGCTATTGGTAATATGATAGTCCTCACCTAAAAATGGGTTACATTCCGACGAACATGTCGGAGGTCGATTTGGTCGTAATTGACAAATGTACTGTACAGCGCATGGTAATATGACGGAAATCATATCTACAATGACGTTACTAAATCATAGATATGTCCAAACATTTGAAAGTTGATACAGCCTTAAAATTTTACAAATATAATATTCAATACTATTATTCATACCACTGGCAATGCAGTCGATTTATGCTAGTGGTTGATTTATGCTAGTTAATAAGTCATTAACTGACTTATTCTTACGACTACGGATGCAACTCGAATGTGCGTTTTCAAGTTCTATAGGGCTTTCGACGTAAGTGCGAATGTTAGTATGTCGGATGATCTTAAGTTTGGACTGTACATAAAATAAGTATTTGTGTTTGTTGTTACTCTGAAAAAACTTTCCTTTGTAATTGGAAAGGAAAAAATAAATTAATTATTGTGGGGGTAATAAAGATGCAGAGCTAATTATTTTTTTTTTATTATTATTATGAGGAATAAAATTATTTACAAAATGAATTTCTTCTTC
>JAFIDM010004315.1:50690324-50700881 GCA_023159025.1 Thereuonema tuberculata | reverse complement strand
GTGTGTACATGTGGTTAATGTGTTGTGAATATAAAAGCAAAAAGTTATCTTTTGAGTTATTAAATTACATTGGTACAATTAACCTGTTACTTTATTAAAAATAGATGAACTGTTGAGCTTTGGCCAAGCTTATTCATTCAGGAAAAAAAAAATTGTTTTTCTTTCAGTGCAAACTGAGTCAAAGAATATTTAATAAACTTTAAAATACAATATAAAAAATCTAATGAAACTGTGCAGTAACAAAAAGAGACAACATTGCAGAGAAGTTGTTACAATGAGTAGCAGCATCGTTGCACCACACATCATCATTTAATACATTATCATACTCGAGATCATTCATTAGATCGTCTTGATCTATACAAATGTTATGTAGTACACACGCAGTAACAACAACATCTGAGATTAGTTTCATCTGAATCATATCCAGAAATTTGAGTCGACGAAATCTACCCTTTAATTTGCCAAAAGCATTTTCAATCAAAATGCGACTTGAACTTAATTTAAAGTTAAAAAGTTTTTCCTTTCTGGTGAGATGACCATTGCCCTTATATGGAACCATCAAATAATGTTCTAATGGTTAAGCAGAGTCCCCAACGATAAATGAGTCTTCTGGCAAGTAAGCAGAAGTGTTATTGATGAGCTTGCTGCAGATGGGGCTGTTTCGCCAAACGCGAGCATCATTTGACGAGCCAGGCCATCTAGCAAAAACATCAATAAACTTCTGCTTACTATCCAGATTGCTATTGCACATGGAAAAAATTTCGGGCAGTTATTCTCCAGGCAGTTATTTTCTGCACACAGTGCACGGATTGGGATGTACGTGTCATCCACACAACCAACTACACCCTGGATCCCATTCCTTCGTAGTTCGTTGAACCTCTGAACGTTTTGTTGCAGCTGTAATCCTTTTGGCCACCGGATAATATCGTTGACCTTACTACATATCACCTTCACTAATTTTTTAAACATCCGGTAGCCATGGCTGGTGCCTACTCCAAAACGATCACAGCTACCACGATACGATTCTTGGTTACTTAATAATCAAATTGGGAGTAGGAGGTTGATTAGGCCTTTGGTTCCTTGATTACCCCGATGGAGCTCCATTCCTTCCAATTCCATCCCAATGTACTGCCAAAGGAACTAAATAAAGAAATAAATTGTTAATTATTACAGTATAAACATAAGACAACATAATCAAAAGAAGTGAATGCCTACAATAATTACTGTTACTCTAATGACTTATTTATTTATCATTTGTTAAAGTAGGCTTAAAGTGAAACTCGAAGCTTTTAATTATGAATTATTTCATGATAATTAATCCTACGTAATGAAGCTTTCAAGAAATACTGACTGGATGCAATTTTATTTCAAAACAATTTTTTAACTTCAGATAAATACTCGAATTTATTATGATAATTATACATCACTTTATCTTAAAACGAATTATTGAAATATATAAATTATGCAGAAGCATTTATCCTAAATTTCATTGAGGAATTTCAATGAAGTTTTGTTAATCTGCATTCACTTAAGGGTTATATACATCTTTTGATTGCAATAGTGCCATTATTTTCAATATTAAATTAAAATTATATTATTGCCTACCTCCACTGTCGATCTTTGAAGCCTAAAATGTTTCCGAAAGTCATCGCCAATATAATTTGGAATGACTTTCGAAACATAAGTTTTCTTTACGATGATGACGAAGAATTGCTGTTGTTGGCGATGTGGGAAACAAGACAAAAGAAGAGACAGAAAATTGAAAATTGTTGCTATTCTTTTACCATTTATACATTTCCTTCTTTTTTCGTCGCGAAGACAGAATTCAAGAAAAAGAATGAATTCTCTGGTGGGATTGGGGATGGAAAGGACCAGGGAAACAATCTCATTGGCCATCTTGAACTGCACTACGGAATGTACGGGGATCGTTCCTTGTAGCTACAGACTATGCCACTACAGTGACGTCATATTCTGTACAACATTCATGCTACGTAAAACTTCGTAGCGTCACTACTGTAGCTACGAGGAATACCACTCAGGTAAATCTCTGCATTGTAGAAACTGTTTGCGATCTTTGTAGAAAGAAATCATCGGACACTTGCCTAAATTGTTCCCCTGATTCTGGAATAAAATGGCATTGTTTTTTTGGTGATTCAGCAATAGAAGAATTTTGTGATTGGTTTCTTAAGGAATATGAAAATGTAGAAGTGACATTCATAGCTCATAATGCCAAAGGTTATGATAATCATCTCATCCTACAGTATTTAATTGCAAAAAATATAAAGCCAAAATTAATTTTTGAAGGAAATAAGATTTTGTTCATGCAATTAATGTAATATTTTTGCTTAATGTATTCTTTATTATCAATCATACTTAACTACTCTCAGCACCTACATCACAGGTACGTGAGTTTACCTAGTAGGACTGTAATGTTTAAATTTGCAATAAATAAATAAAAAAAAAATTGAAGAACATTCGATTCATTGACTCTTACTCTTATTTTCCTATGGCATTGTCTGCTTTGCCTTCTCTTTTTGGAATAGATTCCTCTATTCAGAAATGATATTTTCCTTTTCTATTCAGTAAAAAGGAAAATTATAATTATGTAGTTCAATTCCTTCAAAAGAATATTACAATCCTGGAGCAATGAAATTGAGAGAATTTGAAAAGTTTAATGAATGGTATGGAAACAAAACAATATAACATTTAATTTTCAGAAGGAATTAATAGATTATTGCTTGCAAGACGTGAAAGATTTGCTTCATGTATGTCTTAAATTCAGAGAAGTATTCAAAGAAATAACGGGAATATGTCCGTACAGGTCTTCATTCACCATATCTTCTGCTTGCATGCAGGTTTTCAGAACTCGTTTTCTGAAAGCTAATTCAATTCCCTTAATATCTGAGAGAGGATTTCAGCCACCTCGACAATATTCCAAAATATCCATTTATTGGTTAGAATGGTTGTCAATGAAAAGAGGGATCGAAATTGAACATGGTTACCGAACAGGTGAGAGAAAACTTTTAGGTAAGTTTTTTATTGATGGTTATCATAGTCCATCTTGTTCTGTTTTTGAGTATCTGGGCTGTTAATTTCATGGATGTTTATTCTGTTACAAACAAAGAGGACTAAAAGTTTTCGGAAGTCAAAGCTCAATGCAAGATGTTTATGAACGGGTATTGGGAAGGAAGCATTTTTTTCTTTCTCACGGATTTTCATATGATGAAATATGAGATTGTCAATTTCGATCAGTAATTAAAAACGATTCTGGATTACAGGAATTTATTAGAAAAATGCCTATTGTTGATCATATTCTTCCAAAGGATGCCTATTATGGTGGTTGAGTAGAATCGATACAACTACTACGTAAAGCAAACTCTGATGAAAAGATCAGATATTATGACAATTTTGAGTCTGTATCCATCAATGTTGAAAAAAGAACTCTACTGTGTAGGAAGACCTCTGATTCTTAATAAATTCACTGATAATGATGTTTCCTCTTACTGTGGATTAATTAAAAGTAAGGTATTACCACCTCGATATCTTTTTCATCCAGTTCTTCCTTTTAGATTACAGAAAAAGTTATTTTTTCCACTGTGTAGAACTTGTTTAGAACAAAAATCAAGAGACCGTTGTTTTCACAGCAAAGGAGAGAGATGTTTGATCGGAACTTGGGTACATTTTGTTTAATTTTCAAGAACAGATTAACATATTCTGTAAAAAGACCACCACTATGAGTATCACGATTATATTGACTAATTCTTGGAAAATGCCATACCTGATAAAGATCAACAATTTCATATCCTCTTTCTAAAGCCTTACACAATCAGAAGGAAAGCCATCAGCACTTTGAGATAATTAAGTGAAAAAGATAAGCAGACGTACATTAATGATTATTATAAACATAAAGGAATTCGTCTTGAATATAATTCTATTAAGAAAAACCCTGCTCTTAGAGCATTAAATAAGATGTGCTTAAATAGTTTTTATGGAAAATTAGCACAATCTATACAGAAAATGCAAACGAAGTATGTTAATGATTCGAAAAGTTTTTTCAAACTTTTATGTGATGAAACAAAAAGTGTTAGCAACGTGCTTTTCTTTAATAATGACAACATTGCACAAGTGCAGTGGAAAAATAGTATTGAAGCTTCACCTTTAGGTTTTCATGCTAATATTGTTTTGGCTAGTTTTGTAACATGTCATGCAAGATTGAAGATCTTGGAACATCTTGAAAAACTTCACACTTCAGCTATGTATACCGCATTTACAGCTATGCATATTGTGCTGATTGTGAATGTCCCATTACAACAGGTTCTTATCTCGGATCAATGACTGACGAAATAGTTAAGGAATTTGGATATGATTACTCCATTTCCCGATTTTGTACAGTGGGTCCTAAGAATTACGCTTTTCAAGTAATTTCTTCCAACAGAGAGAAACCTTCTTTTGTAATTATTTTCGAGGATTTTTTTTTCTCATATGAAGTAGGAAAATTGATCAATGTTGATTTGATGGAAAAAATGGCAAATGAACTTGTTGAAAATGAATCTTCTGCAACACAAGTCAGTATTTCTACTAGATATAAGATAGTACGAACTAAGGACAAAAGAATTGTTAGTCAGAATGAAATTAAGAATTACAAAGCTGTTTTTGATAAGAGAGTCTTAATGCCAGGTAGATTTATTTCTCTTCCTTATGGTTATTAAGAAATTTTCTAAGATTTTCGATTACTAACAAGTATATTTAGTTCTTTAATAATAATACTTTTACTCATCAAGATATTTCAAGAAAGATATTGGTATATGAAATATGTTTAGTTTTGTTTCATTTTGTTACAAAAGAATGATATCTCCTCAAAATTTTTATACTTACTCATTTTTCTTGTTTATTTTCAGTCAGTTTTGTAAAGATTGACATGTCAGTTAACATATAAATTTAACCTTACTAATATCATTCTTACGAAGACGAAGAAAATAAAAAATATTCAAATACAGAAATATCTTCGGAGAATTAATAATAATAATAATAATAATAATTTTATTGCCAATAAAAAATATTTACAACAGTATACGTTGATTACAGTTTTGACATCCCAGTTGTCTTAAGGGTGATCCCGTCCAGAAGACAAAAGGGTGTCGGCATCGAGGCAAATTACATATGAAATTAAAACAAGAAAGCATTAAAACAAAGTATTACAAGCATTACTATTACAATAAAAAAGAGGGAAAAAAATTAAAAAGACTGGATTTGTTTCCTTTTTTTTTTTTTTACAAATATTTAACTGTGTACATTATGAGGACGAAAAAAATTCAGTTCATCACATTTTGAGGAAACTATATGCTGAGAAGATTATATAGTTTTCAAAACTGATAAAAAACAAAAAAACAAAAACAAAATTAGACTGATGGCGTTTACCTAGATAGAGGAAGGAGAAAATAAAAAAGGAGAGAGTGAGAAGAAAGAGAGGAGATTACAATCAATTATTGGGTTCATGTAAAGAGGGATTTATTAGAATTGAGTTGAGTAGAAAAGTGTTGTTTAAGTTTTCTTTTAAATTGTGCTAGAGAAGTGCAATCACGAATTTCATTTGGAATTTTATTCCAATTTAGAGGAGCAGAATAACTGACTGCTCTTCTTTGATAGTTGGATCTTGTTTTTGTTAGTAGAAGAACAGGCTTGAGTCTAGTTTTATAAGAATGGGAATTGGGTTTAATATTGAAAGTAATTGAAGGACATGGCTCTTTTCACCTACAAAACAATTAACAAAAAAACTAACTGAAGCTTGTAGATATGTTCGAAAGGAATTATTTTATATTTTATCCAGAGGGATTGAGTAGAGTATAGGCGGGGCTTTCTATCTAAGAATCTTAGGAAATGCTTTTGCACTTTAAGTATCATTTTTTTTTTTAAATTTGGCAGTGGTTCCCCAGATGATTATACCGTAGCACAAGTTTGTATGAATTAGTGACCAATATAGACTCAGAAGTATTTGCCTAGGAAGAAAACAAAGTTTTCTAATGATGCCTAAATTTTTTGAGACTTTATGAGCGATTTGTTGTGCATGGAGATTCCATGATAGATCGTGTGAAAGAGTAACACCTAAATATCTGAAGGATTGGACTTCTTGTAATAAGGAGTTGTTATAAGTGATAGAGAAATGGAAGTGTTAAGTATTTTATTTCTTTGATAGAAAAACATATAAACCGTTTTGGTTGTATTTAAAGTAAGGTCGTTTGAGGATAGCCAAGATTCAAGATATAAAAGTGAGCACTGCACCTCGTGCTTAAGTTTTTCCACATTAGGATGAGCAAATATGAGGGTTCCGTCATCGGCATAGAAGATACATTTGGAAGCAGGTGATGTGAGAATAAGATCGTTTATAAATAAATTAAAGAGAAGGGGGGAAAGGATAGACCCTTGGGGTAAACCTGTCGACGTGTGATATACTGAAGAGGAATATCCATTTATGTTCAGCTGGTATTGTCTTTGTGATAGATATGAAGAGATCCATGCAAGAGGTGGGCCTCTAATACGCATAAGTTCTAATTTTTGAAGTAAAATATTGATATTAATTGAGTCAAAAGCCTTTTTCAAGTCCAAGAAGAGACCTAAGACGATCTTATTAGCCGCCATATTCTCCGTGATAAACTCTGTGAGATCAATTAGCGCAGTTTCGGTATTTTTCCCTGTGATGAAACCGTGCTGTTGTTGAGCCATGATTTTATATTTTGATATATATGTAGAGAGTTTACTATGATATAATTTTTCAAATATTTTTGAGAATGACCAACTACCGTCCTATCTCCGTGGTAAACTCTGAGTGTTCACATCTCCTGCTTTCCATAATGGAACAACTTTCGCTTGTTTGAAGGCAGAAGGAAAGACGCCTTCAGATATTGAGATATTAAAAATAAGAGAAAGAGGAAGTGCAATGTCATCCACGATCTGTTTGAGAAAGTATGGGGAGATCTCATCAGGACCAGAGGAAGTTTTGTTGGATAGTGATTTGATAGCTTGCTTAACTTCAGAAGGAGAAGTAGGAGATAGAAAGGAGGAGGAAGGACTTGGATTGTTCAATATGGGATGTATATTTTTATCGGATGTGCTGAAGGGAGTATTTGGTAGAAGGATGTTAAGAAATTTATTTAGGTTTTGCTCGTTTTTTTTTAAGTTATTTTCTATAATAAGAGTAGATGGACATTTTGGTTTTCTGTGATTAGAAATTAATTTATTGATATTATTCCACTTTTCTTTTGTGGAGAGATTATCATTAAATAGGTTTTCATAATAACTTTCCTTGGAAGCTCTAATTCGTGACTTTAATTCATTCCGTATGACTTTAACGTGTTCTAGTTTTCGGGTGTAGGATTTTTCTTATAAGATTTATATAGTTTATTTTTTTGCTGGATTTTTTTCGAAAGTTCAAAGGATATCCATGGTTTCTTATTTATTGTGGAATTATTTTTGGGGGAAAGAGAAAAATATTTATTAAATCCTGAGAAGAAGAGTTCGTTGAAGAGTGAAACGGAGTGTTCCGTAGAGGTTACGTTTTCCATTTCTTCAGCCCAGTCAATTGAATGTAAATATTGTTTAAATTTATATGTTTAATCAATTTTTGCATTTTCGTAGTAATTCAGTAAGAGTAACAATTCATAATGTTAAAAAATTATGAAGCATGTGTTCTTTTATAAATTTAACTAGCAGCAAAGCCTGTCAGACGACAGGCATAAAAAAATCTGAAAAATCATTTTATTATCAACTATTAAATATAAAGTAAATGTAATCTAAATACTGTGCTAACTTGTGAACGAAGCTTCTACGGCAAAAATAGTTTTGAGTTTCGAAATCAGCGTAAACAACTGAGTAAGATCACAAATTAGGAACATACACGCACAAGAAAAATGGAATCACTGATCTGTTTTTTGAAATTTCGATACCGGGAACCCAGAACAGCTGTTTCAGGCTTCCTAGCCTTCTTCAGCTGGATTCGCCCAGTATCTGACAAACCAGCGATTCCAAGAAACACCTAAAGAAAAACAAAAGTCAACAAGAAAATGGCCCTTCATAATAAGAAAAACAATATATAAATTAAGAATAAAAAAGGGCAGAAAACAACTGAGTAAGTATGCCAAATTTCATTAAAATGGATGCAGTGGTAACAAAATTATTTGGTTTTGAACCTATGTTTTGTTTGAATTTCAGTTGTCGAAGTCAGTTCCGAAGAATAAAATTTCATGGAAACAACATGGAATGACATAATGAACTAATATTTTCATCCAATTTGAGTACCCTTGATTCAATGGTACCATTAAAAACCGATGGATCTATCTTAATAGCTTAATTATATCGAGTTACAGACAGACAGACAGACAGACAGACGAACTTAGCCAATTTACATGTATATGAGCCATTCTGAAATTAAGTGGAATTTTTTTGTCCCCTCTAAGTTTCTATCTTAAAAAACTGATTTATATAAGCTTGCTAATTTTTTATAAATGAAACAAGATTGTATTTAAAAGGTCCCAATATTATTTTATGAAAATAATTTTACATTTAAAAGTAAAACTCTGAGAAGTGTACGAAATGTAACCTCCATGGAATGTCCCCACCCATGTTTTTTCAACATTGACAAGTGATTTATCGAAAAATATTATTAAATTTTTCAAAAAAAACCTCAATAACAATAATAAATTATTTAAATTAAACTCTACACTAACTAACATTTTAAACATAAAAGATTTAAATAGCCTAATTTTAACTCAAAAGTTGTCCACGGGGTTGGATGTAACCATTTGGAACATCGATAAAAGTTCTGAAAATGCTCACTGGGCAACAACACTGTTCACTGGTAGAGCTGTAGTGAAGGGGAAGGCAGCGATCTTGAGTAATCTGTTGATTGTTTGGATCTCATGTGTGTTATTTGCTGTTAAAAGACCGAATTGCCTTTATTGCCAGGTGAATTCTTTTTCTCTTTGTAACCTCCATGTGTTCAACAAATGTTGCATGTCATATATTAAAACTTTAACTTTAATTGTTTATTTTGGAAATACCTGTTATCTTTCAGAAAACATAAGCTCTGAATCTATGGATTTATAGGTTATGAACTACATGTGACTAAATAGCTAAGTGTAACCTCCATGGAGGTAGGTAACTCCCATTTATAACATCATCCATGGTGGTTACTTCTATGGGAGTTACACTTAATACAATTTAAAGCCTAATAGGCTATTAAAGGAAGGTTTATTTAAACAAAACATACTTTTAATATATTATTCCACTTTAGTAATATGGATTGTATTAAAATTTATTTCATAATCAGGCCTATTTCTGGCAAGTTGATACCTATTTCATTTAAAAATTTAATACTCAAAGAACAACTAAAATTCATTTGTTGCTTACTCATTAATTATTTACTACAGTTTATTAATTGTTAATTTTTGCAATATTCAGCTGGTTTAATTTAAAATATATATTTTTTCCTAATCTCCATGGAAGCGAACGTAACTTCCATGGTTGGCAAAATTATAAACTATTTTTTTCTGGTAAAATATTTATTCTTGATCTCTACAAAGGGTGTACATGTATTTAGTTTGTTATTGGTCATTTAAAAAAAATATTAAAAATAATTTTTCTCTAGATTTTAATCTTTTTTTTCTTGTACGGAAATTCCACTTAATTTTAGAATGACCCATATATATATATATATATTTGATTCGATTGATGATTTGATTTGAATTTTTTTTTTTTTTAATATTTATCAGCCCTATTTAGATGTACTTCTTACCTGCACACTTGTAATATAGGTTCTGAGAGTTTAATCTAAAGGGTCATTTTCCACCCAAAAAGAAAAACGAAATACCAACCATATCTAAAGTTTAATTTATCTAAAGAATAATTATTATTTTTGACTCATAACGCCGAAAGGCATTTATAACTCACCTTTGTATAATCTAAATACTGGGCTAACTTGTGAACGAAGCTTCTACGGCAAAAATGGTTTTGAGTTTCGAAATCAGCGTAAACAACTGAGTAAGTATGCCAAATTTCATTAAAATCGGTGCAGTGGTAACAAAATTACTTGGTTTTGAACGTATGTTTTGTTAGAATTTCAGTTAAAATTTCATGGAAGGGTCATTCCATATCAAATCAACCAATGGTTTGAACCTTGACCCCTCAGAAATTGATGATTTTTTGCACACTGATAATATCTACAGAGAGTATAAAAAATGCAAATTTTCAGATTTTTTGGGCTAACAGTTTTTGAGTTATTGAATTTCAAAAACTAAAAAATGCTTGATTTTGGCCGTGTTTTGAAATTTTCAAAACACTGTAACTCAAGAACCGTTCAACCTACAAAGCTGAAATTGGTGTCATTTTTATCAGTTTTTAATGGCCTTTAATTTGATATACAACAAAAGTATCTTAATTTCAAATTAAATTTTTTAAAAATTTTCAAAAACTGGTTTTTAAAAAATCTCAAAAACACCCCTTTTGATTTTTTTAAAAGAAATATATGTTATTTGTATTGTTAATACCTATTTTTGTGCCAAATTT
>JAFIDM010004315.1:50667148-50681235 GCA_023159025.1 Thereuonema tuberculata | reverse complement strand
TCAAAATGTCCTTATTCAGTAATTTGATTGTTCATCTTGTAAGAAATCATGAGAATCACCGAGTTCACTCTCAGCTTCTTCCTCCGAAAATATCTTTGATATTTCATTGGAGGTGCCCTTTTTGGATTTACGATTGACACTTGTTGTCTTCTTTTTTGGAGTAGAATTGCCTCTTCCAGGACTTGCGCCACGTATGCGTTTAGCAGAAGTTTCGTTGGGAGTGGGTATGTACACTATTTCCTCACCGGTTCAATTATCTGATCCATCAATCGACGGCACAATGTTTCTACGGCAAGTTTGACTTCCTTGCCTAGAAATCGAATCAGACAATCGAACATTCCTCTTGTAAGGGAGATGTTATTATCAAATTGAGAGAATGTGAACTGTAAGCCTTCCTTGGGAGAAGCTCTGATTATAAGACATCTTTCACCAGTCAGATCAAAGAGAACAGACGCTGGAGGAGATTTTTTTACCACCTTATCCAGCTTCCTTATGCTTCAGAAACTCAGCAATACGGCCAATTTTATGATAAAGGATGTTACAATCCTGAGGAATTAGAGTCACACCATCTCGTGAAGCTTTCAATGTCGAGTTGATCTCGAAATATTTGCGAAAATGAATTCGTACGGCCTTGTTGTAGATGCATGCCTGAACGAAGACGGATCGGCCCAAATGAAATGTGAATTTAGGTATCAAAGTGCCTGGAGAAATCTAAAATCGGATCATTCAAGTGAAAACTGAAAATACGAACTTAATATTCATTCAATCTAATGAAAGTTCATTATCATTGAAAAGAAATTATTAAAGCAGCGACTTAAATAGAAAGTTACTTACCTCAAAAACTCTTCCCATAAGTTGACTCTAATCATTTGGGACGA
This sequence comes from Thereuonema tuberculata, assembly GCA_023159025.1. NCBI lineage: Eukaryota > Metazoa > Arthropoda > Chilopoda > Scutigeromorpha > Scutigeridae > Thereuonema > Thereuonema tuberculata. Next base: position 50,680,357 of record JAFIDM010004315.1, on the reverse strand, counting down.
AGTGGCAGCCATGATAGCAGAATAGATACTGATTCTGTCTGCAACGTAGATGTATACTGTTTTGATATAAAAAAAATACCCCACAAACTATCCGCTGATTGGTTGTTTATAGCGTAGAAACAAAACTGGTTTCTCATTGGTGCTGAAAATGCTGGGTTTTTTTTTTGTTTGTTTTTTTAATGTTTTTCTCCAAAATAAAGTATAACGACCTCTTTTCTTAAAATGTTACAGATCAAAGTTAAATGTACAATAACCTTAGTTAATAAAGTTTACAAACAAGTTAAAAGATTGAACAATTACAATGTTGCAAGAATATTTACAAAAGAACTTGTATAAATTTTTATTTTTCTTGCTTGCTTAGGCATTAAAAGAAAAAACATTTATGATTGAGTCTTTAGTTAACAATGAAAGATTTCGACAAAATGAATTGTTATACCATTGGAAATATATGAATGTCCCAAATACAATCTATGTCTTTTATTTGTCTGTTCATGTTTATCATTCTTCATTAATTTTATAAATAAGAAACATGCAAATCATTTACATTTCTATAGAATCAAATAGAAGAAATACTGTAATATATGAAATTTGACTTTCGAACATCACAATTTAATTTTTTAAAGATATTAGTTGCAATTACTGTACATAGGCATATATTACCCAGTTACGAATTCCTTGTTTTGATGTTAGATGCACACCTTCGATATCTCTTTCCTATTCATTTTTTCTTTTTCTATTCTTACATTTATGTTTTCATAAATATATATAGTGTTTTATTATTACAATTTTCTTCCTTTAACATATTAATCAACTGTTAATTAAATAAAACGCATCACACATTCTTCTTCAGATACTTCGATATTTCAACTTTCTTACCGAAAGCTTTCTTCGGGAATAATTACAAAATTAAAAACAAGAGGAAGAACGGAAATATCTTCCTTCTTTCTGCTAACAGAAATTTGAATATAACAATCATGAATGTTAATAAATTACAAAACGTTAATTTCCATTAGTTGACAATCGTTTAAACGTTCGGTAAGAAAGTTGAAATATCGAAGTATCTGAAGAAGAATGTGTGATGCGTTTTATTTCATTAAATATATGGTATCTTTAGAAGAGTTTTGTAGAATAAATCAACAATAAATCAATAAATCTGATGTTTTCTTATCTACATTCTTTTTTATTTAGAATTCTTTTCTTTCTATATCTATTTTATTACAATCAAAAATGAGATGCTCCAATGAACTCCCCTCCGACTCACACAAATCAATGAACGCTGGATTCTCATCTTTGCTCTTGTAATAATAATTATTATTCGCACATCTGATTTTTAAATATAATTTTTTCCCACTACTTCAGCACTAACGTTTTTATCGGAGTTCCAATAAATTAAACTATTTTCATGTAATCAATTCCTAAACTTACCTCAATATTGGAAATTTATTATTTATTATAATTATAATTATAGTTTATTTTCATAAACTCGGGCCATTCACCGAATTTAAATACAAGGTCATTACATCGAAGATTAAGATATAAAACGATCTCCATTACTATTTCGTCCTTCAATTTTATTTAACCTTTTAAGGGTTTTAAAAACCTTCAAATTTTTATCAGTGAACTTTCATACTCTACAGATAACAAACCAAGAGCTCATTGGAAATTACAGATTCTTAAATTTCCGATCTTCTCAAATCATTCAGTTCCATGGAGAGAAAAGTCATCAGAAATCGGGTAGGTCTATACATTATTTCAATTTTTTATTTCTATCAAAATATTTCTATCAAAATCAGCAATTACATTCTATTAAACTTGTTATAAATTAACTTATTATTAAAATGAAATCAATTAAATTCAATTCTCTTTCTCTTCGCAGTAGTTGTAACCACTATCGATGTGCTTAGAAAATGAAATAACCTTTAAACATGTTCCTCATTGCATCCAATTTTTGTCTTCAATGAAAGCGACATTTTGATTCACTTAAGACAACTATTTTTTTCAAATTTATCCTCCAAAAACTATATGTTAATTTTCCAACTTTCGTAGTTGAATTAAACGAAATTAATTTCGAAATTTCAAACCATAAAACAATAATTTTTTTCATATATAGAGATGAAAATACTCTGAATCTTTATTATGAGAAAAGTAATTTAGATCACTATTCAATTAATCAAATATCATCTATTCAGGGATGTCGAGGTCATTCACAAATAAGTTTAGAGTCTGTCGGAAAGTTCAAGATAGTATGGTTTTTCGGGTACTGTTGGTTAAAAGGTAAGATAAAAGATTCAAAAGTAACTGGAACAAAAACCGACTTTTTAGCAACTTCAAGTAACAAATCTACTACTAACGGGCCTTATTCATTTGCGCAGCAGATCTATGACATGTAGAATAGATCTGCCACGTAATAGCCTTGAAAGTGGAGGCATCAGTCGAAAAGCAGCAGTCGTACGGACTGCATGTGAAACTTGTGCTAGCAGTGAAACGCCGTTATGTCCGACCTCCCAGACTTCGAAAAAAACATGATTATTGGAGACCGCCTCGCTGCAGCTTCAGTGACGAAAACAGTTAATCTTGTGGGCGTTGAAAGAAGCACTGAGTCAACTGGTATGATAGCCTATGCAAAACATGGTAAGACGTCATTTGCGAAACAGAAAAGTGGGCGAAAGTCAAAGGTCATCGAAAGGGATAGAGCGGATAGTGACCATACAGCACAAAACAGTGGTGTCCCAGATAACCTCCGAAATAAAAGCCAATCTCCAGGACCCCGTATCAACCAAAACTATCCAATGGGAACTGAATGCTGCGAACATTCATGGCAGAGAGACTATTTCAAACCATTGGTGACATCGCGTAATGCGTTGAAGAGACGGCAATGGTTCCGCGAACAGTCACTGGACACAACAGCAATGTGGGGACTGCCGGTACCTAGATCCGGCCCTGATTTTGCAACTATTTGTGAATTCGCTTTAAAGTAGGGCCACACTTAAAGGTTTTTTTTAACCTTTAATATATCATTTTTCCATACTTTATGTGTAAATCTTTTATTAATGTTTCAAGAATATCGATTATATTTTACACTTGTACAAATAGGTGACAAATTTAATAAAATGTTTAACAGAAACAAATGACAAATTCATTCATTATTCATTCATTCATTTTAACAAACCTGTGATCACGTGATCTTGGATTCTGAGATCATTTTCTCACCACGTGACCCTGGCCGTGTTCTCACAACCCACGAGCGCGTCTCGGAGATTCTCAAGTGTGATCGTAAGTCACGTGAGTTCCGATTAACCCACATAGATAGTAAATAAAATGTGATCATCTCGAAATTTCGTGTTGACCCACATAGGTAAAAATGAAAATGTGAGCATCCTCAATCCTATACCAACATTTGCCAGCTTATTTGTATTTCTGTGTCTTATTGTTTTGGAGGAGATAAGGTCTCAAAAAGTAAACTTTTCTTTTAGTAATACAGATAAGTAAAACTATCATCAGTTAAATGTTTAAATATTATCAATATTTTCTTAAAGTCTATATTTTAACATTGAAAAGTTATCCAAAATTCTATTTAGTTTCTTTTCAACTGCTTTGCATTATTAGCTAAAGATTATTAATAATTTACTAAAAATTAAATGCTGAGGAAAAAATAATGAAAATATATGACCCAGTAAAATGATTTTCTAACAGAAAGATAGAAGAAAGATATCCACGAACTGAGTAAATGAAAAATTGACAATGAATTATTACGATAAGCTTAATCTAAAATCAGAAACAACAATTTGCCGAGTAGCACTTTCTATGGTTAACTATTTTAATAATAAAAAGAAATTTATCACACATCTACATCTGATTGTTTATACAGTATTGTTGTTAATTCTAATTTCGCCAAAATAAAAAAAATACATAAAAAATTCCTAATTATTTAAAATGCATATTTAATTTTACTTCTAGTCATCTAAATTAATTTTTTTGTTTCAATTAAATTTTTTTTGTTTATTATTTAGCAAATTACCTTGAGTTTTCATTATTAACAATAATTATTTATTTAAAGCTTCACTTTGTGCTTCGGATTATCTAACACTAATTATTCAGAGTACCCGTAATATTAATTTTAATGGACCAGATTCTAGTTTTTCACATTGAAATAAAAAAAAATTATCTTCACTTTCAATCATTTATTCTACGCTATATGGAAACATTACAAACAAAATCAATAAAATATTGGGTTTGTGCATTATTAACCAGAATCATCAATAAGATATCGACTCCTATTTTATTTACAACGTCTTTTTGAAATCAAGATTTTCCAACTAAATAGCATGTAAATGAATATGTTAGTGTCAAAATCATAACATTTTTATCTTCTGGAAATCGACATGTAAGTTTTTTATTGTAGTTTTCTCTTTTTCTCTCTCACTTCCTGTCATCTCTGGCTCTGTTCCTTTCTATTTTCTTTACTTTGCCATTTCTTTCTTTTTCATTCATTATCGTCTCCATATTTCTGAAATGTTAGAAGTTATTAAACTACGTTTTATGGATTTTTATAACTTTTGTATTTTAAATGACTTTAACTGAGTTCAATCTTATTCAGTTCTTTCTAGAATAAAACAATAATTAGATTAGATTTTCTGCATAATTATATTTTTTTATTAAAGAAATTATATAATGATTCTTAAACTATTTAAGATATATGTAAGAACTTTGTAATGGTGACTTATTTTTAATGATTTAATAATTTATTTTATCAATTTTATTAGATGATGGAATTTAAGAAACCTTTTACTGTCTGCTTCCTGCTTGCAGCTTTTCAACAAATAGAAGGTAACACTAATTTTCTTCTAGTAAGCGATGTTCTGTTTTTCTAATAACATTGAAGAAAAATTTAGATTTCTTTCATATAGCATAAATGGTTCTGTATTCTGTAAAAGAAATGAAATTTCATGAATTAAAATTGAACAAATCTATTAATTAGTTTGAATGAATACAACTTACAGTAGAGCCCCGATTATCAGATTTATTGTGCATCGTAATCCTACAGCCTTCTCGGAATTTGTGGAAGAGTGGCAGGCTCTTGCTTTGCAGAAAGGTTTCTGCTGTACTGCACGTATTTTAAAAGTTTTGCATATTATGTTTTTTGTATAATAAAACGTAGTTTTTATGTTGAAATCTTTTTTTCGTGTTTACACCTCATTTTTAGTCTTTTTTCGGGTTATCCGTGATTTCTATTATCCGCGGTATCCTTGCCACCCAATTCCGCGGATATTCGGGGCTCTACTGTACTTTATTCTATTTGTTGATTTGATGACTAAGCATTACCATAGCAAGTAATAAGTATATTCTATATCGGTTCCCAACTTGGGGTCCGTAATGTTGTTTAATGATTTTAACGTGGATATAGGAACAAATTTGTTTTACTTAAACATGTCTTTTGTACATTTTACTTTAAGAATGCTTTTACAACGGTATAATCTCCAGTCTTAATTTAGTTAGAGAAAGCAGCAAACAACTAGTCTATATCACGATTACGACAGAGTTAGGCAGAGTTCAGATCGGGTTATCCTCGGGTCATGGTTATCCATGGTATAGCGTGTACCATGGAATAAGTAACTTGGGAAATGAAGCTTTCTATATACACAGGCGACGTTGGTGCACTCTTCAGGCTGGTTGGACTCTGTTCTAAGTCACGTGTCTTCGAGATAATCAGTGAATAATGAAGAACTTAAGTTAATCAATTTAATTAATTATTATCGTAATTAAACTATTAAATTTCAAATTTAATAATATTTTTTTTTCTATTTGGAGTTAACATTAATATTTTTAAACCTACTGTAAAACTTACATAATTATGTAAAACATTCTTGTGTTTAAATTTTATTTCCTTAATTTTTGGTGGTGGGGGAGGGCTCATAAGCATTTAGACTCTTAGGGAGTCTCGACTTGATGAAGGTTAGGAATGGCTGACTTACTGTATAAAGAATACGTAAATATAAATAAAGAAATACACATATACATAGAATCGTTGGTAAAATCCCAAAAGCAAAATTTAATATGAAAATAATAAAAACGGTTTGCAAAAACTATTTGAAATCAGGCATATGTATACTTAACGGCAAAAGTTACAAGCACACACAAAAAAAATTATCATATTTTTAAACACTATTTTAAAGATGGTAGCATGTTATCGAACGATAGCGAACTAAAAACACAGCAGACGAAATCGCCTTTAGCTGAGATTAGATTTGTATCGAACCCAGGGGAAATGCTCAATCTTCTTAATATGCTAAGAGTGATTTATAAGATATTTTTGTAAGATAAATGCATTACTATATAATTATTGAAAGTGAAACAACTAGTGTATTTTTTTTTATTAAAATATAAAAAGAAATTTTGCTTGTATATGTAAACTTAATTAAAAGTTCAATAGTCCACTGCAAACATGTAGAGCTGTATTCAGCATCTTAGACACTAATAAACTTGAATGATGAGTATAACTTATTTCTTCTAAAGTTCTCACTTCTAGTAATTCAATAATGCACATTTGAATCACAAGTAATTGCGAAGTTCTAATCAATGTTACTTGAAACGTTTTAACTAAATTCACTTTTGCACTTTTAACACTTGAACTAAATCGTTGCCTATAATAGCACTTAGAATTAAACTTACTTATTTAAAGACTAATTCTTATTTAAATTATTTCTTATGAAGCACTCAAGAATTATTTAGTATTCGAATAATTCTTTAAAACGAATCAGTAACTGAAGCACTTAATGTTCAGAAAACTTCCGCACTAATTACATTATATTACTAACTTCGGAATTAATATTCAATTCCTTCATATAATGTTCACTAACAGTTTATGAATCTTCGTTTCTTCTATTTCCTTATCATCATCATCAGTGTTTTGTCGTAGACAGGTCCAATGGCAAGCAGCAAATAAGGTCAGCAATGTCTCTTTCTCCAAGTCGTTCTAACTCCTGCCTCCTCCTTCAGGCCTTGATATCACTTGTAATCAATAGGTCATCCAGGATCATTTTTCTCTTTCTTCCTCTTGGTCTCTTTCCCTCAGTCTTTCCCTTCAATACTTCCTTCATGAGATTTTCACCTCTCAGCACATGACCAATCCAGTTCTTTTTTCTTCTACCAATATTCTTTAATAAACTTCTCCCTTCCCCTATTTTTTCCAGAACTTCATCATTAGTCACCTTGTCTGTCCATTTAATTTTCTCCATCCTCCTCCATAGCCATATTTCCTTACATCACAACGCAAAACGCAAAATCTTCTCATCTTTAACTTGAAAACGCTACTTCGTTTCTTCTTGTAATTTCTTCTCTTCCGATAAATAATAAATAAGCAATACTTTATTACTCACAGTTTTGTGTGGCAGTCTATTTAACAGTTCCTATTCAGAATAGTCCTTTAGCTTGCATCTTGTTCCTTCACGTCTAGTTGTCGATTCTTCCGTAACTTGGATAATCGCAATGCAGGTGATAATCCGACCAATCGATTTGACCTATCCATTCGAACCGCTCCTGTTGCTTGAACGAGTCTCGACGTTGTATTCACACGTCATCCTCTGACGTCTCTTCTGGTCACGTCACAAATCGTAGTTCTGACGAAAGCACCCTCTCTCGTTGCTTTCTCAAGGGAGACAGTCTCACTCCTTCTGACTTCTACTTCTTCTTTCTCTTCTGACGAGATCGAGGCAAACATCGAGATTATACAATCTTTTAATCACCACGTCACAACTTTAATTCTTAATTTAAATTTTCAATTAAAGCTAAAAATAATAACTTATTAAATATCTTACTAATATTTCGGGGCGAAATATTTTACTTTATATTTATATCTTCAATTATTAATAAATTATATAGGTATAATCTTCTTTCAACGAATCTGAAAATTTTTGAATATCCCAACGATAAAAAATATGTTATTTGCTGTCTAAGACTACCGAGCCTACGACGCGACGTAGCAATGGCACATGTGCTTTCAAATAATATATCTTTGAGGGACCTTAAACGATATGCTTATTATTATTAAACCTATTTTAATTAAATGCTATATATACATAATTTACAACAACTTCAACAACATTGATAAAATTCAATAACTTTCATTTATTAATCTTATGGTAATCTATCTCTATCTTAGAAACAATTGAAGATTACTTATAGTTGGCTTAATTGCTAACTGTGGGTTCTAGTAATAAGCTAAAAAAACTAGAACTATTTAAATATTAAACATTATTATTAACTGGACATCTCTTGGGAAACTGAAATTTGCAACTTGGAATGTACGTGGTATCGCAAATAAAATGGAGGAATTAAACATAGAATTAAAGATTAGAAATATAGACATAGCTGTAATAACGGAGACAAAAAAGAAAAACAAAGGATCATTAATGTTTAGCGACTATATTATGATTTATTCTGGTGTTGATGAAGATAGATGGGCCTCATCGGGAGTTGCAATATGGATCAAAAAAGTTTGGAAAAATAAAATTTTAGACTACCAGTGGATATCAGATAGAATTATAATGATCAGGATAAAAATTATGAACAAAATTTTTAACATTTTGGGAATATATGCTCCAGTACAGGGCAAGGATGAAGAATCAGAAGAATTTTATGAAAATTTACAAAGTTGTCTCTACAAAATAAATAAAGTTGAAGCAATAATTTTGATGGGAGATTTTAATGCCAGAGTAGGTAATCAACCAATTGCAAAATGTATAGGAACAGAAGGAGAACCAACAAGTAATTATAATGGAGAAATGTTAAAAGATTTCTGTGTTTTCAATAATTTAAAAATCAGTAATACTTTTTTCAAACATAAAGAGATACATAAATATACATGGGAAGCCAGAGGAGTTAAGTCTATCATAGATTATATTATTATAAATGAAAAATTCAATAATAACATTAAAGATACGAGAGTATATCGTGGAAGTGAAATAGATAGTGATCATATGTTAGTGGAAAGCAGATTTGAAATTAAATACAAATCCATTTATAAAAAGAAAACAGAAAATAAGGTGATTTCTGAGAAACTCAAAATACCTCCTTGAACAAGAAAGTATTAGAAATTTATACAGAAATAGACTGAAAGACAGGATAACAGAATCTACAAACAATATAGAAACAGATTGGAAAAATATCAAAGAAGGAGTATTACATGCAGCAGAGGAAAGTTTACGTTATAAATCACATAAAAACAAGAAATGGATTAGAACTTGGAACGAAGATCTACAGGAAAAGATTTGGAAAAAAAAGCAAGCTTTTAAAATTTATCTACAAAATAAAAACACAAACAATTATGTAGAATATAAAAAATTGCGAGCGGAAGTTAGGAAACTATCAAGGAAAACACGTAGAGAAGATTGGGATAAATTTGTTAAATCTTTAGAACATGACATCACAGGACCCCAAAGAATAGGCTTCAAAATTTTCAGACAACTACTATGTACAGAAAATGATAAATTAAGAATGAATTTAATACCAGAAGAAGAATGGAAAAAACATTACAAGTCACTCTGGAATGAAGAAGATCAGGTAGAAGTTGAGAATGATTTTCAGAAATTTAATAATACAACGGAAAGCTCAGATGGAATTACAATGGATGAATTAGAAAATGCCTTAAAACACTCAAAGAACAGGAAAAGTCCGGGATCAGATGGGATATATATAGAATTATTTAAATATGGAGATGGAAAATTAAAAGAAAAATTACTCAATCTTTTTAATGAGATCTGGAAATAACAACAAATACCAACGGAATGGGAAACTGGAATAGTAATTAGTATACATAAAAAAGGACCAAAGGATAATTGTCAAAATTATAGAGGAATAACATTACTACAGACAGCATACAAATTATTTACGAACATTATAAAAAATAAATTAACCCAGTTTACAGATACTTATTTAGAAGAAGAACAGTGTGGATTTAGGAAAGGAAGAGGATGTACAGACGCTATATTCACATTACAGCAATTACTTGAAAAAAGAAAAGAATTTAATTTGCCAAGGTACCTACTTTTCATTGATTACGAGAAAGCTTATGATAACCTAAACAGAAATTTACTGTGGAAAATTATGGAAGAAGATAAAATTCCGACGAAATTAATTGATGTAATTAGAAGTATATATATAGAAACAAAAATTAATATAAAATTCATGAACGGAAAAATATCAGAACCTTTAACTATAAATAAAGGAGTGAGACAAGGATGTGGACTTTCCCCAATACTTTTTAACAAATATATATAAATAGAATTCTAAAAGAATGGAAATCAATATATAAAAATGGTATCCAGATCACAAAGGATAAAAAATTGAAGATATTACTGTATGCTGACGATCAAGTTTTGATAGCAGAGCAAATCATTTAAATACTATCTCAAAAAATTATAAAATGAAAATTTCGGAATTAAAAACAAAATCCATGGCAATGTGTGGAAAACAAATACAAAGAGTGAAAATTGTAATTAATGGAAAAATAATAGAACATGTATCAGAGTTTAAATATTTAGGAAACATAATTTCATGTTATAACGATGAGGCAAACCTGATATCAAACATACAGACATACAACAGAATGAATGGAATAATTAGAAGAAGATTTGGAAAACAAATGACGAAAGAAACACTACTAAGATTACATAACATTACAGCCAAAGCAGCAATTAAATATGGGAGTGAAACCTGGATATTGAAACAAAGAAACAAACAAAGATTGGAAACTGCACAAATGAAATTTTTGAGACCTTTATTAGGATTTACACGCCTCGACAAAAAGAAAAATAATGATATTCGAGACCAACTTAAAACTCCAAGTTTAATTCAAGAAATTTAAAATTACCAAAAAAATTGGCTGAACCATGTTGAAAGGATGTCCAACGATAAGATTCCAGATTTAATTTTGAAATATAAACCCAAAGGAAAAAGAGACAGAGGACGACCAAAAATAAGATGGAAAGACCAAAATCATCTTCAGAGCTAGGAACAGACAATCATTGTCTATACCTAAGATGTTCAAGACAAGACAAGACAAGACATTATTTCTGATGTTTGGTAAAGTTGATTAATGATTGTTGACGCAGTTGATTATAATATTAAAATCTTCTATAAAAACTGACATAATTATTATTACATCTAATCTTGAAAACTCTTAAAAAAATGTGCCTGTATTGTAAGTTTTGAAAAGTCAGTAAGGTATATATAGTTATATAATTTAAAATGTATTCATGGATTTTTTTTTAATTTTGTCACAACTTTATAATTTCAGGAAGATTTAGAATTTTTTAATAAGTAGATAAGAATATTGGGAATTAACTTAAACTATTTGCATTCAAATTAATATTTTTTTCTTTTTATTATAGGCCAATTGAATATTGATTTTATCTCTATACGTTCAAGTCCCGGTGGACCTCCTAATGAATACTGTTATGAATCCACGTGTCAAGAGGAAGAAGACTTATCCAAAGCTTGCAATATTGCCGTTGATGACTTCTGTTTCCTCGCTAAAAAAATACTTTACGAGTATTATTATTATTATTATTATTATTAGTAGTAGTAGTAGTAGTAGTATTTCTTTTAATTTCATATGATTCACTGACTTTGAAGTTCTGATATCTGTATTTATTACATTTACTGCTTTTCCTTTTATATTTTATTAATAATTCCTAACATTAGTAATAGATTATTATAACAACAGTCTGAAACTCTTCATCATCAATCAATTTGGTTCATAAAATTAAGCTTAATTTAAAAGTTAATTAATTTTAAAATTTAGAATTATTAGTAAATAAACAAAGTTTTTATTCAAAAAATGTTTTCACAAGGAATTTTATTAAATTATTTGATAATATTGGAACAATTCACTAGAGATATAAATCTGATATGATTTTTAGGTTTTTGTGTTACTATAATTTAAGGATTCAGTTTCAGTTAAAAAAATCAGTTTAGTTTTTGTTCATGAAGCTGAAAGAAAAAAAATCACAAAATTGATAATTTCCTGAACTTTTCTTTGACTTCTCATTTTCTACATATTTATTAATTACAGTAGAGTTTCTTCTGTTCAGTTTTACTTTTGAATTCTTTGACGTTCTTTCATCTGTATTTATTACAGTTACATCCTTTCCATTTAAAATTATTAATAATAACAACACAACACATGCCACAATCTCGATAATAAAATTTATTAAATGCTACCTTCGAAATCCTGCCGCCAAGAGCTCTAAAAGTTCTTATGACAGATGATGACTGATATTGGTTTTATCGTAGTTTAGACTCGTTTATTGTTTTTTATTGAAACGTAATTTCTCCTATTCAAAACACATCCTCTGACTTTGTCTTATGTTAGTTTCTTACAAGACGATTGTCGATCATACAAGCAGAGAAACAATAACAAAAAGGAACTACGAAAACAATCTTCTCTAAATTGTGGATAAACCAGTCTGTCAGACCTTATTCAAATATTTAATCAAAGCACCTTCCTCATACTATCAGTGTGGGCCTTTCAATACTTCTAAAATCACAATGGTTCTCGCAGCTCCTTATATAATATATTTTTAATTATTTTCTTCTAAATTCTCAAAAAGGGCGAATATGTAAATTGAAAGATCAATGAAGACTGTGATATCCACGGAAAAATTATATTCTTTAATTATCTTTTCTTAAAAATCAGCCCAGAAAAGTTACTGATGGATAAACTAGATACTAGATTTGAATCAAGGTGAATTAATGATTGAATACATTACATTGGTTGACTGGTTATAATGAAGTAACAATTGTATTTATTCTTAATTTCTCTGTTTCTTTCTAGATATAATGCTAATGATTAGTCATGGTCATTAGTGAAAGATTGATCAAAATTGATAAATAAATTTTAACAAAAGAAGACAACAAGGAAAATATTACATTAGCAGATAAAAATCACGTAACAATGATGCCTATATTCCAAACAAGCATAAATTTATATAGAACAAAAAGCTATGCTCATGAACATGTTCATCAGAAAATCAATATTCAATAAAAGGAGCAATTATTAATTAAGTTTAATTTTTTTAATTAAAAATTTCATTCCTTCTAAATATCTTACTTAGGAATGAGCTAGTCATATTGAAAAGCAATGACTTAAAGAATACAATGATTGGAAATGATTTTAAAGATCTTTGGCTTCTAACAGTCACACAAAATATG